>CM029776.1:19622401-20021401 GCA_017562165.1 Ectropis grisescens
TTTTTAATTTTATTAACAAAATTGGTTGTAAATTGCATGAGATATCAACCTATAAACGAAAATCTTGATCCTAGCTGAGATTAAGCCCGGTATAACGTTTGCAAAACGAGATCAAACCGCGACAGCTTAATAACTATATTGGCTTGGGGAGTTACGGTAACTATGAACTCTAATCTCTATATAAAATTAGTATTTGATGATGATGATGCTGTAGGTATGTAATTTCACCCAAAATTTTAATGTTTTGAAATTTGGCTGTTTCAGTGTGTATTGTGATATTTGGAGTTAAAATGGTCATAAAGTAAGTATTCAATTAGGGTTGAATGTCGGAAAGCCACGAAATTTGATTCAAAAATAGCAAACGTGACCTTTCAAGTTACAAAGTTTTGCAAAACTAAAACATCACCTGGATTTAGCCGCCTTATGCCCTTTAACCAGTTAACGAAAATGTGTATAGAATCGCTGTAAATTCATTTCATAGCCACGAATTTATTCAATATCACTAATGACGGTGATTCTACCACCCTGGCACCCTCGCGTTCTTCATCAATCACAACATTCGTAGCTCTATAGAACAGTTTTTAAGCATAGTCTCCTCACACACGCACACTCTTTGGCACAAACAATGTCCGCTGCTTCGCTATAAACTTATTTTGATAAGATATTTTTTTGTCGATTAGAAAGAATGGAGTAACAAAAATGTGGACCAACTAACCGAATGTTACAATTGAGGTCACCAGGCAACCATGTCAATTGTAAGTTCTTCCTCACATAGTGCGTACTTTTCATTTCCATGTAGTGTATAGAATCGGAACCATAAGCTTTGTGGTCTCAGACTTGTTAGAACTATAAGTGTGTTTGTGGCTCGGTCTATTACATATTGCCGCGAATGCCTAGTGGCTAGACCGTGCGATTCACAATCGTGAGGTACAATGTTCGAATCCCATCTGCACTCGGAGTATTTTTTCAAGTGCAGACGTACAAGCGTGGTTTGGTGTTGCACAAACTTGAACAGTGGAGGAAACCAAACACTTTTCAAGGTCCTGCCGCACTGGGCGAGCTTGACAAATTATGGCCTTGCGAGAGAACCTCCTGTATCTCAGCTGTGGGAACATTTAATGGGCTACGCTATTACATATTACCCACACCATTATATAGATTACCACAAATTACAACTATAACCTACACTACGGTGCAACTCGTCATCCCGTGTTCTGTACTCTGTGCAACTGCTCCCATTCCCTTGTCACCAGTTCAATTTAAAACAGATCTTATGTCATAGGAATTAAGAAGCGTTTTTATGTGGGCGCAGTGCGAGGAAGACACCAATTTGTGTTGGCCTCAAATCAGTATTGGGGAAGGCTCTCCTACGCGACTAGATCCGTCCCACCTCGGCACGTAACAACGCAATTTATTTGTGCAATAGAACGCATGGTAAAACTTTCATCGGTAAATACCTTGAAAATTGTTCAGTAACCACGTAAAGCCTGCGGAAACTGTTCTGTATGAATTTCTATAGTCATTCACGTGTAGTTTTTAGTGTTGTTTACGATCTTTTGCATGATATACTACCTACTCGTATTTAATTTTTTGTGGAATTAAGAGTTAAGCACTAATTGACATTAACCATGGCAATACATGCTTAACATGAAGCTTAATAAACTTAATACTGATCCTCCTTCAACTGGCTTAAAAGAATTGGGACACGTTAAGAAGTTCCTTAAAAATGGCTTCACCACAGGCTTTGCTCATGGGAAAGTCAATTTTCACGATTCGTGAAAAGTGTAAGTTGAAAATAGAATGTCTATGTAAGTTTCTCACTTGTAATTGTTTCGCATATTATGACAACGTAGTGTTCTTAGCTGCTTGAAAGATGTAGTTTATGCTTTTAATTTAGTTCAAGTTATACTTTCATAAGTTTGATTTAAGAGAATGATTTTATACTCTGCAACACATAAGGTATATGCATTATGTACAGGGTATTTTGTATCTTATTATCTTACATTAATGCAAGTAGGTACTTGTAATACACTCATTGTCAAGCGATTGTAAACTTAAATAACTCACAGCCAAGTTATTAAACCCGACAAAATCTGATCCTGTGGGATAGAACCGCTAGGCGCAACTAACTTAGCATAAAAATTTAGGGCAATTTCATTAAAATGACATGAAACACTCCTCTGGAATTTCCGTCCGAGGCACGAGGGACACCGGCCACAAAGTGACAAGAAAAAATGACGGGCCATTTGAGTAATTAAACACGGAATTGAATTACGGACAAATTAATGTATTACAGTTATATCAGGTAGGTACACATTGTAATTAAAATACCCTTTATCTGTTTTTGTTTTTGCATATTTCTATCTATTTTGGCTTTCTATCCGAAACTTCGATTGCGTAAACTATTCTTGTTTTACTCGGATAAAGCTTTATGTTAGTATAGAATAGTTATTAAATTAGGTTTCATAAATAGTTTATCGGCAAAATATAAAAAAATGGTTATCTGTAAAGTCGGAGGGACGATAATTTAACGCGATAACGTCATAACAAAACATTGATAGATGCGGCGCAAGCGTACAATGAGTGTAACGAGACATAACGGGACACTTTTTCGAACATGCAGCCGGCGTTCATCGATTTATTAGACGTTGTCACGTCAAAAAGTGGCGCATTGGCAGACGTTGCATCAGATAGTGAGTGGTAATGGTCGCTAAAGCACAAAATAGCCTAGCGTTGCTATTCTTTTGTTTAATCCCCACCTTACCCTTCCTCAAATTATTACAAAGTTAAGAATAAAAATAAAGTGATTTTGAGTTTTACTATAGTTATGTCGCAGCTAACTAGCTTAATCAGCCGTTCAATCAACTAGGTACTAAATGAATTGTTGTGACAGTTATACTCCTTAGGATAAAGTGAGAACTAAATTGAAAAACACATTAACAGACACACCAAAGTAACAATAATTTAAATGTGTTGTTTCTGTGTAACTTAAATAAATTGTTTCACTTATCACAGCAGGCAATAAATACAGGTGTGAGCAAAAACTCCAGGTTGTTCAATAGGTATACGAAGAAAACATGTCGCTTGTAGTGCTTTTAAATGACAATATAAAAATTAAATAAAAAAGTACTTTAATCACAGTTCCACACAAAACAGACTACAGCCTCGCCCAATACATCTCGCTACAGATTCTAACGTAGTCTGGCAAGCATTCTGTAGGCCCAACAGCCGCCACGGCAGGATGTCTATTGTAGATCAGTCTTTCGATACAGTCAACTACTTGAGTCACGCTCAAACTCACATTTTTCAACTTCTCTTCTAAAGGCAATCTAGTGCATCTATAAAACAGCTGAGTGCTAATATCATCGCATGAGTTGACGACGCCAGTCACATCACGTGCCAACTGCATCTTCGCCATGTTAACACCTCTTTGCACGTCGGGAACCCGCGTCGTCAAACACAACTGCATCCATTGATGCTGAATATTTAACAACATATCTTCCACGTCTAGTCTTCTCGTTACGAAGTATATTCCCCACAATCCAACGTCTCTGTACGGAATGTAAAATGACTCAAAACGTTCTGCAATATCATCCACCGACGCAGCGCGTGCCGAATGCGATGCGTTGTTGAATCCTCCACCAGAAGATTTGTACCAGTTCCCTATCATCTTGCTCGCAACCAAACATTTCCAATAGTCATCATGATCATACCCGGGAGCCTCAAAAGCAATGGCCACGTGGGCAAAAGGCATGGAGTCGTCCCGATATACAATCTGAGATGGAGTGAACCGAGTGGGTCCATTTACATTCTCAGAAGATGGACAGCCACAAATGTGACCGAGTCTCGAGAAAATTAGACTCACCACTGAATCGTGGGACTGCTCCTGCAGTGCTAAATATAATTTAAAGGGATGATACTGTTGACAATAATACGCACGCAAGGAATCTCTGTTGAATCTCTGTACATTATAGCTTGATCCGATGACTCGCTGGGCCAATGGAGTTCCCTGGAATGCTGTCTGGTGTAAGTAATCAAACACGACAGCACGAGGGTTATTTTCTTCATCTATCATCTCTAAACCGATATTATATTTTTCTTGTTCAAGCTCAGCGTAATTAAGCTCCAAATGACAGGCGATAGCAGTAAGAAAATCAACCATTCTTGGATAGCATTCTGAAGTAAATGTGCCAGTAAATGTTTGTTTCTCTCTTGTGGTGTTGGCCGTCAATTTAGCTCCCATCAATAACAGAGACGTCTCAAAGTCATATCTACCCATTCCTGTGTATCCTTTGTAAGCCATATGTTCCAAAACATGCGTTATACCATTATTACAAGGCGTTTCGAATCTGGGGCCGGCTTCGACCAAAAGACTCATACATGAAAGGGGAGTCTGTTTATATTCTGAGGCAATTCTGGTACCGTTGGGAAGTATGGTCACGTTGACTCCAGGGTCGCATGGGGAGACAGGCGTACTATCGCCATATCTTCTTTGAAGATGGAGTTTTGGTATTGATGATGGACGGAACAGTCTAAACATGACTGTAAATTAGATCTTTAAACATTTATTTTGAAAATTGTATAAAAAACATGAAACTGCTTATCAAGAAACCCAATGACAGTTGGTGGCAGAAACCAAAGAGAATGTAATATAGTAGCAGAAACCATAGAGCACAGACTAAACAAAGAGAATGTAAATTACTGAGACCGTAGTAATTTACATTCTCTTTGACTGAGACTAAGTAGAGCTTCGAGAAATGACAAGCATAGAGGACTCGTTTTTAAATAAATCAACAAACATAAATATAGTTGCGAACTGCTCTAACTTACACAAGCTAATCATCCAGCAACTATCGTCTTGAGCGGCGTGAAGCCACTTTCCACTTGTCAAAGTGACCAGCTGGTGACTCGTTGTGTTTTGGAGTTTATTGATTTATTTTGGTTCAGGAAGTGATTCTGTGTGAAATAATTTGTTATATTAAAACTTAAAATCGTTTTGTTGTGATGGCTTGTGTGGCTTATGGCTGTGACAGTCACAGTTCAAAGAAAACTGAAGAAAATCGATTCGTATCATTACACAGGTATGAGTTTTTTCGATTTTAACCACTTAAAATTTCCATGAAATATTCGAATATGTTTAAATTCATTGTTTTGAGACTCAAACAAGCCAGTAAACTAGTATGTATTTTCCGTATTCCCAAGTGGTCAGATTGGTGGTGAGATTAGCCTTAACCAACGGGAATTTTTGTTCCCAATAGTGGTCACTGTCAACCTACCGAACTCAACCTGCCCCGGAAGGGTATTATAGACTCAGTTTTATCCCAGATATACCACGGGGAACTACAATTTCTGTTATTTTTTTTTGTAACTTTTATAGGTTTACACTTGACCGCCATCTCGCTTGATGTTAAGCGACGATGCAGTCTACGATGGAGCGTGTTTACCTAAAAGAAACCGATTCACTCTCAATTTGAAGACACCAAGATTATAACTAACGAGAAAACCCCTATCAGGCAACTCATTCCACAGCATAGACGTTCTTATCACAAAAGTAGAGTCAAACATCTTCGTCCGTGTCTTTGGAACATCAACCATGAAACGATGCCGCTTGTTCGAGCTACGAGAAGTTCGATAGAGAAATGGGTTAGGTAGTATTAGAACATCAGCAGATCAGTTGCACTCTCCGAAGCGTATCCGATAAAAAACTGATAAGCTAGCAACTTTGTGGCGATGTTCAGGACTTTGAAGTCTTTTTCGCACTAGAATGGTCTAGCTAGTATAAATAACCAAACCAATCCGACCACTGGGAAACAACTTAAATTTTGATCACCAGGTTATTATTGCCTGGTCCACGAGTTTGTCTATCGTCAGGTATTTTTGTTTTGAAATAATGTTACTGTCACGAATTCTCAAAAAGTGTTGAGTGATATTTCTAAAGTAGGTAAAATTAAAATTACCTAAGTAATTAATTAATTAAGTAAAATTTAACTTGACCCATAGTGCATATAAATTTAACTGAATTTGACATGCATTAAAATTGAAATAATATCAAAAAGTTGTACTTAAATTGAATAGACAATTGACATAATGATGCCCAAAACTGTCTCTATATTCTATCTATCTATCTAAGTATATACAATATATAGTATATAAAAAGCAAATGTGATTGACAGATAGGTCAACCCACAGTCCAAACCGTAAGTCATAAAAACTTAAAATTTCGCGACACCTCCTACTTCACCTGGCTGTCCGACTTTTATGTCAGAGATACACATACGCCAAATGGAGGTTCGCAAAGCGCTACGTAATCTGGACGTGAATAAAGCTAGTGGTCCAGATGGTATTCCTGCCCTAATAAAGCTTGTGGTCTCCGATACTGAGCTGGTATTCCTCTCCCTGTATTGAAGGCTTGTGCTGAGTTGTCTCCGATACTGACGCGCCTGTTTAGACTTTCTCTCCAAACTGGGCTAGTGCCGAAGTCTTGGAAGCTTGCCAATGTGCAACCAGTGCCCAAAAAGGGTAGTCGTGCCGACCCTGCCAACTATAGGCCCATCTCGGTCACGTCCATACTCTGCAAGACTATGGAACGTGTCTTAAACCACAGGCTCCTGACGTACTTAGAATCAAATGACCTCCTCAGTGACCGGCAATACGGATTTCGCCGAAACCGGTCCACCGGGGATATTCTAGCGTACGTCACACACATCTGGAGTGAAGCTATTGAGAAACACGGGGAAGCACTTGCAGTCTCCTGGATATCTCGAAGGCTTTCGACAGGGTTTGGCACGATGGCCTTATAAGCAAGCTTTCAAGTTATGGTTTGTCTCCTGGGTTTATTGCGTGGATATCGGACTTCTTGAGGATCGATCCATACGAGTCGTCATTGATGGCTGCTCGTCGGATCAAATGGCTATCAATGCCGGAGTCCCTCAAGGGTCGGTACTCTCTGCGACGCTCTTCCTGCTACATATCAACGATCTGTTGAAGCCCGGTATCTTTGGGTACGCAGATGATAGCACCGTTGTAGAGAGTTACACATCTAGCGCGAGAGCCAGTGGGCAGCAAACCCAGGTACTGAGAGAGTTTGATTGAGCGTTTGAATTTGACCCTTGAGGCGGTGTCTGAATGGGGCAATGCCAATCTGGTCAAGTTCAATGAGAGTAAGACGCAGGCGTGTCTGTTTTCCGCAAAAGGAGTCCATTCCAACTGACTCCTACTTTTCGAGGTGTGTCCGTGCCAGTTTCTGACCGTCTTGAGCTTTTGGGCGTTACTTTAACATCTACGCTCAACTTTGGCTCATATATCGAGTCCAAGGCCAAATTAGCTGCCAAAAGCTGGGTGTCCTCTCAAAGGTGCGAAGGTATCGAAGCCTGAACAGTTGCTCACTGTATGGAGTACTGCCACCTTGGGATGGATCAGCTTATCAGCTGCTAAAATCGATCGAGAGACGTGCGAAAAGGCTCATAGGCAATGATACTCTTTGTTTTCAAAGTCTTGCTGGCCTATCGGTTTTTATCGGATACATTTCAGAGTGTGCGACTGGTTGTATGATTTGATACCACCTTCGGAATGCTCGTAGCTCGAAAAGCATCATTTCATGGTTGATGTTCCAAAGACACGAACGAAGAATTTTGTGATAAGAACGTCTAGGCTGTGGAATACGTTGCCTGAGTGGGTATTCCCCGATGGTTACAATCTTTGTGTCTTCAAATCGAGTGAATCACGCTCCATCGTAGACCGCATTGTCGTTTAACATCAGGCGAGATGGCGGTCATGTAAACCCATGTTCGCACCTCAGGGATGGAAGTCAAATCAGCTGGTCGATCATAAACTTTTATTCAAAGTCTTGAACATCGCCGAAAAATTGGACATATTTTTTATCGGATACATTTCGGAGAGTGTGCATGAAAATTTGATACCACCTTGCCCTTTTTTATCGGAATGCTCGTAGCTCGAAAAAGCGACAATTAAGAAGAGATTTGACTCTAATTTTGTGATAAGAACGTCTAGGCTGTGGAATCACGGTGGTATTCCCCGATATTACAATCTTTGTGTTTATCAAAATGCAACACCTTCAAAATTGTCGTTTAACATCAGGCGAGATTAATCAATTGAAAAAAAAACAATATTCTTCTTATGACGTAAGGATTTTCGAAACCCCAAGGGAAGTCAAAAGGTTTTTATTCCTTGGACATGAGTTAAATTAAGTATTGAAATCACGACGTACTCGTATTACAGCGTTTATCAAAATTCAACCCTTCAAAATGAAAATTAAAATAGAAAAGTAATTAAAGTTATGTATTACAACGTGAGTATTAACCCTAAAATGTTAAAATAATTAAAAGTTACATATTAACGCATACCCTACCCTTACCCTTACCTTATAATAGACGATAATTATTTTAAGTTATTATTCGACGCTCAGGCTATCCAAATTTGAATCTACAATAAATAACTTACAAAACGCGGGCGAAGCCGTAGGTTAAAGGTAGACTATCTATAATTTAGATAATCAAATATTGTCATTAAAATACAGGTACCTACGGCAGTAAATCGGCCAAGCGATATTGGCCTTAAAATAAAGAATGATATATCCCATTCATAAACCGACAGACTTAATCATATCACTATAATAAACAAAATATAACAATAGATTCTATAGCATTCTTGGCTTCATGGACATTTCAAGACCGAGTAGATTCCGTACTTCTTTCTTTTTCTCTCTTGTGGCGTGGTAAATAAGAGGAACACGATCGGATGTATTGGAAATGTTAAATTAAACACGAATACTCCATGCTTGTCATTTCTCGAAGAAGTAGAGAGTACTCTCCATAGAGTTGCCATAGAGCATACCACAGTCAATTCTTACTGGAACATACATACACAGTGCAAAACACGTAGAAAGAGAAAGACAGCAAAACACAATACGCCCTATTTATAGACTACAGGCCACCTACAGGCCCGTGAACAAAATTTATGGGTCAAATGAACCACCAGGAGACCTATGTAGGATGATAGAAGGGTATAAAATAATAAGATTCAGCACTATGCCATCACTTGTAAGCTGTCTAACTGAGTGCAGTTGAAGAGGGGGGTTGCAACCCTCGATCATTTCTCTTTGTCGCATGGATTTGTACGGCATTGCTAAATAATGATTGAAGGGGAAATTATATCTTAGTACGTACTAACTCTACTCAATCGTCCACATTACGTTCAACAGAAAATACGTGACTTCTTGCGGCCCTGGGATCTTAATCTATAATAACTTGTGAATTTCAAACATACAAATGTTTGCTAAAATTTCATTTCATTCCATTCTAAAAACTTGCAACAACGGCTATTAAATTAAAAATAGCTCATGTAAATGATTTGAAACTGGCATTTATGTCCTTACATTCATTTTATTCTACAGTGGTTACGATACTACGACATTGAAAACGGGTATTTTATAAAACCTTTCAAAGAAGAAAAGTGGCCATCGCACTGAAACCCGGACCCGTAGCACCCACTTGATTATATTCTTCATAAACACTCAACTCCCGAGAGCGTTTGAAGGTTAATACCCCCAGATACACGCAAAAATAATCCCTAAAACAAAGGGTTACAACATATTTTCCTGGGAACATGTTCAGGGTCCTGATTTAAGGCGTACTACCAAAGCATTCAACCACACGTTAAGAGCTTGAGCATACTCGTATTGAGCTTATTTAGTGATAAAACTAATAACACCTTGCGGTTTTACCCATGTTGTTTCCGTTTTTTTTTTTCATGATAAAAAGTAGCCTAATGTGTACTGTTTTTTATCTGGAATTACAATTCAAGATATATTCTAACGCTGTACCAAATTTCTTTCAGATCCGTTTAGTAGCCTTTGTATGAAAGAGTAACAAATATCCATCCATCCATTGGATATCCATAATTTTTTCGCAATTATATGAAAAATCCTTTAGTTACTTTAATTGTTACTAGCGTGGTGCATTATGGCCTTGACTCTCTTCTTGCAGGAGAAAGCCCCAAGTCGAATCATTTGGTAGGATGCTTAGCAATACAATAGCTGATATTATTTTGACAAAAATAACAATTCTTTTGTAAAGACTAATAATAAGTTAGAATTAAAATGAGCTAATCGTGTTAATTATCAATTTATGATATAAATTTTATGGAGTTTAAAGATCAAATCCTATCGCCGCAACTTTTTTTAACCGCATCAATTTATGTATTTATCATGTAAACTGTAAATAAAAAAACTAAGGCTACAAAATTCCACGATCCAATATTAATACATTTTATCCGAGCTTAATTAACAAACAAGTAAAGTTTCACTCACACAACTGTTTAGCAAATTCAGCGGTACCCTACCATTTCCCCGGACCAGGTTCATAAAATATTTAACACTACAGCAGGTAGGTAATTTGCTCGGCCCACTTTAGCACAAAGCTTGCAGAACCAACAAAAGACCCGTAATAAGGGGATGAATAGAGCCTATAATAATAGAACCTTAATTTTCACCGACCTTGGAACGGAGCGATGGTTCTACGGACTACGAACCGCGTAGCAAGTTCTACGAAGTCCAAAATTAGGCATGCTTCAATTTTAATTACCGCAACGCAACGAATTATACGAAATGGTTTCATGGATTTCATGATTTTTATGCATACAAAATGGTAACTTGTTTTTTTTTTCGAGTGTAAAACGAATATAACACAACTAATTTTGTGGCGGAAATTGGTATTCCTATATTTTGTAATTTGTTTATTTTTTAAAGAAGTTTATATAGAACTCAACAATTATTCGGCAACAAATCTGGTTACATTCTTTTCACAAAGTTTGTAAATATATAAACTATTTTCGTACAAAAAATTAAACCGACTTCAAAACCACTTTTTTTTTTTAATAAAGAGTGACGAGACGATCAGGACATGTGCCTGATGGTAAGCAACATGCCTGACACATAACAGCACAGTGACACGCAGCTATTGGAACATGAAGAGTCCAAATCATTACCCAACACTGCACTGCGCTCACCAAGAGATCTAAGATCTTATATCTCTAATAGGCACTCAAAAGCGAAAACTCACTCTACTACTGCTACTCACTCATCTATTTGAAGTCTGTGCCAGCCAAATCTAACAGGTAGTGGATAGATACTACTTACCTGTGCCTACTTACCATGTGCCTACATAGCATCTTTTAAATTGGATCAAACTGGACACGGTGTGCAAATTTAACTAAAATCAGTTAAATCATCTAGGAGCCCATCGCTGACAAACAACGTGGCGCGTAATTTTTATATTTGAACAAAAGTTGTAAATGTAGCGTTTGATGGATAGAGAGATGAAGGTCTAGATATAATCATGATAATCAAACCCAACTACTATTTGGAGCGTACCCGAGGGTTACCGCGTAACTAAAACTGTCTTAGCTTTGAAATTGCTCTCTTTTCTTTTCGCTTGAAATGACAGATACGGCAATATCAAAGCCATAGCCGATTTACTTAGGCGGTAGAAGGGCCGGTGTGCTGGCGAATATCATGAACTGGATGTGCTTTATTTCCCTTCTTTCGTAACTTACTTGAAAAATAGAAATTCAAAGAGTGATACGAGAGTGTTTGGAGGGATCTGTAATTTAAAAAGTTTCTAATTCAAGGCTAAAACAAAGCAAACTGAAAATCGGTTCGTCGTCCATTTTACAACCTGTTTGATATTACGTGGCGACGTAAACAAGTCCCCGGCTCATCGCTTGCTGTTTCATTAAACAGGAAATACAAGTAACCGAGGAATTCTCTTTTTCTCAGGTACTCTATGTTTCATTGTTTTACTCATTATTTTGATTTGATAATCGAAATTACCGACATAATTTACCATCGACAAATAATACAGCGTCGACGTATACCTCTGTTGTTGTTGATATAAAAAAAACGCTACACCAATTACGAAACAATTTAAACGGGATCATTCGGAAAGTCACCCTTTGAACAAAAATAAACATTATCAAAATCGATTTACCCGTTCGAAAGCTACGTGGTAAGTAACATAAATAAGGCAAATTGAGTACTTTTTTCACAGATTTCTAAATTAGAAATCTGTGACTTTTTGAACTTATTGGAAATTGGAATCTTGCTTGAGCTGAAAAAGATTTTCCACGAAATTGATAATTGAACCTGGAGCATTTTTCATATTAAAGACTCTAGTTAAAACGTTGCTTTGAAAAGGTCGATCATAAACAAGCAGCACAGTTTTTGTTCCCACGGCTGGGACTTGGGGCCTTGTCTCACTAAGTGAGAGTCAAATCCATAACCCGCATTGCAAGCTAAGCACAGGATGGCAGATAACCCATGTTCTAGAAAGATCTCTTTCTTGGAGCACGCCGGTTTTCTTCCCGATATTTTCCTTCGCCATTCTTGATTTTTACAAAGTGCTTAAAGAATAACTATAGAAACGCTTTGATTTAGTGTCTTTACTTTTTTTAACGCAAATTTCGGTTAATGCACAAGGAATGGTAAATTAATTGGATAAAACAATAAGTCACTCGCCATATTGAGTTTTTTTCGTAATTTGTAAGATATTTTACTTAGGATTTTACCACTAGAAGTTATGCCGGCTACCTGATTCGCCCGCCCAGTCTATCCAGTTTAATTCAATTATCCATAATGCTGTAATAATTAATAACTCAGCTTAGATAATTATTTCCGAAAGTCTTCACTGATTTCTTTGTGTACAATTTGTAAACGTTACACAGGACTTAATCACGATTTAAATTATTGTTTAATTACCTCGACGTTTCGGCAGCGTTACAAGATTGCAACCGCCGCGCCGTGGTCACGAGAAAAGTGTACCGAGTTAATTTCGCGAAAGCTTAAAAACTATATTTCCGTATACCGTCTTAGTTTGGTACTGTCAGTAGTTGTCAGATAGTCACTCAGGGTAATGCTCAGACAAATTATTGTTATTGTTCTAAAGTGTAATGCCAACGAAGAGCTAAAATAATCCGACCAACTTAGATACCAGATTGTGTTCAAGATACCTGGAAATAGTATACACTAGCTGGAGACTGTAGTAATTTACTTACGGACCGGAAGAAATCGCCTCGAGGAAAAGGAGAAAATGTCCACTATTTCTAACAGCCTGTTTACATTTCGCCGTGACGGGACCGTGCCGTACCGATGAAATGTGACACTATTGTTTTTGAATGAAACCCTCAAGCAATCTTAAGCGTCTAATTTTATGTTCACATTGAAACTGAAGTCTTCGCTCACAATAAGAAAGTCACCATAATCTGGCCAAGTGCGGGTTGGCGAATAACGTACATCCTCGAAAGATGAACAATGATGATGACGTGTTTCATGAAGAAATACTTCTTAAAACACGTCACGATGTCTATAAGTACTCGTAAGTAATATAAGATTACTGTTACCTACTGTTAATCACATATGTAATATTGACTACTTGGTAACAAACGGAGTACACAACAGAACTGATGTAGTCACTTTATCGGTAGTGCACGAACTTGAAATTTGAAACTAAGTATCAGTGAAAATTTAAGGTATTTTGTATGACAATCCTAACATCCAATAGCTAGTAGAGAATGTGAAAAGTTTATCATATTTAATTCTGAGTAGTATGACTCAATGTAATGCTACTGCTTAAATACTCGTGAAAACAGTTGTTTTATTTTTATCAGCTGTACAATCACATCCACAAAAACCTGAGTTGCAGTTGCAAACACAGTTTCCTGAATGGATTTAAAAAAATATTCTACATAATTTTTGTGAGATATCATTAAATTGATTAAACAATGGATTTTGAGTATAAAATATCTGAACAAAGATCCTATACGTTGCACTAACCAGTATAACTCTGACAAATTTTTAATACTCAAAGAGTTACAACAACCTAAAATAATGGCTAAGGCAAGCTCAAACCCTAAAATATGAATTAATTTTGGAAGTAAATTAAATTCTCAAATGAACCATATCTGTTAAAACACGGCACGGTCCCTGCACGGGGTAAGTGACTCAAACATAATGCCCGTAAACCAGCACTTCCCTCCCGAGCGGATTGGAGGATTACCGACAACTTTCTTCACAATAATTGCATTTGAGAATGTTCGACCATAACGAAACTTTTCCCTCTCTGTATCTGTGAATCTTCAGGCGCGAGTGTGGAATACTAACTTTGCGTATTATCAATAAACATTCGCCTGCTTGTGATTGCGAGCGCAGATTGGGCGCGTGCGACGAGAAAGTGACACGCGGTGTGCATCGAACTCAAGATCATTGGCTGATTCTAAAAATAAAACTAGACTGGCCTCGTGGCTTAGTGGGTAGTAACTCTGCCTGCGACGCCGACGGTCGTGGGTTCGATTCCATCCAGTGCAAATATTTGTGTTTGCACTGTGAATCCAAATGTTTGCACTGTGTCTGCCGCCATGTCTCTTTGCTTAGTATAATATGTATGTATTTCCACCAATAGAAATAAATAAGTATTCTATTAGCTATCTGGCCGCCATATTACAAGCTTTGCTTAGTTTGGGAAGTCAGATGGTGTTGTGTGAAGGAACTTGTCAAGAGCGTCCTTAATATTTGAATTTATTTATTGTCCACCAATATTTATATATTTTGTGATATTACGGAAGACAAATGCATAATCAACAACGTTATGGTACTAATCACTGAAGTCAGTTCTGTATCCTACTTCCTAATTATATTTTAAAATAGCAGCGCCCGCGGCGTTACCGTTATATTCACGTGTTAAAAAGTAGCATATTTATTATTACAGACAATCAATCTATAGATATTCATGTGCTAATACAAGTAGTTAGGTTTGTAGTGTAATTATGTAGTTCTCGTTGTATTTTTCAGTGTTAATAAAGGCCTGCCCAATAAAAAAAGTTAAAAAAAACAATTTGTGTTCCAAATTTCAAATCTAAAAATCGCGATTTTCGTACTCCGATTCTACTTCGATCTGTCATTTCATCCATTTATATGTTCTGTATTTATTCTAATTAAAGTAAGCTTTGAACCTTTAAACGTCAAACATTGTCCGATCAGACGAAACGAAGTAGGACCAGAGTAAAAATCGCCAGTTTATTTCGAAATTGTTTTTCGTAGAAAGAGACTAGACTCGACGTCCAGACGTCGTTTGAATGTTTGTTGCTCAATTACAACGTTCACTAACATTTAAAATATATCATGCAAATGTTTGAATGTTTGTTGCTCAATCAAATAAACATATAGAATGTACTGAGCGGATCGGGTTGATTATTAAAAATTCCAATTAAATACAGCATATTATGCTAAATGTCAGAAAAGAGTTATAAATTAACCAAAATGCAAAAATGGAACTCGCTGTTTGCTGTGTCATGTTATATTAAGCTTGTAATCCCATTGAAATTAAGTTAAATAAATTTCAACGCAGAATGTCTTATCGGGTTGAAAATTTGCAGTGAATAACCATCATTTAAATTAAGTTAAATAAATTCAAAGGCTTTAAAAAGCAGTTTCTGAATTGAAATTTGTTTTTGTTTATCTAAAGTTGAAACAGTTGGACTGTAGCCAAAAACAGGTTGGAAGCTGCATTTTTGGAATGCAAATTGAAACTCTATTCAATCCACTAAGTTGCACTGTTTCACCACTTTTATCTCCTGGCTTATATTGTATTGTCAATACATTTAACACAAACAGTGAGAGTGTTGAACTTGCACTATGCATCATGCTTATCGGATGACAAAGAAGAAACAGGAAAATAGCTAAATGAGATAGTTTTCTATGAAGTAGGAATTTTGCACTAAGTGACTTCTCGGAATTATAACATACTAGCAGCGCGGTGCGGATTTATTTTGTAGTTTCCGTTATTTTAAAACGTTCCCGATAAAAAAGTGAAAAGAAAATAAAAAATCTACATATGTATTCTTCCAGACTATCTGTGTTCAACCCGACCTGTTGATACGTTACGATGTAATTGAGCAGCAAACATCCAAACATGGATATGTATAATATTAATAGGATCTATGACTAGCAACGCCCTGTTTGTTTTCCCGCGTTGTTCACGTTCCTGCAACTTTCCCGCTATAAAAATTAGTCTATGTTCTATTCCAGACTATAATTTAACAACGTTCCAAATTCCAACCAGATTAGTTCAGTCGTTCCGACTTGATTGAGCAACAAACATCTCAACATCCAACCTTTCGCATTTTTTATATTAGTAGGATAACCATTAAACAAAAAGAAACTAATCATAACCCATACATTCGTTTGCATTCGAAACCACACACAGTTGCACATACACGAACATAACAAACAAATATATAGGTAAAATTAACCGTCGTTTTCCATAGTCTATGAACAGTTTTAACCAAAATTCACTATATGTAAATATCTAACAGATGTTGAGCAACAAAATACATTAATTAACCTTTAAGATGTATATCGATATTGCACAAAACTACAAAACCAGACGAATCACTAATTTGTCAAGTCTACAGATGCACTACAAATTACATAGAAACGAAAAACTGTCTGCGGAATAATGACCTACTTACATTATGAAATAACGTTACGAACAGTTCCAGGCAATCAGCTTAAAAATGAAATTTGGGTATTTGTTGCTCAATCACATCGCCAAATAATAGTATAGAATAGTAGTGTAGGGTGAGAAATACATTGTGACACAAAAACACCTATATCCCATAATCCGGCAACAATTTCCTTATAGTGGATTCATTACAGTCCCATAATCCGCAACAATTTCCTTATAGTGGATTCATTACAGTTGCGCAATATTTACGATCTATCGCAGGAACAAGTTTGCAAAAGTTGTGTAAGATTGATTTTATGACTCGCCGGCAGTTTTTCTAATAGGACTATTACGGTACTGTTGTTTCGCGCACCTAATCAATTGGAGTATGCGTGCCTAACGTTGTTTGTTGATTGTTTTCGTTTGTTCGGCTAAAATACTGAAAGGAGTGTATGACGGACGTATCCGTTTCATTATTTGATTTAGTAATGCAGAAATTGGAATCGTTAACAAGGCCAAACATATTGTTTTAAGTAATATAACTAAGTACACAGAACACATAAACACACAGACTATTTGTCTGATTCGTCACACTACGTACGTACAAACAGTACGATAAAAGTACCTATATTGATGACCAAAAAAGAGACAAACTCAATGTTAAATCAGATCATCTTATAAACAAACAACCCGTTAATCCTACTAATATCCTACCAATATTAGTAATGTCAATGTTTGGATGTTTGTACGTTGGGATATTGTTGCTCAATCACGTCGTCACGTATGAACGGATCGGGCTGAAATTTGGAACACAGTTAAATTATAATCTGGAAGAACACAAAGGCTGTTCTTTATCCTGGGAAAGTAATGGGAACTACGCGGGTAAAACCGCGGGCGCTACTAGTATTGCAACTACCTGAGTAGCGTCCTCACATGTTTCGACCATTACCGAACATATACTGCTACAAGAACAAAATAAAAAATTTGATTTTCGACTACCTCGAATTTGTAATCTGTACAACACTCTTCTAGTCAAGCCCTATCATTTTGATACCCATATTGAGGTAGTAGTGAAAAAAATAATGTAATTTTGTTGTGGCGGACATCTTGGATTTGAAATTTATCATAGTGTATATATATATATATATATATATATATATATATATAGTATGCTACTAATCAAGCCCTTTCATTCGATATCCCTATTGAGGTAGGTTATGAAGAAATAGTGTGTCCACTATTTTGTGGAGATATTAACCAAACGTAGCTAAGAACCACCGCACGGAAATTAACCATCAAATAAAAAAACCGCATCGTAGTAAATAAGTAACTACTAAGCCCGTGTATAACCCACGTTTAAGAACATTGTGAGGTAGACGGTAACCATCTAATCTTAATTAATTTACAGGCTCTGCCCGCACCGATAAACCCAACATTTAAGCGGCCACTATATGATCTAACTCAGGAAGGATCCTACGCCGAAATGAATATTAATTCTACACTTAGAATATTTTTTACTACGGAAGTAATCCTTAAATCACAAAAGAATCTGACACACTATGGAAATGTAATTTAAATTTGGAAATAATAGCTGGTTAAATTTAAAGCCGTGATAGCCTAGTTGCGAGACTATCTAATTTCACAACCAAAGGTCATAGGTTCAAATCTCGCCGGCACTTCTTAGTATTTTTCCGAGTGCAAAATGCAGATGTACACGTTTGAAGAAATCGGCATGTTCCAAGTAAATTATCTGTTTTGATAATTTGATGATAAATGTTTGTATCTTCTCCAAATTTGCACTTGACCAGAGCATTGAATAATGGCATTGACTTTGTCCTTGGGTAAGGTCTCAAGACCCAACAAAGGTAACATAAAGTCGTCTTATGCTAACTTTTTTAACACGTGAGTCCCATTTGATAAAACATTCATTTTAACGATTACAATTCTAACTAGTACCTTTTTGCGTAGCCCTGTTAACGCGTATTTGATCGGATTATCTTAAAACTCGTAAAGCATTGATGTAATAATGTAACGTACCTACTAGTTATGTCAGCGGTTTGTTTCGCATGCGTTACGGTGTGATAGATACTTTGTCAGACCGTTCAGGGAAAGAAGCATGTCACACCGACGCGTAATACGGTTAACGATAATATGAGTTATTATGTTATTTTACTGTACTTTTACTGAACTTTTTTTACATTTTTACTGAAAATATAAGCTTATATCACATCAGTAAGGCATGTTCTTTTCATTGGTTATGAAAATACTAGCAGAGTCCGGCGGTTTTACCCGCGTAGTTCCCGTTCCTGTTATTTTCCCACGATTTAAAGTGTGTGCTATTCCAGTCTATAATTTAATAGTGTTCCAATATTCAACCCAATCCGTTTAGCCATTCCAATGTGGTTAAGTAACACTGTTTTCCACTAGCTTTAAGGATAAAGGAAAACATCACGAAGCCACCGGCATTTCCAAGAGTTACATCTGTCAAGGATTTGGGTCATGACTAAGAATTATTAACGAAAAAACTGTGACGCGACGCACAAAGCATTTCCAGTCCAGATGTTTTTAATATATTAAAATAGTAACAGATTATGACGGTAATCGGAACAGAATGACACAATGACGGAATGCTATAGGCGCTACAGGCATGGGCCTGGCAAATGTTTTCGCAGTTAAGGTCATAGCTCACCAGAGCCGCCCGGCACTAGATGACCACCGCCGTCTCTCGAGCGGTTAGTATACTGTTAATATCCTACAATAGATGCAGTCATTATTTCAATTACGTATTGTCACCAGACCCCGCCCTGGAGAAAGGGAGGCGGTGTTATCTCGGATGCCGCTTGGTTGAAATGAGCTGTAACCTTAATTTGTGAGCAAAGTGAATTCTCAGAACTTGAATAACTTATGCCGCAAATGGAACAGTTGTCGGATACTCGCCACATGTATAAAACACCGGAAGTACGGGATATTTGATCACGTATCAACAGTAGGGCTCCGCGGAAAGTGTTCACTAAGCCGAAAAGAGCGCTCTATTATTACTATTATGAACCACTTTCACTATTGGACAACACTTGACAAAAGAAATTCTTCCATAATATAATTTTCTCTGTAATAACGAAAACCAACTTCAGTTAAAATTAAACTCAGATATTCGATTAAATTTCATATCTCTTTTTAAATCTACTAAACTTACACATTCAATGAGATAGCGAGCAAACGAGAAAAAGGTGAGTAAAGTCGGCAATTGATGAAATTTAAAAAATTGCTACACAAATTTATATCGACCTTATGAATAATTATCAATGAAATAAAAAAGAATCATCAAAATTGGCGAAGCTATAGCGACATTACCTAGAAACAAAACATAAAACCGAATCGAGAACATCTTCCTTGATCTGATTTTTTTGTGATTTCAGTAGATAGCTAAAGTTTTTAATATAGACCTCATAGTAAACGTTTTTTAATATAAATATAAAAACCACGAAACATGTCCTTGATTGTAACAAACCCCCCAAAACAGCACTGTGTCAATTATTTGAACAGGAGCGCTAATAACTGCCTATCACTGCACAGTACTCGTCACCTAGAGTTGTGAAGATTGATCTATTTAACCTATACTTTTTCTGCAAACATTATCCTTCAAATCGGAATACAGTGATATTTAAAGATTAAGGGCGTGTGGGCCGTAATTTTGATTTTTTAAAACAACTTTAAGACCTTTAAAATAGTGTATTAAGCTCTGAAAAAAATATATGTAATAGTTAAGGATCTAATCTAGTGTAATTCGCAGTCAGTAACACGATTTAATGAATTTTACTTGATAGAAAAAAATCCCAAAGTTACCTCTTTTCAAAAGTTATTTCAAGTTTATGACTAAACTAATGAATTTTTTTACTAAATTTTGTACTCAACGAAAGCCACTAAAAGTTATAGATGCATTCGCAGAGTTTGACTTGATAAAAGTATCAGTTATTCACTATGTTTTAATATCTACCATATATATAGCGCGCCGTTCGGCAAGCCTGATCAGTCGCGTTTCGGCGCTCACGGACGACGGGCCTGTGCTTGATTTTGCAATTTTGACAACCGATAAATTTTAAATATTACGATCATAGTGCCACAGTATAACAATATCAGTAGGTATTACTAGTGAAGCACGCTATGATCTTGATTTTGATACCGTTTTCATTGGAATTGCAAATAGACGCTGATACTAATTAGTACGCTGTTTATTTTATGTTGTAGACCAGAAGGAGTCTCAAAAACTGACGTCGATACCACCTCAGTAAAAAATTCAATGCGGATGCAATGGAAAATAGATAAGTATCGGTAAAATATTCGTCCGTTAAATCAGAGATCGTGATAAGGAAATAATGAGAGGAGAAATTCCTGCGTAAATCCCCAAGTTAGGTATCATTTATGATACCTAACATGCATTTATATGCATTTAGGTAAATTCTTTGGTAGTAAGGTACTTAGTACTTAGAAGAAAAGTCCTCACATACAGATTTTACCACTTTGGAAGAGACTTTCGCGCAAACTATTCAGTTTAGAAAAAAATGTTAGGAACTTCAATACAATTTTGAACACCTTTCCATAGATACACGTATGGTTTTGTAAGAATTTTTATTTTTTTATACTTTTCCAAGTTTGTGTGACACCACCAAAATTTATTGTGTTTTTTTTGTATGAAAATGTTAATATTGTTCATAGAAATTTAGACATTCGACCAAATTTGATAAGAAGCCTTTTAGGCAGTAAAATTACTCGTAGAATTTAACTCTGCACTAAATTTCCGATTCGTATTTTTTATATAGGTTTAGAATCATTTCCTGAGCATAAAATAATAACAAATCCAGGTTGAGCTTCAAGCGCCAGCTCGAAAAAACGTTTTTGGCTGATATTCTGAAAAGTTATAAAGCCTATTATTATTGTAGAAAATAAAATTTCCCATCTAGTGTTGCCAGTAAACTTTATTTTCGAACTTACCGATTACGATTTATTATGTCAAATTTGATGATAACAATGTAAAAATAATAAGATGTAAATTCTGTTCCCAGTAGCATAAACATGTCCCTTGTTACCGGAATGGAAGAAGGGTTATGTTTTTCGCGCGTATCTTTATGTTTGTAAATCTTTTATTTCCACATATCTTCCAAACGGCTGGATGGATTTTGGTAACAAAGATATTCTAAGACTAGTCTGACTCGCCAAAGTGTCCCTAGATAGTAGGTAATATTTTTTTACGTGTAGATTTTTTTGTAGTCGGGGTTTTTAAATTAAAGTTTTCTATCATATTGCTCGTTGCTCCAATAAACAGCACCGTTCATCATCATGATTGAAGAGTTGAACGAAGAGTTTGGTCTCCACTTTTGTAATAAGAACAACTAAGCTGTGAAACTCATTGCCCGAGTGGGTTTTTGTAGAAGGTTCGAACCTTGGGGTTACGAGGTACACTGTGCTTGTTTCTATTAGAGAAACAAGTTCCATCGTAGACCACATCATTTACATCCACTATTATCGGCATCATCGCAATCGTATCATTAAATGGGTTATAAATCGTAAACGGTAAGTTTTACAAAAAAAGTTTACTAGCAACAAAAGATGCAACATTTTATTTTCTACAATCATTGTCAAAATATATAGTTTCCAAAATATCGTCTAAAATAGTTTTTTCAATTGGCGTTTGAAGCTCTACCTGGATCTGTGAGCATTTTGTAATTTTATGCTCAGTAAGTGATCTTTACCTCATAGAAAAAAATTGGATTAGAAATTTATTGCAAAGTTGACCAAACACCTTATATTTTTACTGGCCTTTCATTACGTTTCAGCACATTTTTTTTAATTTTTGACGAACTTGTGAATTATTAGGAAACATTTTAAAAAGATGAATGAAATTGGAAAAGCCGTTCTCAACTTATAGTGTGATCAAAAAGAAAAGGTTGAGTTTTGTATATCTACGAGTATAGATAAATTTAATATTTCTTCGTTTCACTTCACAATTTACAAAATTGTTATCACTAGTATAAACAGTATAAACAAATCTTGAACAAAAACTGAGTTTAAATTACACAGTCCAATATTTTAATGTTATTTCTGCACTGTGGCACCGATTCAGCGGTCGGTGACGGTCGCGAGAACAAGACAGCGTTAAATCCCTAATTTGACAGAACTACCTAGCCTTAAATTAAAATTTAAAACTTTGTTCTAAATGTGTAGAAAAGTTATTCAAAATTCTGTATAGATAGATATAGCGCTTTCATTATGGCATAATATACCTTTCACGCAATACCCTGAATAGTAAAGTCAAAATCTAACTCAAATAGACAAGTGACCATTCAATAACTTGATAGTCACTTCATAGTTCTTTAAAAATACATCCCACTTCTGGGCTTAGGTGTTCTCTCAATCCTGCTAATTATAAATGTGTTTGTTACTCAATCATGTTGTAAAAAGTGAGCAGATCGTACTGAATAGAATATTCTACTAAATTTCGCACTGGAATAGAATAGACCACAAAAACGCTGCTTTTAATCACGAATAATAATATTTTTCCGAAAACGTATTTTAACATATTTATCGTTCTTCATGTCCGCACTTTTGTTGGTAATTGTTTTTAATTTTTAGTATTTATCAGTTAAATCTTTGTCTCATGTTTATAGGTTAATATTTATTATTTTATATAGTGATATAGATATGTAGTAGTATTATTAAATTAATGTCGCTTCCCGCGCCTACGAGTATATGTGGACTATTTTCCTTTTTGCTGGTTTGCTGGTTTGCTGGCACTAGTTAATAAGTGTTTATTTGTAATATTTTAATTTGTTTGTGTCGCAATAAAGAGTATCTGTCTATCTATCTATCTATAAACCGATTTCAATTTAAAATTAAATTCAGACATTCGACCAAATTTCATAAAACGCTATGACCAAGTCATTGAGGTACGTACATATATGAAAATAAATTTTAGTTTTTTATTCATATTTCAACTAAATTTAAATGAAATCATTTCTAAACTATGATCTACCAAACAAATAAGGAACCATCAAAAATGATTCACAATTGGTGGAGATATCACGTAAGCACGTAACACATGTACCTCTTACAAAAAAACACAACTGAATTGAAAACCTCCTGTTTTTAAAGTCAGTTAAATACAGAGTTTCTTCCAAAGTAGTTTTCTAAATTCTACGTGGCTGAAGTCGCAACAGATATTAATAGGGATAAAGCTGAAATAGTCGATCAAGTAACCTAAATGGTGATTGACTTTCACTTGCTTTACAAGTTAAAGCATATCTAACAAACATTTCCTCGTGATGTTCTCCTTCGCTTATTAAACTTAGTAATAGTCAACCAGATAACTCAAAGGACCGCAGTGCACATCGTGAGAATTGAATCCAGGACCTCTGACATCTGTTTCGTATGTCCTAGGTCGAATTAATAAACAGACACATCTATTATTTTAGAACCAAAGTACTTCAAACAAGCATAATATAATCAGCCCACTGTATATTGCCACAGCTGGGACTCTCAGCCTTCTCTCACTAGTCAAGACCAAAATCCATCGTGCAATACAAGTTATGCATTGACTATGTCTTTCGAGGATACTCGTACCTTTCTTGAAACATGCCGACTGTTGGTGTCCTCACGACATCATCCTTCACCCTCAAAGCCAGGAATGTAGACAAACTTGTACCATGGAAAAATAAAATACCCACGAGGTGCAGGCAGGATTCTAAGTAAGTAGTTGGCAGTATATACCTATCTTTATTTGGATATACATAATATGTAAGTGACTACAGAAAAATAAGATAAAATATAAAAATATACTGACTTTCATTACACCAAATTGTACCTTCACTGCGTTTTCTATTTAATTGTTCATCCATTGGTTGTCTTGAAAAGAAAACGCCGCAATTTGCTGCAGTAGTCTAAGGAATACATTATTTTTGTATGTGTATCTTTTTTTGTATGTGTGTATTTTGTGTGTGTATCCGCCATTTTCCCGCCGTAATAAGTATGTGTTACTTCAGGCTATGCATGTTCTGGTTTCCTAAATTCAATCTGATTCATTCAGTCGTTCCGACGTGGTTGAGCAACAAATATCCAAATTTTAGCATTTATAATATTAATTCTACTTTCTACTAAAATTATAAATGTCAATAATGCTTGGATATTTGATTTTGCTGCTGAATCTAGTCGTAATTACGTATGAATGAATCAGGCTGAAATTTAGAGCACTGATTATATTATAGCCTGGAAGAACATATATGCTTTTTATCAAATGGAAAATAACGGAAACAGGAACTACGTGGTAGGATTATTATCCTTATTATTATCTTTATTAAGAAGTCATGTGACATTTTGCAACATGCACCGATAACGTCAAAAGTCGCGGGCTAACCTGCAGGTCTACTACGATCAACGATATATCGGCCGAAGTTATGGACGTTTTATACCACAAAACACAATCGGTCGGTTGATGACACAAAAACTGTCAAATCAGTGTCGGTCGGGATGAACAAAACGCCCGATCAGATCAACCGACCGATTGTGTTTCGTGGTATAAAATGTCCATAACTTCGGCCGATATATCGTTTATCGGACTTCGGAGTAGACCTGCTGGATGAGGTAGGGTAGAGTCAACTCTACCGTACACTAAATATATAAGATTTAAGTTAGTAAAATTATTAAGTTAAGTATTCGAAGACAACACACGCAAAGGCAAATACTACGTAGTGATAAGAGGCATGAGTAATGATAAAGTGATCAATCTCTATATATTAGACTAGCTGTTTCCCATGGTGACGCCTGCCGATGGTATACAAGTACGTATTTGGTACTTACTACCTACCCAGTGAATGAATGGGCTTATCAGATACAAGAAATTGAATTGAATTGAAAAAAGAAGAAACAAAAATACTCTTTTCAGTAAAGACACTTTTTAAAGTAGTCTTTTCATTTATCCTACTATCCTACATCCTATATTTTCCTACTATCCTACCAATATAGAAAAATATAAATGTCAATGTTTAGTTAGATCTTTGTTGCTCCACGTCGTGACATCTGACCGCATAGAGTTAAAATTTGGAAAATTTTATACAGATTATAGTCCAGAAGAACAGTACTTTTTTTACAGGTACTTTTTATCCCGGGCAAATAACGGGAAAAATGAACAGGAACTACGCCGGTAAAACCACGGGGCACTATTGGTAGTATATATATATATTTTTTTTTAATATATACAAGCTTTGATCATCAATTAAATTATCCATCCTTCGATTTCCTGGAATAGATCGCTCTTAGCGAAGGTAAGATAAAAGGTCATAATTTTTCCCAGCTGTAATAACCTGTTCTTTTTTATTTTTTAGTATTGCGGTAAGTTATTTTGAAAAGTTCCTGTCTATCAATTTACAAATCTATAAATGAAACTAAATCTGCAGCAGAAATGTACCACTTCCTCACTGAAAAGGGAGTAAATGGACCCATGAGATTGGCAGAGTTGCCACATTGAATAGCCAAAGAAATGAGCTGCGTCAAAAATCATCCCGATTGCAACCACCGAATATACAACCGCCCCAAATAACTTTTGTTATTTATTTTTCCGCTAAACGGTAACGTGCAAATATTACTGTGGTCCGGTTTTGAGGGCAATGTTTCCGGTAAATTATGCGTGGTACTGTACTGTTATGGCCCGGTGTGTTGCTTACCTACCATCAGACATATGTCTGGCTCGTTTTGCCACTTGGTATTAAAAAAAACACCTAGGCATAAAATACGGTTTCGTTATTTAATCACTTTGCATCAACTCTATATTCTTGCGAGACCAGTTTCATATGTTATCAAGGCATTTGTTAGGTCATGTGTGAAATATTTTGATATCGAAATCTAGTATTGCATTGCATAGTAATTTTGATAGAGCAAACATTAATAATTTTGCCATTTATGCATTTTCAATTTTTTTCTGAAACTATCTTTTTTTAAGACTATTAGTCACATTAGGAATGTGAAATTGTAGATTTTGTGGGCTAAGGTTCATACTGGTTACTTAGGCTATCCATACGTATTTAAACTTGGCAAAAATAAATTCGCTTGCCATCTGGTAAGTTGACGGTCAAACGCGGACCTATTTTCGATAATAAAACTGTAGATTACTGAACAAATAAATTATCTTTGCATTTGCATTAAATGTATTATCAGTTTTGTCGGATAAGAAGGGCTTTTATACCAAGTGTTTGATGGATAAATTAGACTTAGGTAATTAGATTTACCCGTAAATAATAATTGACATACACAGTTTCGCTAATCGTCAAAGCATTTCTTAACCCTATAAGTTAATTTTGTGGAATTTTTATCTCCAAAAATCTGTCCTAAACTCTCATATTGAAATGGTGTTCGTAGCCACCTATGCCCGGGAAACTGTTATCTATACATAGCTAAAGATAAGGGGGAAATTGCCGCCATTTTCCTAAGGAGATGCATTCACTATCGCTAAAGTAAATAACGTTATCATTAAATTTTTGCAAATAAATAGGACTAGGTTAAACAGAAGCGTATTTAAGCAGAGTTATAACTGACGAGTGTATATATGGAGTTTTAGATCAACATGGCGTGCGGATGCTGCGCGGTAAGAGGAGCCTCCGCGGGCGTAGTATGGGAACAAAGCGGAACGCCCTACCCGCCCTTCCGGTGAATTAACACAAACTTATGTATGGAACGAGCACTTTTACGGAACAAACTAGTGTTAAAAGACACTTTTTCATTTATAATATGAGATTTTAAACGTACAGGGGTTGGTGGGGCGAGCGCGGCGTGGTGTAGACGGCGGCACGGATCGCGAGCGACTGCCGGCAGCCTCTGACGACGCGCGGAGCTGCGCAGGGCAAGAGCACGCTCCATCACCGGATCTACTAATCTTCACAGTATCCTAGCCAGGAAGATATCGAACATTGTATTTTAAGTGAAAACTTCGTTTGGCACACCACACACAAATTTGCAGTGAGCTGTGAATTTAACTCTAGCGTCACGTTCGTAAGTGATAGAAATTATCGAGTAAACTCGGATAATTTAGATGGCCATGGTCATGGGCACGCCCTCCTGTTTCCCCTGCGTAGTTTCCAAAGTGAACTATCATATTCTGAGTTATTAGTTTTCACTTCTATCGACAGTCCCTATGACTACCATTATTTTTATTTTATAGAGTGACGAGACGAGAAGGACATGTGCCTGATGGTAAACAACACGTCTGCCCACAGTGCACAGCACAGCAGCACAGTGACACGCAGCTGTTTAGAACATAAAAAGTTCAAATCCTAGACTGTACTGCGCTCGTCACCTAGAGATCTCAGATGTTTTATCTCTATGCTCTGCTGTTTCACTGGAAATTGTATTTACTGGGAAAGGTGTGGTACTTGCTCAGGGATGCTTATGCCCACTAAATCATAAACATCTTTTGACACGTCAAAATATAATGTGACTAGAAGCAGCCCGCGGTTTTGCCCACGTAGTTCACGATCCTGTTATCTCTATTATCTTGGGATAAAAAATATGGGATAAATCGGGATAGATAAATGGTCTGGAATAACACATAGGCTATTCCAGACCATTTCTCTATCTGTGCACCATTACATTGTAATCCTCTCAGCAGTTTCTTCGTAAAAGAGTAACAAACATCCATTCATACATTCGTACAAACTTTCGCGTTTATAATATTAGTAGGTACTTTGAGAATAATAGTTCGTCCGAGTATTAGTAGGATAGAATATACCTACTGCGAGTATTCCTCAAGTGTCAAATCAGAGCTTTTTTAATATACGAGCTATATAGTCTTCATTTTTGAAGACTATATAGTTTGTGTATTGTATATGTATTCTATGAATGAACTCATTAAATAGATAGTTTAGTGAGTATAATAAAATAGTGTGAGCTAGACTACTGGCTCGTTGCGTCCATTACCCGGTCCCCGCCGTAGCAACGGTCGCCGCCCCGGCCGAGGAAAGCTCCTCTGATTTATCCCGCTACGAACCCACTCCCGCCGACCCGTGGGAAAACATTTTCTCTACAATATTTTGATCTCTTTCAACGTTTACTACGTGTTTTGCCTGGTTAAAGGTGAAAAGCTACGCCCTGTAAGCCTACCTATAAAAGTGTCCGTAGATAATAAATATGCTACGACGCTACGAGATTTTACGATGGTCAGCCAAAAACAGGGTTAAAGTATGTTATTATAACATCGTAAAACGACATGGTTTTGGTGCAATAATTATATGTTGCAAGCTTACTAACATTTAGTGATACCTATACATAATCACGATTGCAGAAGATCCTGTAGTTGATACAAGATTAATTACTAGTGAACTGGTAATATAGACACTACACAGTGAATCTAACTATGGGTTACAACGATGTTGAAGTACAGAAAAAAGATTATCATTTTCAGAATAAAACTTAGTTATCTCTGCAACAATCCATTTAGTTTTCAGAGTGTATTAACTTGTAACTATTCATGAGCGATGAAGCGTTTTTTTCAAACACTCGTCTCCTTAATGACAATAAATAAAAGAGGCAAATATGCGGCGAAAGTTCATAAATATGCGGCGAATTTTTGAAAAAAAAAACAATAGGTACAGACGAGGTAAGTAGTATAGACTATGGGTACAGATAACATAATTGTAGTATTTCTCTTTCTACGTTTTTGCAAAAAAAATGTCAAAGTTTCATGAGTTATGACATGTAGGTATTGTTTTTATTTTTTGTGAATTTGAGTATTTTTAACTTATTTTTATGATTATTCCTTTACTATTTACTATTTTCTATAAATTTTCCGGCTATGAGTAAGGAATCTAGTAAGTTGTTTTTTCTTCGCATTAGCGAAGGAGATAAAACGATCTTACGAATGCCCAGTTATACTATTAACACAGAATGATTATGCGGACCCAATATTCAAGTGCTTAATTTCTATGCGTCGTACTGTCCTAGGTAATGTCCCTACACGGGCTATCCTGGACATCGTAAGCGCCTTCCATTTCGATTGGCTGCACGCTATTAACGATGTGGACAAACTTCAGAAAAGAGTCAAAGATACTCCGCGGGAATCGGTTCTGAAATCCCTTAATTACACAGCAGAGTGCATAAAAAATAGGTATATTTTTTTTCAAGATTACATTGATCTTAGTTCCGAATCGTGGACGCCGATAGAGAAAACACGCATGCACGGTGAACTGGACGTCATAAAGAACATGCAGGAAATAGTTGGAAGTGCCCTAAGTTTGAAACTTGGGTCTCTCACCAACTCTGCAGACAAAACTGAGTATATCGCCATCGTATTGGACGAAATCCAAGAACTCTTGAATTGGATAGATAATTTATATAATCATTTAGTGCTACAGGTGTGTAAGATACTCGAACTGCCACTGTTACCGACACAACTAGGTAAAACGCTCCAACATGCGCTCGAAGAAGTGGCCGGTTTCTTATCCCTTGATGGTCAAGAAGTGGCCGAAGCGCTGATGAACAACCGTTCAACTTCTCATCCTATTTGCACTTTCGATGACGCCGATATCAATAAATTGGCTGACAAAATCAAAAAGCTAGAAGACCGGATAGCTGCTCTAAAAATAGAACAGGCTCATTCCGACCCGACGGCTCGGCAACATAAAGCTATATTTTTACAGGATCGTTTGGAATCACTAGAAAATTTAAAAAATACTTTTTCTATCCTTATAAATAAGAAAAGTACCTATTACCCAAAGCAGAGCAATGATGTATGCATTTTTGATGAAAGTTCATTTACCGAAATTCGTATTTTCAACCATTTGTTACCCCCCAAAGTAAGGAGCCGCCTAGTTGAGAATTTAATCCAACTTTGGGAAGGCGCTATCAACGACCCTGAGTCTAAATCTATCATTTCCATAATACGGAATGATAGTGCAGAAGTATTCTATGATGATTTAGGTCACTTTACGGTTGATGATTTTGGTAGAAAGATATATGCTAAGCAAGATGATGACCGTGTTTATCAAGTCAACGAGACATATTCGCTGGTGCCTGTAATGGACGACCAGCACGTGTATTTCTATGATGCATGCGGTCGGTACTACCTGACAGAAAACAAAGTCAGAATCTACAAAGCTAACCAAGCTGCCAGTGAATATATGATGGACAGGTATGGAATGTTGCTCAAGACGAAAGAAACCGTAGATGGAATTGAATATCGATATGACAGCTTAGGTCGTTACTATATTGATAATGAACGAAATAAAATCTATTGTGAAGAAGGATCCCCAGATAAATACAAGTCTGACAACTTAGGAAATCTCTTACAGATACGGAATGATGATCAATACGATCTCGACACCTGTCCCGTCGAACCGATGGTTACCGAAGACAGCATCTACTTGAAAAAGATGGTCGGTGAGGCTTTAAAGAAATGTGTAGCTGAAGTGGTCATAGTGCAACCGTTGGATCCAATTCTATACTTAGCAGGCAGGTTGAAGAAGTATCATGCGGATAAGAAGGCAAAAGAGAAGCGGCAACTGGAAGTACAAAAGATAATGGCCGAAAGGGAACGAATAAAATCTTTGGCCAAAATGGAAAGTATAAAACGAGAGTCGCCCAAATCAGAACAGTATGAGGAATCTGATGTCCATTTTACTATTCCGTGTGACTACAATTTTTTAAACTACAATGTTCATACTGAATAAAATAAAACTAAATATTTGCATCACATTAATTCTTCAAACTTCTTCAACATTCTACAAACTTCGGCACATCTTTGAGTCCAGAATACCCCAATGCCTAAAGACGAAAGTCTTTAACCAGAGCGTGTTGCCAGTGATGGCTTATGGAACTGAGACGTGGTCCTTAACTGTGGGCCTCATAACAAAGCTCAAAGTCACACAGCGAGCTATGGAGAGAGCTATGCTCGGAGTCTCTTTGCGCGACAGAATCCGTAATGAGGATATTCGCAAAAGAAAAAAAGTGGCCGACATAGCTCAAAGAGTAAGCAAGCTGAAGTGGCAATGGGCAGGCCACATCGCTCGCAGAACTGACAACCGATGGGGAAGAAAGGTTCTCGAGTGGCGACCACGCATCCGCAAAACGCAGTGTTGGACGGCCTCCCACTAGATGGACAGATGACCTCATAAAGGTCGCTGGAAACCGCTGGTTGCAGGTTGCGCAGGACCGTTCGTTGTGGAAATCTAGAGCGGAGGCTTATGTTCAGCAGTGGACGTCTTGCGGCTGATGATGATCACATTAATTTGTTTTTTGTTTATAGTATATAGTGACGAGACGAGCAGGACATGTGCCTGATGATAAGCATCATGCCTGCCACATAACAGCACAGTGACACACAGCTATTGGAACATGAAGAGTCCAAATCATTACCTAGCGCTGCACTGCGCTCGTCACCCAAAGATCTAAGATGTTATATCTCTAAGCCCTTTAATTTCTCTGGAAACATTGCCTTTGAAGCCGGAACAATTTTCAATATTTTACAATAATAAAGAATATGCATCGCAATGCACAGTGACACACAGCTATTGGAACATGAAAAGTTCAAATCATTACCTAGCGCTGCACTGCGCTCGTCACCCAAAGATTTAAGATGTTATATCTCTAAGCCCTTTAATTTCTCTGGAAACATTGCCTTTCAAGCCGGAACAATTTTCAATATTTTATAATAATATAGAATATGCAATCGCAATGTTGGTTTAAAGAATTTATGCACCTATTATTTTAAAGCTTTGAACAATTTAGTGAAAAAAAAATCTCGTTTAATACGAGATTATTATTTTCCTGAAAAAAGCCGCCAATGCGCCTGAAATATAAAAACAAGCGAATTACCCATCTTTTTTTCAATGTAACAACCTAACAACTACGTTAATTTTCATTTTCAAATATCACTTCCTTAGACGAAACCATCACTTAATAACTTAGCTAAGATGATAGTCAAATACGGACCTATACCTATTTATCTATTTATTACCTATGCGCTAAAAAGCGAAAATTATAATTTGCTCAGATTTCTCAAATTTCTAGCCGAAGTAAAATGAATGTGACGCTTTTAGCAAATTTTAAATAATACGTCGAAGTCGTCGCGTAACTCTACTAGCAATGTGAGATGAATGAAGAATTGTCTTGTCGTATTCTTTGGACCTCGAAAGTTTTACGGCTTTAATAATGTTATCAGCGAACAACGCGCGGAACGTAAAATGTAAGGAGAAAATCCTCTATACATGCCAAATACGAGATTATGTGTCAACTAAATTATTAATCGTCTTCGAAAAATGAGCATGTTATATGTAAGTATGTATGTAAGCACAAGCAGCCTGCTAAATGTTCCCACAGCTGGGACTCGGGGCTTTCTCTTTTACGTACAAGAAAGTCAAGCCATAATCTAGCACGTTATACAAGTACCCAGGTATGGGTTGGCGAAACAAAAAAATCTTGGAACACGTCGGTTTCTTCACGGTGTTTTCCTTCGCCGTTTTTAGGTTATAAGGCCGTATAAGTATATTTTTTCTGAGTCCGTCAATAATTCGTATGTTGTAGGTATGTATGTGTATCGTTTTCAATATGCAGGCAGATATTAAAGTCAAGGTCAAGGTGTCTTAATTTCACTGAATTTGGGGCCAACTTGTTCCATTTTGTTAATTTCTCTAACAAAATAAAACATTGGCGCCAAATTAAGCGAAATTGGGAACTATACACTATACATACATAACAGATATATTTGCAACCTGAAAATGCTTTATCCTATCCCTACCAATATTAAGAAGGCGAAAGTAAATCTGTCTGTCTGAATGTCTGTTACGCCGGCATGCTTTGAATCAATTTAAATTAAATTTGGTGCAGAGATAGTCTAGAGCTCTAGAGCCTGAGAAAAGAATTAGACTACTTTTACGTACGAAAAAAAGGGTGAAACCGCGTTGCGTTGCTAGATAATATTGAAATAAAATTTATTAGACTTCAAAATCTAAATAACCACTTAAAACTTAGAAAATAACTAAAGCCAATAAATGTTTACTTACTAAACATTGATTGTATTTGTTTAGAAAGTAATTACTTAAAGAGGACAATGCAGCATAACCTTAGATAGAGGATAAGTAAAATAGATCAGGTTTTCCGCACGGTTCCTCTGTACCAATCGTACGCAGATGACGTGCATATTAGTTGTAACATTTTACTTCGGAATTCGGGCATCATAAGGCGATTTCACGCAATATCTATCGGCGAACGGGTAAACGAACACTAATTGTGATCAGAACCCAGAACTTCTACCTGTGCGCATTCAATTAGTTGTTTCTGTTTAAAATGGTTTTTTGTATTGGTAGTCGATAAAAATGTCTACTTGATCTATAAAATAATGTGGGAACAACTGCAAAACTTCCAGTTAACAGAAAAATGATTTCACCTTTCACTCAAACGTAAAATTAATATAATTGTTTTGTTTTCGTTTCATTTTGTGCATGTGATTCCCAAAATCAGAGGACTACTTAGTTACGCTGGCCGGTCTGTTGACCGGCTGCTATACCTCTCATTCGCACTCGTTGTTCCGACTTGCTCCTTTCCTTGTCTTAACTATATTTTAGAGTTGAATGTTGGTTGGTTGGTCAAAGTTCACGTTACGCGCGATAGAACCAATCAGAGCGAGTCATATGGCTCATAGGTCGGGCTTGACTTGGAATCGAACAACTATGGCCAAATAATAATGTTTTGTTTTCGTTTCATTTTGTGCATGTGATTCCCAAAATCAGAGAGGACTACTTAGTTACGCTGGCCGGTCTGTTGACCGGCTGCTAGCCGCCTCTCATTCGCACTCGTTGTTCCGACTTGCTCCTTTCCTTGTCTTAACTATATTTTAGAGTTGAATGTTGGTTGGTTGGTCAAAGTTCACGTTACGCGCGATAGAACCAATCAGAGCGAGTCATATGGCTCATAGGTCGAGCTAGACTTGGAATCGAACAACTATGGCCAAATAATTACTCTTGTATATTTTCTCTGATATACAAGAGACAATGTATCCAAAAGAAATTACAGGGCACAGAAATGAAATCTTATATCTCTGGGTGACGAGCGCAGTGCAGGACTATCTAATTATTTGGACTCTTCATATTCCCATATAAGCTGCGGGACACTGCTATTATGGACTTGTGTTGCTTACCATCAGGCACATGTCCTGCTCGTCTCATCACTCTATACTATAAAACTTTAAATAGTTTATTAGGTAGCAGAAAAATAATACCTCTGAAATTTAATTACTTTTATGTTTATTCACATTTTCAACTCTATAAATTTTTAATTAGGAAATTTCAATAAATTATATACGTAAATGAAATGATAAAATCACATTTATTTAATGACGTTTATTATGAAAAGTAACAGTATTTCATTAAAACCTAAATAAATTATATTATAAACCTATTTCTTTTTATTTTTAAATTTTTTACCAACACCTTGTCCCTGTTTTGGTTGTTGCTTATTGTCATTCCTTTTCTGATTTAACTGTCCTATTTGCTTCTTTTTGTTTTCTTTCTTTTTGAACTTTTTTGCTGCAACTTTTTCGATATTTTCTGTTATTTTATTATCATTCTTATTGATTTGACTTGTAGGGTTGACATGTTTATTTTTATTTTTCTTTTTATTTCTCTTATTCTTGGATGTGCTATTAGGGTCTGCTGGTTTCGCTGGACTGGTATTGTTATCTTGATTAGATTTTTTAGATAAATTCTGAGTATTTTTGTTTGGTGTGCTTGGCTTTGCTTGTGCGCTCACTTCAATTATTTTACTTGACGTTTCTTTCGGTTGCTGAGGATTCCCTCCCTTATTCTTAATTTTCTTGTTTTTCTTGCCTCCTTGGTTCTGTGTGTTCTGCACCTTGTTTGAGACATCATTTGTAGTTTTGGGTTTTTCGGTAGAATTTTGTGCTTGAACATTACTATCATTGTTTTGTTTATTCTTTTTATTCTTACGCTTCTTTTTCTTTTTATTGGGTGATTGTTGGTCCTCAGCTTGGGGGGATCTGAAACATATTTAAGAATTTACTGAAAAATTAATATATTCCATGTTTTTGTACCCTATGGGATATTAGATAATTAAATACCTACTTATTAGTACCTACCCATGATTTCGTACCATTACCATTATGATATGTACTATACATAATACATAGTATATACGTACATGTAATTCATTGTACAATTATTTTTATGCAAATTGTTTCGATTTTGTTCTTTAGTTGTTTTTTTTTCGAAATTTAGTATGCAGTTTTGTGTCGAAGTTTATAATATTATTATGTATGTAACTGCAAAATTATAATAATAAGACGCTAATAAAACACTGAGATCATAAACCTATAGCAGGTTAGGTTAGTTTATAATCTAACATCATTAGATTACGTATTATTTGACGGTATTTACAATTTCACAGCATAACAGAGTAAAAAATAACTTACTAACTAACTAAATTTGGTAGATATATATATATATATATATATATATATATATATATATATATATATATATATATATATATATATCTATCTACCAAATTTCACCCAAATACCTTCAGTAGTTTTTATGTAAAGAGTAACAAACATACCATACATTCGTACGATTTCGCGTTTATAATTTTGGTAGCTTTAATTTCATCTTATCACTTCAAAACATTCAGTGGAATAGGAATGACATTTACTTGGTATCCGGCTTATTTTTCTTCTTCAGTGGTCCAGAATCCCCTCTCGGAGCAGACCTCTTTACAGAGCTGGGTTTGTTTTCACTTTCGCTCTGCGATCCCGCTTCTGAATCGACGTCGCCGTTTATTTTCGCACTCGCGTCCTCTTCCGTTTCGACAGTTTGTTTTTCTTCTCCCTCTGCCTCATCTTCTTCGTCTTTCACTGGCTCCGGCTGCAATTAAAAACAAACTATAATTGAATACAAGAATTTCGCAGAAAACTAGTGCTAAGAAAGAAGTGCGCTTTTTAAGCGAATACTTTTTTTGGTAATGGAAAATGTTTTGTTAATTTTTTATGTAAGATTTTTATTATATTTAAGGTTTGATCGTTCTAAATCTTTCTATTACATACACTCTTTGGCTTTCGTCTACTATATAACTGTTATATGTACTTACAATAACATTGGAGAATTTCTTCAATTTTGCCACAAAAAAGCCATCCATATTGTGTGTGTGAGGGTAGAACCTTCTTGTTAACTTCAAAGAGGGATGGAATCTATGGTGCCTGTATTTTGTGAATCCTTCTGTGCCAAAGTCAAGACCAGTGGGGACCAGTTTCACATTTCTCCTCTTTAATGCATAGTTCACAACCCATTCATTCTCCTCTGGTAATATAGAGCAAGTGGAATAGACAATGTACCCGCCTGTACTAGATTTGGCATTGCAGCAGTCAATAGCTGCCATCAACAGTTGTCTTTGCAAGTTAAAACACCTCTGAATATCTTTCTGATCCTTAGTAGTTTTCACACTCGGATCCTTTGCAATCACACCTGTTCCTGTGCAAGGAGCGTCCAAAAGCACTCTGTCAAACCCTTTGATAACTTCAGGGAACTGTCTTCCATCATAGTTACAAATCACTGCATTAACTACCCCCAATCTGTGAAAATTGCCAACAACAGCCTTAGTTCTTTCTTTGTTAGCATCGTTCGCGAAAAGGGCCCCAGTATTCTTCATGATAGCTGCAATATGTGATGCTTTGCCCCCCGGAGCGGCACACATGTCTAATATTCGTTCATTTTCTTGAGGAGCTAAAGCCATTACCGGCAGGAAACTGGACGCCTCTTGTAATATGTAATGACCGGCTAAGTACTCAGGCGTTGCGCCAATGGGAACCGTTGAGCTGTACACAACAAGGCCAACTTTGCTCCATTTACCAACTGGGTCTAAATTAACCCCTCTATTAATCAGAGCTTGAGCCAAATCTCGACGTCTTGTTTTCAGACTATTAGTTCTGATGGTAACAGGACGAGCTACTTCACTAGCTTCTAAAACTCAATGAGTTCTTGTACAGGAAAATTTGCATAAGCACTTCCATTAAGAATTCATTGTAACTGTAATACATACACAAATCTTTAAGTAACAGATCTGTATATTCACATCTAGATCTTCCTTCATCTTTTAAACGGCTAAAATCATTTAAAACAGAGACAACATCTTTGATTCTCTGGTGAACATCTTGCAGACTGGTTGGGTTTTCTAATTCTTCCTCGGTGGGGAATGCAAATATGTCTTGCTTGGCAATGTTTAATTGCATTTCTTCCTCTGCAAGTTTTTGTCAGCCTTTTGTTTCTTTTTAAGTTTGATATTTGCCTTTTCTATTGGCAGCATGTCATCATCTTCATCACTCTTGTCACTTTTATCTTCATTTGAGTCAGAGTCATACTCCACTGCATTACTGATGCCTTGCTCTTCATCCTCCGATGAAGCAACATCTCCATTCTCTTGATCAGAATCTTGGAATAAGTCATCTAATGTTCCAACCTAGAAAATTTATAGAATAATATCAGAACAGGCTACATCTTTCATATCTGTAAATACAAAATTAAAAAACATATGTTTTGCTTTACCACACCAAAGTGCAAAGTGTATAGAGAACGTACTTTATATTTTTCCCCAGACTTCTTCCCTTTTCCTTTATCATTTATATCAGGATCTTCATTGGCATCAGAAGCTTCCTCAGCTGAGTCATCCTCCGCTTCATCATCCGAGGCTTCAGCAGCTTCTGTGTCTGATTGATCTTCAACATCACTCTCATCAGAGTCTGGTTTCACTTGTTTTCCTTTACTCTTAAGTTTTTGTTTAGGTTTTAGCCATTCTTTGTTGTCATCAGTAAAACCTGGTAGTATAGTTAAACAATGTTATTGTATTAAACAAAATTATTATTTAGTAGTGGTACAACTCTTTGCAAGAGTCCACCTTGGGAAGTACTACACCTTTTCGATTAAATCTACCGCCAAGCAGTAATGTGCATATATTACTGTGTTCAGGTTTGAAGGGCAATGTTTCCAGTGCATAGAGATAAAACTACACACCTGGGTGTCGAGGATAATGCAATGCTAGGTAATGATTTGCAGGCATAATGCTTACCATCAGGCACATGTCCTGCCGGACTTGTATACTCTCTACTCTAACAAAATCTATGTACCAAATTTCTTCCAAATCCCTTTAGTAGTTTTTGCATGAAAGATTAACAAACATACATCCATACATTTGTAGAAACTTTCAGATTTATAATATTAATAGATTGGCTAATTATTTGGCACAATTAATTTTAAATTTCAATGTATCTGTACATAGTATTTTTGTTAATGCTCTGTGTATGTATACATTGTCTTGTTGCAGGGCAAAGCCCTTTCTTCGTCTACTTTCCTCTTTTTAAGGTTTCATTTTTCCCTTTAAGTCAGTTCTATCTTTGAGAAATAAATTTTGTAGGGTTGGATTGTGATGTACACTATCTCTTTGTGGATTTTATTTATTATATATAAAGATAGATACCTGGTTCACCGAGCTTTGCTCAGTTTTTTTAAATGATATTTAGGCAGGTACGAATTACGAAGTGATGACTTACTTAGGCCTACTTAGATACGAATTAAATGCGATTATAAAAGGCTCTAAGCATAAGATTTTCTCAGAAAAAAAGAACAAAACTAAAAGCCCCGAGTGTAACCATCATCAGGATTCGAACCGGGGTCTGTTGACTTCGAGGGCGAGCATATTCCGTCTGAGCCATTTAGACTTAAAGAACAGTGGCGAAATAAGTTATCGTATTCTAATGACATTGTAGGAGTTTTTCATTGACTAAAAACGCGCATAAAATGATGTTTTAAAAAAATAAAACCTAGCTAGATCGATTTATCGTCCCCGAAACCCCCCTGTATACATAATTTCATGAAAATTGTTCGAGCCCTTTCCGAGACTCAGATTATATATATATACATATATTTACATACAAGAATTGCTCGTTTAAAGGTATAAGATATTATACAAATTATAATCCAACCAGGATTGAATTTCAATAATCTATATTAATTTAATTTACTTAATTTAAGCATCTTGACATTTTTTCAAGTTATACTACTATTAGAGTTTGGAAATTATGAAAGGAAATTTATACCATATCACACTCCATAACACAAAGCGGACACTGTGAAATGCTGGTCAACATTTTAGTAAACACTGTAACTAACTTCAAATTAATACTTCTTGCATTGAAATTATTATCTATTCTATGGCTGCAGTTAGACTTCTTAGCATGAGGAATAAAGAGGAAAAGAATTAACTTACTTGCATGCGTACATAACAATTTTTTACACATACACATTAATATTTTTTACAAAAATAAATAAAAATAAAATCAAATTTAAAATTTAGTAGGTATACCTTTGACATTTTCTTCTTCAGAATCACTATCGTCATGTTCAGTGACTGTAACCTCAGTCTGCTTAGCAACATTTTTCTTTGCTTCCTTCAGTGCCTTCCTCTTTTCAATCAGCTCTGTTTTCTTCTTTGCACGCTTTGCTGCTCTCTGTTTCTGCTTGTGAGATAGTTTTTTGGTAGTAGTGTCATCTTCCACTGAAATACATATTATGTATTTTTAATACTAGCTGAACAAACACATTTGCAAATCGATTTGATTGTTTTATTTGTAACTGTGACGTTGACCATCTCATTCATGAGTAACTATTTTACTAATCAAAAATATCCAACAGAGATTTAGTCAAAAGCTACCAGGGCAGTTTGTGAAAAAAATTTGAAGTTTTGGTTTTTAAGCTTTCAATATAATTTTTCTCAACATCAGAAGCGTCTTCAAACAAACAAGATATTTAAAAAAATACTGCATTGAACTTTAGCCTCTTCTTCTCTTTTACACTAAACATAATTTCAACCCAATCTGTACAGCCTTTCCGACGTGATTGAGCAACAAATATCCAAACTATTAAAGGATGTAGGAATTTTAGGTTATCGGCGATGTAGAATGTTATGCCAAATTTGAAATAAATATTCATACACATGTAACATACGTATATATTAACTTAATGCATGTTAAAAATTAGAATAGTGACCAGATTTTATACTCTTATCTGTATTACACAGAACGGGAAAATTGCAATTTTGCTTGATGTTAAAAACAACACTAAGTAACATAACGATATTTGTGAAATAATAACACAACGTGGAGTAGAAAACAATAATAGGTATAGATTTTCTACGATAACATGACCCGCCCCTCCAGAATTCAAAACGTTTGAAAGTATTTGTAAAAGTATATACAACGCACCACCACGCATGTGCGTACTGCTACTGAAGACGAATAATTACACCTACATACAAACTCTTTCGTAAGTATGTGGCTACACATTAAAAAAACAGTAATTTGGAGGGCGGGCCATGTTATCGTAGTAAATCTCTATCAAAAACCTCATGCTGAAGCACAATATACTTACATAGTTCTTTCCTAAAGACAGGGTCGGGTTGCTTTCGTGCTTTTCTACCAGGGCCTTTTTTCACCTTCTTTGTCTCATCAAATTTTGCCTTTCTACCCATATTTATTTGAAACAATCACTTATTTATTTCAATTCGTCATATGCCGCAAACCGCAAAGCCACAGAACGAAGAGATCACGGGCACATTTGTTACCTAGATTGTGAGGTTAGAATTCTTTCGTGGTTGTCAGAATGTCAGTTGTCAAAATATCAAACTTTGACAGTTCGGATTAAGCAGCGATCAGACGACACGATTCATCGGGCCGATGAGCAGGGCGCGATAGATTGGGCGTTCTGTAACACTACACGATATCACCACCCTAACTCACTCGGCAGCCAAATGTCGAGCAGTGAAGTGGTGCGCCTACGCTTTCAAAGTATTAGAAACGTGGAATCGAAACTTGAAAACAATATTCCAATAATAATATCAACCTGTATGTAATTTGTCCGAAATAAAAATGTGTAAATGAATTTCTTACAAATTTGATCGAAGACTCAGTATCTTCACATACATCAGACACATACTTACCAACACGTATAAGTATACATACAAAAGTGTAAGTGTTAAACAACGATTAGCTGTCACACTAAGATTCTTAGGGACGGGGAAGGCCTATCATGACCTAATATATAGCTCGTTAATATCGGAACGCCTTTTGTCAGAAATGATACCGGATACGTGCAAAGCTACATAGATGTCTAGCCATTCTCACTTCACACGTCCTTTCACGTCGAACCCCCCACGGCCACTGAACACCCTAACCGCGATCAGACGACACGATTCATTGGGTCTTAGGGACTTAGGGCGGTCGTTCACTCTTGATCGCCCGATTTAGTCACACTAACAGCCTAACAGCGATTACACCACCGGATTGGGTGGTGTAATGTGGACTTAGGAACGCGACGCATACGTCGCAACACAAGGCATCACGACGCATAGTATTGCGACGCAATGCACCGTGACGCAAAGCATTGCGACGCATAGCATCGTGACGCAAAGCATCGCGATACTTCACGTCTCTGTGCTATGCGTCGCGATGCTTTATGTCACAATGCTGTGAGTCACTGTCTTGTGCGTCGCGGTGTTTTGCGTCGCGGTGTTTTGCGTCACGATACTATTACACACATTGATATATATTTATCTCCTATCTACTAAGAATCTTAAATAAAGCCATAATTAAGGATACATTTTTTACGTTTGCCCAAATCAGTCCTCTCGGTCCGCAATTCTACATAGAATTTAGAAAAACGTTATTCCCTCAGGTACTCTACATTTTTCGAGATGAAAAGTAGGTACCCAAATTTTTTGGTATGAAAAGTAGCCTATGTGTTTTATTCCAGACTTGCAGCCTGCCCCGGCTTCGCAGGGGTATTATTGAAAATAAGTATAAAACATAATTATTTGACTTATAAACTTTAAGACACTTTGAAGGGGTGTCATTTAAAACGCATATTTTTTTCCTAATTTTCTTTGTTCTGATGAATGTAGCATAATGCAATTTTTGCATAATCTTTTTTTGGCATAACTATCTATTGTACCTACTATATTCTTACTATCTATCTATTATATATATATCTATTATATTCTTACTAACTATCTATTGTACTACTATGTTTGTATTTATCTATCTGTGGATTATTGCGCTATCATAGCTTCAAAACGGGTCTATATTTGGTAGCATAAAGATTTTTGTACTACTAATTTAAGTAGGCATAACGTTTTTAGGACTAATGATAATATACCATAAAAACTAAACGCATAACTGTTTTGACATAATTTTTACTAGCATAACCATATATAGCATAAATATAACTAAGCATAATGTTTAAAGCCACACATTGAGAGAAGTATAACGATACCTAAACATAAGGATCAATGACTAGGTTTTGTCACCGAGTTTTGACAATTGGTCCGATTAGGGTGTATCACTGAGATTTGGACCCGGGTGGGCTCCCGCCAGAAGCTCTATGTATCACTTCTCCATACTCGACATACGCTCCGCTACTGAGGTCGCCGGCTCGCTTCCCTCGCCACTTCTCCTCCCTTCGATATGCTTGGCCTCGCTTAGCTCGCTGCTATCATCTCCTCCCTCGAGCTTCTGACTTCCGCATTTTTCATAGACACTCTAGGTCTAGGGTCTAGGGACAGTAGCGATAAGTCTAGGTAGAGTCGGGATGCTCCAAGTCAGATCTGGGTCTTAAGTAACCAAGTTAAAATGCTTAAAGACTATTATGCGTCTCATCAATAGTCGAATTGAATATAGTAGGTACAATAGATAGTTATGCTAAAACACCTTATGCCAAAAAAGATTATGCAAAGTTGCATTATGCTACATTCATCAGAACAAAGAAAATTAGGAAAAAAATATGCGTTTTAAATGACACCCCTTCAAAGTGTCTTAAAGTTTATAAGTAAAATAATTATGTTTTATACTTATTTTCAATAATACCCCTGCGAAGCCGGGGCAGGCTGCAAGTCTGGAATAAAACTATCTGGCTATCTGGCTGCCATCACACAAGCCTTGCTTAGTTTGGGGTCAGATGGTGTTGTGTGTGAATTGTCCACCGATATTTATTTATTTATTTATTTAAAACACATAGGCTACTTTTCATACCAAAAAATTTGGGTACCTACTTTTCATCTTGAAAAATGCAGAGTACCTGAGGGAATAACGTTTTTCTAAATTCTATGTAGAATTGCGGACCGAGAGGACTGATTTGGGCAAACGTAAAAAATTAATCCTTAATTATGGCTTTAAGATTCTTAGTAGATAGGAGATAAATATATATCAATGTGAGAAATGTCCACCAATATTTAAAAATAAATAAAAATGATGAAGTTCATTATTGCTTATAGAAACAATAACTCTACTTTCATTGTTGAGTATGACTTTTTTTTGTGATGTTGCGCCCCGACGGCGTAGGTAGGGAGCTCCACGAGTTGTTGCTCATTTTGGCTGATCAGTACATAAGTTTAGGTACATAGACTGTTAGACTATGATTGTGCAGTCACATAAAAATACCAGTCACATAAAAATACCCAAGGTATGTAATTAAATGACAACATTTCCAATTTAAGGCTATTTATTTATTCACTTATCATTTTAGACCTAAAATTTACTAACATTGCACATACCAAAACAATGTCATGTGACATGAGTGTCTCAGTCAGGTTCATTTGTTCTCTTAATATTTTATGAGATTTTATCATGCCTATCACTCTTTCTATAGTTTTTACAGGCATACTTTTACTTGCTACTTTTCTCTCATTTGTCAAGATACCTGGATTACTTTGTTTGACTTTTTCTATAACTGTTGGCACAATCACTTTTATTCCACCAGACAGAAAAATGTCCGGTTTATCTTGGCCTTCAGTATCCATTATTTTATTGCTATTATTAGGTCTCTGTAAAATGTTTATTTCTATTATCTGTTTGTCAGGGACTGTAACACCATATGTCGGGAAACAAAAATGATCAGCCCTCTTGAAGTAAACCCTATACTAAATTTAATAATTTTTCTATTTTTGGGACCAGAAAACGTTTTACATTGACCCTGTAGTAAATCTGGTTTTTTAACAGACACAGTAGCACTTAATATTACTTTAGTCATTGAGTGTTTATCATGAAAACCCAGGGATCTATAAGATTCTTCAGTTTCCCTACTCACCCATAAATCTAAGTTTTTCCATTGTGAAGCCATAAGTCGAATCCAGGTTTTGAAAATATTTGTCACTTGTTTCAAAGGTATCAGGTACAACATAGATATTTCTACAAATTCTGTATGTCGTTTTAATATCATAAGTGTTATAAAAAATTGCTCAAAAGGTTTTAGGGTTGGTGGAGGTTCATGAGCATATTTTAAATTGGTGCTGACATTTAGAGTATTATAAACATACATCAACTTGTGAAAATTCTGAAGACCAGTATAAAACTGAATTGCAGTATTGTCTTTTTTGTATCTATTTACACTGAAGGGAATATCGTCTGAATCTGAAACTGATTTACAGGTATGGTCAACTTTCTCGGAACTAATATGAACTTGGTGTGAGTCTTCATGGTTGTTGTCACATTTTGGTTCGGAATCTCCACATTCATGTGTTGCTATAGTATTATCCTGATTTTCATGATAATTTCCAATTTCCACATCGGCTCCATTGATATTAGGACCTGGGGTATGTTTACTTGGCTCTAAAAAATTATCCAATTTTAAAATTTTAGAAACCTCAGTTTTACTTCCATTATGGATTTGTAAGGGGTCTACATTATCTCTTGTAGTTTGATCGGTCAAAGACGGATATTCCTCAACAAATTTGAATGGTAGCTCTCTTCTTGAATAAGTTTTAACAACCTTCACGGGATCAACTCTCAAAGAATCGATCTGATGGATATTTAAAACTTGTTCTGAAGGCTGTTCTGATCCTTCCGAGTGTTGACTTGAAACTGGAGGTATTACAGTCCAAGGAAATATGGATGGTACAGAACTTTTCCTTAACATTCGTTGTTTACCACCTATAACAAAAATCTAGTTAATTGTCAGGGGACAAGATATTAAACAATTCAAGTATACTGTAGCTGTTCTTCTTCTGCATAGCATGTCCGAGCTCTTGGCAAGAGCCTCTTTAGTATTTTTTCTTCACAGAGATGATTATTATGTAGCTGATTGTTATATTGTAGAATTTTCTTATACTTTATAATGTAGAAGTTAAAAGTTAACAAAATAATATTAAAATTATTGACTTACGTATAATAAAATCATTTGGTGTGAAATGACTTGAGCACACGGTAGAATATTTTCTTAAATGCCATCCAATTTTTCTATTTACATCGATTCTTGTTGCTTTTATCCATTTGTTTCTTTGAGTTTCTTCTTGGGGAAATGTGTGAGTTCCGTTATTTGGGCACGTCACAACTGCACAAATTCGCATGATTACACTTGCAGATATAAATCACAGAGTTAGTAATCACTACGTATAACAATAGCTATGAACCACAGAGGAAGTAATCACTAATTCACTACTATGAACCTCGATAAAATAGGGCGTTTTCAAGAGGCAAAAATACCTGTCAAAGACAGTTCCCAATCAGCGTTGCCGATTTGTGGGAAATTCCCCAAATTGCGGGGAAATCGAACTCGATTGGGGAATGGTGTGGGGATTGGTCCTGTGTGGGGAAAACGTGGGTAATTTCAATTTCGTATTGATGCTTATACTGCACTACCAATTTATGATACTTCAGTCACTTTATCAGTAAATTATTACTCATGTCACCGAAAATAGCTACAATAAAGCACGTCTCTAGTTTGTGTATTGTAAATATGACACCACCATGCTCAGCTTGTAAATTTATTATGCAATAAGAATAGTTTTGAGTACTCACAATTTTAAAATCTTATCTAAATAATGTATGAATGGTTTGGGCTAAATGCAAAAAAGATAAAAATAACCCGCTGATTTCAAGCTAAATAATTAATCTAATTTGATTGAATGAGTAGGTAAAATCTTTTTGAAGTGAAAACTTCTTTCGACGTACCACACACAGATTTTTCGTGGGCTGTGAATGAAGCTCAGCTTAAATAAAAGACAAATACGGATGAATGGATACGGATATTTGGTCAAATAAGAAGACAATATGTCTTCTTATTTGACCAAATATCCATAAAAAATAAACACAGAAAAGTTTCTTAAAGTTATTGTTTCAAAAACAGAAAAAATCTGTTTTTGAAACAATAACTTTAAGAAACTTTTCTGTGTTTATTTTCAAGAGGCAGAAAAGTTTCTTAAAGTTATTGTTTCAAAAACAGATTTTTTGTGTGTTTGAAACTGCGTTTATTTTCGATTTGTGTTTGACTTTTAACATCAGTAACAGTAATGCTTGGAGCAGACACTTTACCACAAGTAAAAATTCTTGAAATTTTGAAAAGAAAAGTAATTCTTGTACTATTGTTTACTTGGCCATGTTCTAGTTTTTAGATTGTTTTCATTCCTTTTAAAGTATAAATTACACATTAACCAAAGTGACATTTATGTGACACTGGGAAAAGTAAAAAATACTCAAACATTAAAAATACAGAACGGTAGTGTTAAGTTTTTATCACTCAAAACAATGTTAAACTGTAAGATACGGCAAATGCCTCAATAAATATGAAAAAATACTAAATTTTCCGTTTAATTAATTATGTGGGGAATTTGTGGGGAATCGGCATAAGTTTCTCCCCGAATTGGGGGAATTTTCCTTCAAATTTTGGGAAATTAGCAAATCGGGCATCGGCAACGCTGTTCCCAATTCCCGATTCCGCCGTAGGCCGTAGGTGGGGCTGCTGCAGTGTTGTCAGAAGACCATCTCAATTTTCCCCCAAAATGTTCTCGAAATCCTCCCAAAAGCGGGTTTTCTAAAAAACAACCTCCAAAGTAAATTATACATTAATTTACCCTAAAAACATCTCGACTTCTCTCCAAAAGTTCCTGAAATCCCCCCAAAAAACCAGCTTAAAAAAAAAAACAAATAAATAAACCTTTTCTAACTCTTCAAACACAATTTACGCTAGTTAAGAAACAGCTTCTATTATTCTATAAAGTGTATCGACAAGTTCCCATAAGAAAAGACGATTCAATTTTTGTATGAATTTTACTTGGATAAGTGCCGTATTCGCTAAAAAAAACTGCAAAAACTCGGCAATGAAAAATCCCCAATTTCCCCGACAAACAAATTTTTCACACTGTAATCATCCCAATCTGGCAACACTTTTTCCCTCAACATTGTGCGGTGTCACACCAGCCAGTATTTTCTATCGTGGGTAGGAAAAAATGGAGTTGCGCTAGAGATGGATAAGACTGTTAAAAAACTATCGACATCTCGATATTTTCCAGTCGTCATCATCATCATTTTATCGTTTTAACTATATTCTCAGCTGATATTTGAGTATATCCGATATGTCGTTACAGAACTGATATTGAATAGTGGAAATCATAACAAATACCTACTACGTGGGAGAGGCTTCATAGTCAACCTTCGAGAAATGACAAGCATGGAGTATTCGTTTTTAATTGAATAAACAAACATATAGTTGCTACTGCTCTAACTTACACAAGCTTGACGTTAGATAGAAAGAGACGTAATCATACAGCAACTGTCTTCTTGAACGGCGTGAAGCCACTTTCCACTTGTCATAGTGACCAGCTGGTTACTTGTTGTGTTTTGGAATTTTTTTATTTATTTTGGTTCAGGAAGTGACAGCCACAGTTCAAAGAAAACTGAAGAAAATCGATTCGTATCATTTCACAGGTATGAGTTTTTTGGATTTTTCTGTGGAACCACTTAAAATTTCCATGAAATATTCGAATATGTTTAAATTCATTGTTTTGAGACTTAAACAAAAACGTAATAATGTCTATCCAATCTCAAAATTCTTGTGAATTTCAGAAAGTAATTTTCGTTGTTTGAATATATTGATGTGCCGTTACGTACGTACCTTCATTATTACCGATTCGTTTGTGGTAAACTTGCGGTACACTCTGTCTCGCCGCGCTCCTGCCTGATTGGTGATCACTCACACTAATGCAAAGCTCAGCTTATACCTCGCGGAGTGTAGTAGTTTCTTGAAATTTACTTATAGCAATAGCCAGTAAGTATTTTCCGTATTCCCAAGTGGTCAGATTGGTGGTGAGATTAGTCTGACCAACGGGAATTTTTGTTCCCCAGTAGTGGTCACTGTCAACCTACCGAACTCAATGTAACTTTTATAGGTTTACACTTGACCGCCATCTCGCTTGATTTTAAGCGACGATGCAGTCTACGATGGGGCGTGTTTACTTAAAAGAAACCGATTTACTCTCAATTTGACAACACCAAGATTATAACTATCGGGAAACCCCCTCTCAGGCAACTCATTCCACAACCTAGACGGGTTAGGTAGTATTAAAACATCAGCAGATCAGTTGCACACTCTCCGAAGCGTGTCCTATAAAAAACTAAGCTAGCAATTTTGTGCGACGTTCAGGACTTTGAAGTCTTTTTCGCACTAGAATGGTCTTACTAGTATAAAATAACCAAACCAATCTGACAACTAGGAAACAACTTAAATTTTGATCACCAGGTAAAGTATTACCTGGTCCACGAGTTTGTCTATCGTCAGGTACTTTTGTTTTGAAATAATGTTACTGTCACGAATTCTCAAAAAGTACTGAGTGATATATCTAAAATAGGTAAAATTAAAATTACCCAAGTAATTAATTAATTAAGTAAAATTAAAGTTGACCCATAGTGCATATAAACATACATTGAAATTTAAAAAAATTAAAAAAAAATTACTTAAATTGAATTGACAATTGACATAATGATGTCCAAAACTGTATCTATCTATCTAAATATATATAAAAGGCAAAGGTGATTGACAGATAGATCAACCCACAGCCCAAACCGCAAGTGCTAGAAAATAAATTTCGTTTTAAATCCGGAGTGCTCATAGACTATCATTATTTAATAGACGATCATTGTTTTAAGTTATTATTCGACGCTCAGGCTATCCAAATTTGAATCTACTATAAAAAACTTACCGAACGCGGGCGAAGCCGTGGGTTAAAGGTAGACTATCTATAATTTAGATAATCAAATAATGTCAATAAAATACAGGTACCTACCTACGGGAGTAAATCGGCCAAGCGATATTGACCTTAAAATAAAGAACGGTATTTCCGATTCATAAACCGATTGACTTAGTCACATCACTATAATAAACAATACATAACAATAGCGATTCCATAGCATACTTGGCTTCATTGGCACTTCAAGACCGGGCGGATTCTAGTAGGTACCTCTTTCTCTTTCTCTCTTGTGGCGTGATAAATAAGAGGAACACGATCGGATATATTGTAAAAGTTCAATTAAACACGAATACTCCATGCTTGTCATTTCTCGAAGGGATATATTGTAAATGTTCAATGAGCCGTTTTCCGACGAGACAAAAATAGTTCCTAAGTACGCACTAGATGGCAGTAGTGGAATTTCAAAAAAGATTTGTCTGTGCCATAGACTCTCAAAAGTGTAATTACTATGAAGCCCCTCCCAATGTTCAGGGATAAAGTGTAAATCTAAATTATTTGCGATAACTAAAAATATTGGAGGTTTCCCAAACACATCACTTATTTTAGATAAATTATAATTTTCTTCTCAGCTCAGCTGATGTGTTTGGTTTGTTTACCTTCTATAAACCCTAAATACTCGAAGAAAATTTTTTATTCTAAAATCTTTTTTTTTTCTTTTTTAGTGTTAAAATATTGGGACTAAAAATAGTCAATTAAATTGACAATGGAATAAAAACTCGTTACTGATCACATTCGATTTTCAGTAAATAAAGGAAGATTAAGACATATCAATGGCAGCACTGATACGAAAATATTTATCCACGGCTGAAGGACTAGTACCTATCCAATTTATCCATGGCCAAGAATAAATAAAAAAATAATAGTGTTGGGACATTAGTTACCAAACGACGAGTATAAAGAACCACTCCTTAAGTTTTAGTGAACTATGCGAATTAGCTCATCGATTATCTTATTCCGTGACCGTTATTTTTCGGCGATCCACTATTGTTCAGTAATGTCGCATGGTCAACTGATTGATTTAGTTCGCTCTTACCCGAATTGTATGTTACGTATTCAACGATTTTATTAGACTTCGTATTTTGTAGTGAACATTTCTTTAACATCGTTGTGATTTGCAAATCAATGAAACGAAAAAGCGACAGTAAAAAGAAAGTTAAGCATTTCTAAAGAATCACTTCTACCACATATAGATTGTCTAGACATTTAGCAGAGATAAAAACAAAGAAATGATAGGTGGCGCTTATGTTACGTCTAACATTACTTAACATTTCTATCCAAATCTAAGGTTTTGACAATATCCGTATATTGAGATTGGTGAAATTTTTAAATCAGACAATTTATAGTTCTCTTGAATTTAATGCATGTACACAAAGCGTTTCCGATTTTACAGATGTTATTAAGGAATAGCAACCAACAACACAACAACAATAGCAAATAAAACAACCGTAGACATCTATGATCAGGTAGCCTAAGCATAAGCAGCTCACTAATTGTTCCCACTGCTGGGACTCGGGGACTTCTTTTGCAAAAAGGGAGTCATAACCATAATCCACCACGTTGGCGCAGTGTACCAATCCACACTGATGACACAGTCATGACCTCGAAGAATTCTAGGTACATGTCGGTTTCCTCACGAAGTTTTCCTTAACCGTTTTAAGTTACCGGCATTACGCACATATTATTATCTTCGAAACGATAGGATATCAATCGGCAGTTGCCATTCTCCCGACGAGACCAGCCGGAACTTTTCTCAGTTCACATGAAATTTTAGTATTTTACATAACATGAAATAGTTAAATATTGGAGCGCAGTATGAATTAAAAATTGCAATATTGTCTTCTAAAATATCTGAAAAAGACCGAACGAACGAAATATAGGAGCGAACTAGTTCGACACAGATATGCGAGCTAGGTTCAGTCAGTCCAGTCCCAGTAGTCCCTCACTATGTGGTTCAGTGGCTTTTGACATTGACATCGCAATCTAAAATTTACAAGCGCCTCCTATCGTCGCTTTTGTAACCAATATTTTATCTCATCGGAAAACGCCTCATTAAATACGAATACTCCATGCTTGTCATTTCTCGAAGGTAATTACACTTTTGAGAGTCTAAGGTAGAGACAAATCTTTTTGAAGCCACACTATCGCCATCTAGTGTGAACGTTAGAACTATTTTTGTCTCGTCGGAAAACGGCTCAATTTGGTTCACAGACTAAGTAGAGAGCAATGGTTCTTGAGGTTGAGATAACTATCACTGTCAATGTCATTTGTTTCATACTTCAAAGTTCAAAGTGTCATACTCTTTTACGCTTATTTTACCGTTCGTTAGGGTAGGTAGGTACCTATATCTAGTTTTTTGCCAAGTTTTTGCTATAATAGGTACTTCCTATAAATGAAATTAAACTAGATATTTTTGCAGTACAAATTAATCCACTTAGGTGTACCTATAGTATTGTCATGGAATTTCTATGAAAATGATAATTATAATCCTGCTGGCGTATAATCAAACATGATTTCTTCAAAATATTATACATTCGCGCGGAGTCTTCTGCTAAGGAACCGTGTTGTTATTTGGTAAATAGTTTAATTTGTAGCGTACATTACTCGCTTGTTGTTATTTGTTTTGTCGTTGTTTTTAGCTTCTCTAATTTTTATTATTGCCAAAATATTTATTGCACGTGCATTAGATAAAGGTTTTTCCTGTAGTTTTCAGGGTCATTACGTAAATAACTACGACACTAGGAATCAAGGTCAAGGTTTAGAGCAACGACGGCCTTTTTAAGTTTTCCAACCCCAAACCGAACCAGGGAATATTGTGGGAGACAGCTTGTTGGGTAAGTTAATGTAATAATAATAATGAGTCAAAAGAAACAAAGGAGCCCTCTCCGCTGCTTGGATTGACTATAAGAGGGCCTATGATGCAGTGCCCCATTAATGGCTGGAAAATGTTTCTATACAAAATAAATCCAACTCTAAAATCTTTTCTAAGCAAATTATGGGACAGTGGGTCACAGTCCTTCTTCAACCAGGTAGCGTAGACAGCTTGTTTGTTTCGGAGGACTTGATAAAGATTGAAAGAGGCATATTTCAGGGTAACAGTCTAAGTTCGCTGTGGTTCTGCCTAAGTCTGAATCCTCTCAGCACTCTGTTGAAGGATTCAGAGTTAGGCTATCATTTTCGTAAGGGAGGTGAAGTTATATCTCATTTGTTTTAAATTGACGACCTCAAACTTTTTGCACCGAAACGCCAAGACTTGTTGGTGCTATCAAAAACCACAGAGGTTTTAGTAGCGCCATCAAGATGGAGTTCAGTGTCAACAAGTGTGCGGTCATGCATGTGCAGCGAGGGAAAAAGAGTAAATTCAGAGAATTTACAACTTTCCGAGACCATAACTATCAGATCCCTCTCCGAAGACGAGACCTACAAATGTCTTTGTTTACAACTTTGTTTGTGGTGCCAATAAAGTGTTTTTGTATTGTATTGTATTGTATCTCGGTATGTCACATTCATTGGGTATTTCAGCAGATGACATTAACCCATTAACCGCCTACGTCGGATTAATCCGACAAATATTTTCGAGCCCATTCCGCCAGAGTCGTATATATACGACCAAAATATCACTGCTCGTTTAATCAGCTTTTCTATTTAATTACGGTGTATTCTATCAAAAATATGTTTACATTAGGTAAATAGTAAACTAAGTAATCATTTACAGTTTAATACACTTTAGTCTCTTAATTAGAAGTCCTAAAAATAATGTCCAAAGTTAGATGAATTACTAACATTATTTTTAGAAAATTGTATTGATGTACAACGCCCATGACGACAAAATCCGACATGAGGGACGGGACATATGCCAAGATTTACCGATACAAATATAAACATAAATCAAAATATTTCTCGTTATACTGACTTATTAACTTTAGAACAAATACAGCAATTGTTAATAAAACATTTTTTTACAAATATTTGCGAGTAATTCATTTAATTCCTTTAAAATTAAGTAAATTTACTTATGAAAAGTCAGCGGTCGATATGATAGTTCCCATCCCTAGACTACATGTTCCGAAACTTACTTTGTTAGTACGCCCTGCGCTTCGGTCGGATAAAGACGACCGCTTCTTACGTCATGAGCGAGTGCCGACTTCTGGAATTTTCCATCAGTGTTGTGCTTGTCCATGAAGTTACACGTTCGTATGTCGATAAATGTACATGATAGAAATGTATCATGACGACTACTGAAGAGTTACGATAATACGAATTCTAGAAGGCGATGAAAATGAAGAATTTTATCAGACGAAGAGCTTGACATTGATGTAGAGGTAATTTTTTAATTACATATCTAGTTAAATGTATTTTAATTTATTGTGTAGTATGGTGGTGATGTTTGAATGGAAATATTAAACTTAATTAGAGTGAGTGAGATGGCGAAAGCGCGCCGTGCGATGATAATGCGCGCGCGGCTACTCTGGAACGATGATTCTGATTGGTTGGAGCGCGAGTCACGTGTGGGCTCGCTGACTAGCTCGTAGATACCTACATAGGTAGAGTTCATCTTGTGCGTGCCGCTGCGCTGCCACACACCTCACTGAATCGCACTGCTAATTTTGCTTTTGTAGGCTATTCAAATTTCCTACCTTGAGACCGATGTATTTTATTACTCTACAATTATTTTTGTTATTTTAGATTCAAGGAAACAATGTCGCAACAACTAATTGGACAACGCAAATTGCTACCCCAGTGCTAGAAGAATTCGACGACTTTGTTTGTGGACTGTCGCCTGCTGTCAAATTAGATGATACCTCCACGGAATTCGAATTTTTCGAACATTTTTGTAGCAAACTCTTAAGAGATCATAGTACTCATCATTATGAACAACTTTGACTATGGGACCAAACCTAAAATCGTGAAAAAAATATCAGCTGTTCCCTACATTTATGTTCGTATTACTCGCCAAACTCTTCTCTGGACTGATTTTATTGTGAATAGTTTTTAGTGATAATTAATAAATCGTTCAAATTTTTAAACACTTTTTGTTTTACTGGCTTGCGAAAAATGCCGAATAATTTCGTAAGGTAAGTATTCAAGTAGGTGGAATGCGGCGTGTACCCGCGTACCTACGTATAATATAATGTTTAAAACAATAAATGCAAAGTAAAATCTAACAAACGTTTGTTTACTGTTTTAAAGTCATAGCGAATATTTTTTTGTAGCCCGTACCTAAGCGTCAGTGTGACGTAAACGACGCGAGGTGCAAACTTAGCTTGGTGAGATGTCGTTATTAGTTAATCACACTAGCAAATGCAAATGTCGTTATTAGAACGAAATATCGACATCGCAAAGTTAAGTATCGCACATCCCTCTTTCATGTAGGTATTTAATTTTCGATTCATTGTGCCGGGCGCTGGGGACACGCCAAGTGTCTTGAAGTCGGGCGGTTAAAGGGTTAAGAAATCGGTGAAGGAGCACTTCTTTTGCGGCTGACAAAAGTACTAAACAGTCTTCTGTCAGGCGGTAATAAAGCGCGAGCCTTCAACAGTTGGGTAATGCCTCTGCTGATATACTCCTTTGACATACTGAGATGGAGCTTCACGCCTCTTTCATTGGCAAACCAGAACTGGCGCAAACCATCAGTGCTCAGCACTGATGATCGCAAGGAAATGTGCAAGAGCAAGGAGCTGCACGGGCGATTCTGTCGGGCCCTGACAGGACCCGATGTGAATCTGCTCGCATCGCCGAACTGAGAGAAACCGAGAACTCTTCGGAGAAACCGAGGGTTTTGTCTATGCAATTGCGGACGAAGTTATTAAGACGAACAATAACCGGAAATACATAATGAAGGACGGTACGGTCGACATTTGTCGGGCATGCCGCCGTCCGGACGAATCTCTTCGTCAAGTTATTTCCGGATTTTCCGGTTGTTCGCATCTTGCTAACGGCGAGTACTTGCACAGACATAACCTAGTAGCCAGGATCATCCACAAGCAACTTGCTCTTCGACACGGCCTTGTCGACTCCGAGGTGCCGTACTATAAGTACGCATCTCCGTCAGTTCTCGAGAATGGTCATGCGTTGCTCTACTGGGACCGTTCTATCATCACGGACAGGACTATTGTCGCCAATAATAAGCCTGATATCGTCCTGGTAGACCGGTCTCAGCGCCGGGCTGTGATCGCAGATATGACCGTACCACATGACCTCGTGAAAGCCGAGAAGGACAAGCTTAGCAAGTATCATGACTTAGCTCACGAGGTTACCACCATGTGGGATGTTGATTCGACGATCATAGTCCCAATAGTCGTGTCGGCAAACGGCCTTGTTTCATTGTTTTCAAATCTGATTGTCTTGAGGATGTCGTAATTTATCTGGGTTATCTTTTTTCTTTTTACCTTTAATAGGTTTACACTTGACCGCCATCTCGCTTGGTGTTAAGCGACGATGTGGTCTACGATGGAGCGTGTTTACCTAGAAGAAACCAATTCACTCTCGATTTGATGACACAAAAATTGTAACCATCGGGGAAAACCCGCTCAGGCAATGTATTCCACACCCTAGACGTTTTTATCATAAAAGTAGAATCAAATCTCTTTGTTCATGTCTTTGGAACATCAACGATGTCGCTTTTTCGAGCTACGAGCATTCCAATAGAAAAAAGGGCAAGGTGGTATAGATCATGCAAATCAGTAGCACACTCTCCTAAGTGTATCCGATTAAATCAATAACAACAACAAAATTAAAAATTTTGATTAACCCCCGACTACCTCGGACTTGTTATCTGTACAACATTCTACTAGTCAAGCCCTTTCATTTGATACCCATATTGAGGTAGGTTGTAATGAAATATATTGTCCGCCATTTTGTGGAGGCGGCCATCTTGAATTGATATTAACCGAACATAGCTAAGAACATCCGCACGGACATTAACTTTCAAATAAAAAAAACTCGCACCGAAATAGGCCCATCCGTTTGAGCTCTACAGTGCCACAGACAGACATCGACGTCAAGCTTATAACACCCTTTTATTGGTTGGGGGTTAAAAATTGGCAATCATAGAAACTGCCAATAGTACTGAAAACTTAAAACTCAGAATGTGATAGCTTACTTTAGAAAATATGCAGGTGAAACCGGAGGGCGTGGCATGGCCATGACAAAAATGCTGATGTATTTCTAGATGGCCAGTGGCCATGGTCCAGAGTTTACCTGAATTTCTTATTGTTCCCGAGCATGACACTAGAATTAAATTCACAGCCCACGAAAATTTTCTCTGTAACACATCAAATTTTTTACTTTTGATGTTAAAACTTTTACAGGATTACCCAGTTTTTTTTATCGGAAACGTATGGGTCATCCATCAACTTATACTGGACCATCATGGAATAAAGTTTTAGTGTCTCATTCTTATAGACGGCTCTAACACCCAACATCAGGAACATGAATGGGGTTACTTATGTTTCACTTTTTTTATGAAATGATGAAAGTAAGACATTGGTGGTAAACAAAATGTCTGCCTATAACAGCACAGTGCCAAGCAATTTGAACAGAAATCCGAACCCATACGTGTATGGTGCCGGTATTTGGGTTAAACTGATATTAATTATTATTCATGACATGTGAGCAGAATGCTTCATTTTCATAATTGGTTTTCTAGATCATTGAACATTTATTTTGACATACATTTCTGGGACAGTATGAAATGAAAGTATGACTCATTCATGACATCCATTTAACGATTTATCAATATTAGTGTTATTTCACGATTATAAGAACAAGTTTGATTTTTTGAAGTTTGGACGTAATCACAATCTGAATTATCATTTAACTACTGCAGTGATGGTCAAAGTGATAATAAACAAGATTCATGTCTATATCACTGCATTATAATGGAAGTTATGAGAACAAGAATTTTAATGTGAATATTGTTAAATTGAATATATTATAATTCAACAAAATACAGTATTTTTCTGTATTCAGATGTAACAATCGTCATACTGACTTTAACAGTGAAGGAAAATATTGTGAAAAATTTATACTAAAAATAAAGAATAAAGATTAAAAAAATAAATTAAAATAAAGATAAATAAAATGTTCTTCAAAAACTCAGAAAGTTCTGCACCAATCAAGCTGAAATTTTACAATGATATATTATCCGCATCAAGGATTGTATTTATCTAATTTTTGCATCACAATGTGCCACAGTGAAGCATGGCAGGGTACAGCTAGTTTAAAATAAAAATATCCATTGAGGACATGCAATCTCCAACTCTAAATTGGCCAGCTCTCTCTCTTGTGAAGTTCTAGCTGTCTGAACATCTGAGTTTGATGTTTATAGACTGGGCAAATACACTTGTTTTATTTTGTATGATAAAGATAATAATGAATTTTTGAAAACTACAGTTTTCTCACATAAGTTAACATTTTCAATATACTTAACATACTATGGGTGGTTAATCGTTTATATAAATTGAAACCCTACACTACTACATGATGTACAATTGCAATAATAAATAATTTTTCATTCCAGGTATTCTATGGATCAGATGTATGAAGTGGTAGCTGATGTCGGTAGCTACTACAAATTCTTGCCATGGTGTAAAAATCTATAGTATTATCTAAGTCTCCAGCAAATCTGAAAGCTGACCTAATCATTGGATTTCCTCCTATCAATGAGAGCTACACATCTCATGTATCTCTAGTCAAACCTCACATTGTAAAGGCCGAGTGTAAGGATGGAAAACTTTTCCATCACTTGTTAACACTTTGGAGGTTCAGTCCTGGTTTAGAACGGGTACAACAGTCATGTGTAGTAGACTTCCAAGTAACATTCGAATTTCGCTCTGTATTCCACTCGCAACTATCCAATTTATTCTTTGACCAAGTAGCAAGACAGATGGAAAGTGCTTTTATTAAGGAAGTTGGCAAACGCTATGGCCCCATAACCATGTAATCGAAAAACATGTTGGTAAACAAACCGGCTACAGTTAAAAATAGTTGACAATAATTTGTAATATTTATAGCAAATTTTGGTAAATTATTCATAAATTATAATTTATTTATTGTGATTACTTGTGTATTAATTTATTATGTAAATAGACAAGTCAAAGGTTTAACAAGAAGCAAAGCTTCAATAGAGTTATTTTGATCAAATAAAAGGAGGCATTACATTAAAGATTATTTTATTTACATTTGGCCACATTGTGATATTGTAACTGGTATTTTAGGTTTATTATTTGGTCCTGTGGGTACATTTTCTATTTTCTCATTACTAAAAGTCCATCTATAACTCTTCCGAATACTACATGCTTATTATCTAAGAAGTTGCACTTAGCGCAAGTTATAAAAACTGGCATCCATTCGTATCTTTTCCACTGTTTGCCATGGATAGCAAACCTGGTGAATCATGCTTTATAGAGAAATTTTCATCTGCAAATGTGCTGCCTCCATAAATACTCATTACACCAGTTCCATCACCCTGAAAAGAAATAACAACAACAAGTCAAAACACAAATATATTATTGATACACTTCTTTATGATACTATTACTTTAGAGGATCAAATAATCTTTTTAAGTCTTATATCAAGAGAATTTCTATGTCATGGGAGCATTAACATTTTCATTCATCATTGTCTGAACACCATCTGATTTTTAAAATTTAATTTTTAAATGTTAATGCTCCCATGACATTGAAATTCTTTTATAAGACTTAAAAAGTTTATTTGATTTTATATTAATATTGGTGGACAATTCACACAACACCATCTCCAAAGCTGGTACAATGGCAGCCAGATAGCTGATACAATACTTACAGTACCCGGCGATAAGTATTGCACATCGGCCTTTGAAGGGATACAGTCGGCTGATTTCAGCTTCGTAGAGCATTATCTCGGTTGCACACTTCCTACCTAATAGATACTGGACTGTTTGTATTTCGTGCGACAGAGATGACGCTCTACGAAGCCGAAGTTGGCCGGTTGTCTCTTTCCAGGTGTCGAAGTGCAATATTTATCGCCGGGTACTGTATATAGTTTTAAAAACATGCTTATTATTCATTGTGTAAGAAATATGTAATGTAAACATTTATTTCTCTGGACTATTCTGAGCGTGTACTGCCAGTGAAATTATAAAAAATAATTAATTTTGTCTAATAAAAGTGGGTGGTGATTGTGATATGCAATAGAAATAGAATGTACCTACTATTGTACTTACATTAACGAAATCTCCTCCTTGTATCATAAAGTCTTTGATAACTCTATGAAATGTTGCTCCCTTATAGCCCAAAGGCACTCCATCTCTTCTGTATTCGCCGGTGCAAAATTCCCTGAAGTTTTCACTCGTTTTTGGTACTACATCCGCAAACAATTCGAATATCATACGCCCGATTTCCTGAAATATAACCGAACTAAGTTTACAAGCTTAGGTACATTTCCTAATTCTACATTTATCATGGATAATTTTGAAAAACTTACTGTGGTTCCTACTGTTATATCGAAAAACACGACAGGGTTGTTGGGATGTCTGAGCTGAGACTGTATTTGGTTCCAGGTAGGCATATCGAGATAATTCTGTTAACAATAGAATCGAAATTCTATGAATGTATTATTCTTTCACTTGTTTATTCAATTGTATTCAATATTCATACTTGAATTAGGTTAGAACATATCATAAAACTGATAAAACCGATAAAGTGTCATGCCGCAAACAAAACAAGAAAAAAGGACATTGACTTATTTGACTTTAAAATAAAAATGTTGCCAGAAAATCAATTTCTCCCCAAAATATTCTCGAAATTTGCCTAAACAACGGAGCTTCCAAAAATAAATAATTAAATCCATACTAATATTATAAAGCAAACAAACTCTTTTGTTTCTTTGAACGCTAGGATCTCGAGAACTACTGGTCTGAATTGAAAGATTTCTTTTGAAGTAAAAATTTCTTTTGGCGCGCCACAGACAGATTTTTCGTGGCTGTGAATTTAATTCTAGCGTCACGGTCCATTGGTAAAAATAAGGAAAGTAAGATTAAGTACGTTCTAATATGAAAACAACATAAATGTGGCGAACATTTCACACAAATACACAACGTGCACACTTATACACTTCCATCGTGAGTCGTGAAATACGTTTTAATGAATGACAATGACATCATAACAAATTGGCAGTAGATGGGAATGAGACAGCTATACATACCAAAGTTACACTTTGTTTCACTATTTTTTTCGATAAGAATAGAAAGGCATACGAAAACACTGGCGTGAAAGAGGAGCGTTTTACCCTTTATCACTACAATCAACATATCGGTCGCATCCCACTCTTTCACGTCATGTATATCTGCCCCTTTTTACGAATGACAAATTGTTTAGAACAGAAAATATTATTTTAAATGAAATAATTAAATATTTTGCGTAATTTCGTATGAAAAGTGATACCACGAAACTTTTTCTTGGTCTTGGATCTATTTGTGCACCTTGTATACACACAAAAATGTCATTGTAACAGCTCAAATCTAATTTCATGTAATTATTAGCACACATGCGCTCCGTTTGTCGCTTACGTAGCGACTGATCTCAATCAGGAGACGGTCTCCTGATTTTACATTGCCATCGTTGAGGAGCGTATGCCGCTTCTTCCGTTTTTAAGAGTTCAATGGTCACGGTCGGGAATAATAAGAAATCAAGGTTTTCAAGAAAAAATCCCCAAAATAGAATAGCACCACGCTCCACTACGGAAGTCACTGTCTGGCTTAGCTCACTTCACTTAGGACTCAGGACCTCCCTTGATCTCCTGGCTGGAGCCCAGCCTGAGTCAAAAAGTGTACCATACGTCTTAGGTGTTCCGTCATCAATATCAAGTTAGGGGCTTTCAAGTTTTATCTGGCAGGTGAGTGAGGTTAGAAATGTTATTTTAATTTCATAAATCGCCATTTTTGGGGAGATTCCCCACAATCTGGCAATAATGAAATAAAAAACTCATGAAGCATTAGACAGATACTTTTTTTTTGTTTTGGCTTTGTAATTTTCTATTCCATCCAAAAACTGACGTTCACAAGTAGCGCTAACTAAAACTTTAGTTTAGCGCCACCTATGAGCGAGTAGCGTAGTTTAAAACTTGAGCTTAGAGACTTACGAAGTAACTATTTTCTGATCTGTGGCTTAGAGTCCGTACGGTTGAAAAAATGCAAAATTCAGATAAGGTGAAATAAGGTGACTAAGGTCTCGTAGCATATTTGTCTGGTCTATGCTTTTGATCAGGATTCGATCGATAGATGCTGTGTGTGCACTGTGCACTCTTTAGTAACTCTCTCACTCTTTAGTAATGATCAGTGATTACTTCCTCTGTGCTTTAGAGTATAAAGTATAAGTATAAGCAGCGTTGCCGATTTGTGGGGAATTCCCCGCGAATTGCGGTGAAATCGAACTCGATTGGGGAATGGTGTGGGGATTGGTCCTGTGTGGGGAAAACGTGGGGAATTTCGTATTGATGCTTATACTGCACTACCAATTTATGATACTTCAGTCACTTTATCAGTAAATTATTACTCATGTCACCGAAAATAGCTACAATAAAGCACGTCTCTAGTTTGAGCATTGTAAATATGACACCACCATGCTCAGCTTGCAAATTTATTATGCATTAACAATAGTTTTGAGTACTCACAATTTTAAAATCTTATCTAAATAATGTATGAATGGTTTGGGCTAAATGCAAAAAAGTTAAAAATAACCCGCTGATTTCAAGCTAAATAATTAATCTAATTTGATTGAATGAGTACGTAAAATCTTTTTTGAAGTGAAAGTTCTTTTGACGTACCACACCATTGAACTCTTAAAAACGGGAGAAGCGGCATACTCTCCTCAACGATGGCGATGTAAAATCAGGTGACGTCTCCTGATTGAGATCAGTCGCAACGTGAGCGACAAATGAAGCGCATGTGTGCTAATAATTCCACGAAATTCGATTTGAGCTGTTACAATGCCATTTTGTGTGTGTACAAGGTGCACAAATAGTACTAAGTCCAAGAAAAAGTTTCGTGGCATCACTTTTCATACGCAATTACACAAAATCTTTAATTATTTCATTTAAAATAATATTTTCTGTTGTAAACAATTCAGCATTTGTAAAAAGGGACAGATATACATGACGTGAAAGAGTGGGACACGACCAGCGATATGTTGACTGCAGCGATAACGCCCAATGTTTACGTCACGGGCAACGGCTACTCCTTCTCTTTCACGCCAGTGTCTTCGTATTGTCTTTCTATTCTTCTCGAAAAAATATTTAAACAAACGTGTAACTGTGGTATGTATAGCTATCTCATTTCCATCTACTGCTAATTTGCTATGATGTCTTTGTCATTCATTACAATGTTTCTCACGATGGAAGTGTAGCTGTGTGCACGTTGTGTATTTGTGTGAAATTTTCGCCACATTATGTTGATTTCATATTAGAACTTACCTCATCTTCCTTTCCTTAAATATATCGATGTACCACACACAGATTTTTCGTGGGCTGTGAATGAAGCTCAGCGTGAATGAAAGACAAATACGGATGAATGGATTCGGATATTTGGTCAAATAAGAATACTTAGTAAAAAATAAACACAGAAAAGTTTTTTAAAGTTATTATTTCAAAAGCAGATTTTTTTGTGTGTTTGAAACTGCGTTATTTTCGATTTGTGTTTGACTTTTAACATCAGTAACAGTAATGCTTGGAGCAGACACTTTACCACAAGTCAAAATTCTTGAATTTTTGAAAAGAAAAGTAATTCTTGTGCTATTGTTTACTTGGCCATGTTCTAGTTTTTAGATTGTTTTCATTCCTTTTAAAGTATAAATTACACATTAACCAAAGTGACATTTATGTGACACTGGGAAAAGTAAAAAATACTCAAACATTAAAAATACAGAACGGTATTGTTAGTTTTTATCACTCAAAACAATGTTAAACTGTAAGTACGGCAAATGCCCCAATAAATATGAATAAATACTAAATTTTCCGTTTAATTAATTATGTGGGGAATTTGTGGGGAATCGGCATAAGTTTCTCCCCGAATGGGGGGAATTTTCCTTCAAATTTTGGGGAATTAGCAAATCGGGCATCGGCAACGCTGAGACGATAGAACCCTTTGTTTCAAATTTCAAGTAATGATAAGACATAGTGATCTGTGGATAAGACTGAGTGCGCCTCGGATTCTAGGATAGTATTGTCATAGAATAGATAATATGGTATTGTTCTACTATTGGTTTTGACGCGATGTAGATAAACTAACTCTCTGGTTAACAATCGTAGCTTTGCTAACCAAAGATCTAGTTACTCATTATTCATATAATATTACTACTCGTAGCGTCGTAGCGACTCGGCTTCGCACGGGTGCAATAATGCTACTAAATATACCTACTAAGAGAAATCAATGACCTATTAATCTTCCGCGTGATATTTAGTAATACAAATGGAAGTGTAGGTTTATGTATATGTCTGCAAGTTACGCTGTGATTTATTGCATGATTGTTAGACTATAACGCTTCTATTTGTAATACTTCGTTGAGAGAAATGGTTATTGTGGGTTATTGGTTATTGCCAAGAGATAGATATATACTAATGTAGACTTTTTCGTAGAGCCTTTGAAGAGTTAATTAACGATTGAGTAGGTAAACTTCTAAAAAGTCCATAATCAATACATCTTATTAATTGCAAAATATATATGAAAATGCTATTTACTTTTTTGTAACTACGTATTATCATTATTATAATGCTAATATAATTGTTCCTAATAAATAACTTTACTCATAAAACATAGTATATCATAGCTAACTACATGTCATAAAATGTGCAATCGATGGAATCGAACCCGTGAGTCGAAAAATTCTTCACCACTGCGCTGATGAGGCCGGAGCGTGTCGGCTTTCTTTGAACGAGCCGAAAGACCAAGTGATTCCCCTTTCGCCTTTCGGCAATGTCTCGGATTTCTTGTGATCCGCACCGCTTTGCCGCGCGTCCGTCTTCTTTCCTTGTCTTTCATTTTCATTCCGCGAGAAAAAGAGCTACTGGTCGGGCGTGTCGTGTGTTGTTTTAAATTATTTAAATATTGAAACTCGATGTCTTCGATAAATCCCCTCAGTGTTCTTGAATTGATTGCGAATCACCGCCATAGTAATTACTTGAGCGACACAGAAATCGAAATAAGTGAGTTATTTTAGCATTTTGAGTAGTCTCTTAATTTTGTAGCCTTATTTGCTGTGTGGTTTTTGTTATACATTTAATTATAAGTGATAGGGACGAGCAAGACATGTGCTGATGATAAGCGACATGTCTGCTCATTGCAAGCGCGGTGGCATTCGGCTATTGGAACGTGAAGATTTCATAACGCTACCTAGCAGCCTAGCACTACTGTGATCGTCACCTACAAATAAAAGACAATTTGTCTTGTTATTTAATCCGGAAACATTGCCCTTCAGACCGGATAACAGTAATATTTGCATACTATTGCTTGACGATAGAATAACTGGCAAAAAACTGCCGATGTGTTGATGAAATTTCCTTTGATTATAAACTTCAAAGGGATTTCGTAGTGTTATTATTATTTTGAGTGCTGATCAATGTGGGATAAAGTAAATGTGTAATAAGAGTAGTACGAATACTACGAATGGCGTGTCCATAGGAAAACGCGACGCGTACACGGGTAGCAGATAATAATTATAAGAAACTGAAGGTTCCTCCCAGAGATCCTCATCGTCGGCTATTCTAACATTTTTCTAAAACGTCTGGTTAGTGATTTGCTTCTAGGATAGAGAATGAAATATTCGTAGGTATTTCACCTACAGCTGAGTTAAAGTACAAGTTTTTCTGACACCTACGTCGTTCTAAATCCTATTGAGATAATTATAACGCTCCAGATAGGTAAGTACGTATGTTGTGAAGTTTTATGAACTACCAGGAAGGAGGAAATTATAAGTTTAAAATTATGGATGGATTGGAAAGATTTCGAGCCTTCACCATTAGATTTGAGTGTTACTGCGTAACGCTTTGATCGTATTACTGATACATAATTATAGCGGTATATGTGTGTAGTTCAAGATTTATGCCAAAAGAGTGGGAGCGCTGACTCTACTCTATTTTCTTGATGCTGTGTGCTGTGTCGCTACCTGCATCTTCTGTTCAATCCTTCAATCCCCATACCCCAAGCCATTCATTTCATTCATTCAGTGTAAGGTTTTTGATTTTGCCTGAAATGTTTGTTTCTGAAAGAAATAATATTATCTGAAGCTAATTAGAATCCCATTAGAATTATTTTTACGAGCGTGTATTGTGAATAATTCAGAGCAAAAATAGAAGAAAAATGTGATTACTTATACTCGTTTACAATAGGTAGGTTTAGTAAGTACCTAGGTAAAGTTTGTTTAGGCATTCGTTCTGAAAAGTTTAGTAGAACGAATGGAAAAGTAAAAGTCGTGATACCTACTATGGTTTGTTTATGCTTTCATTTTCAGGTTTCGCGATGTATCCTACGAAGAATATGGTCGATTATATGTCCGAAATGTACAGACTTTTTCCTAGTGCTGATGAAAAGGGTGAGTTAAATTCTATATGGACAGTTATTAGGGATAGGAAAAACTTCCAAATTGGGACTTACTTGTGGAGATTGAATGAAAATCAATTGCCGCACGTATCGCAAAACTTGATTTAAAACAACTTGACGGATTTGAAAGTGATCTGGTTAATATTTATTTACGAAAACCTGTAGAAAAGTCCAATGAAAGTGTCTAAAATTATGTTCGTCCGAGTTTTTAAATAAAATAAATATAGGTAGTAAAAACTTTTTTTCAAAACCTTAACAATATTATGTTTAGGTATAACACTCAAAAGGTTACCGTATAAAAATTACGATACATTATTTTTTTAAACCAATTTAGGATTGTTGCATTACAAGTACAAATTATTATTTATCAATTTATCATTAAATTGTAAGTTTCTGCTGGTCTAGTCGGGAAAACGGCGACTCCCGATCCGGGGACCTGGGTTCAAATCTCACCCGCACCCATAGTCTTTTTGAAGTCATCTGTGTAATACCAGTAACATACAACTGTGAGGGAAACCATCGTGAGGAAACCAACGTGTACCTAAAATCTTTCATCTGTCCACCAACCAGCACTGGGCCAGCGTGGTGAGTTGTGTGGCCTTGACTCTCTCCTTGCGAGAGAAGACCCGAGTTCCAGCTGTGGGAAACATTTAGTGGCTGCTTATAGTTTGCAAAATTATACCCCTAAAATTATTTTGTGCCACATTTAGATATCAAATGTGGTGTGTAGGTGTGATTTTAAAAACCAAATAAGTAAAATTGTTAGATATTTAAAAAGTATGTACCTGTTGCACTGATATGCCAAATCTCCTAGGCAAATAAAATGATTCTGAGACCTGAACCAATTATAATGCTGTATCATTTATTTTCAATAGACTTGCAGCAAGGGGAAGTGCTCAGTTCTATTTTCTAAAGGTTTTTTTCCCAAGTTTTGCTAAATAGGAAAGTTGTGTTTTTTTATTGTACAGTAATTGGTCCCACAACTTTTATGATATATTTTCACCACTTATTTTAAAATGTAAATTAAATTGTTTATTTCAGATTCATTCTCACCCCAAATGCCTATGGGCCAGTTCTTGAACCAAACCATGGCACAGTCTTCCAGCTCATCAGACACATCACCAGATTCCTTCTCTGATATATTTGGACATAGGTTTGCACCTGAACATCAAAGAAGCCCTGTCAGACCATCTGAGAGTCCTGGCAGGCCTATTCAAAGACGGGAACTTTCCAGCAATCATGAACAAGTCCTGCCTAAAATACATGAAACCCCATCAGGGAGACAGCGTCCAACTGTCAGCAAAAAATTGTAAGAGAAAATTGGTGGCATGGTGATTCAGATATGTCACATCCCAAGTCGAGGTTTGCTGAAGAGTCATTTTACCAAAAGGCCCATTGGTCAGACATCTTATGAATTGTTTCCAATGGATGCCGGAGCAATGAGTCATGAATTTAAAAGCACAGGGAATTCTGGTATCATGGCATCAAAACAGACCGATCTTTCTGCAAGAAATATGTCTCAGTTGCAATCTAATAGACCACATGCTTCTACAATGTCTACATCTCCATATACATTTAGCATGTCCCCACAGGCATCTAGTTTATATCCATATGCATCCGGTTTATCACCACATGCTTTCAGTCCGTCTCCACATGCATCCAGTATGTCTCCGTGTACCACATCCAATATGTCTCAATGGAATGATACAATGTCTGACGTGTCTGGATTTTCAATAACTCCACCTTCTGCACTGTGTCCGAGATCACCTGGTTCGTCTGTGTCTTCCAGTTCTGCAATGTCTTCGAGGTTTTTTATAAAAGAACCGATTGTGGCCTTGAACTCGTTACGGCCTGCAGGTAAGATTTATCCTACTAGGTACAAATATTATAAAGATTAAAGCTGTTATGTCCTGACTGAGGGTAGTTCTAAAAACTCCAGTCTGGTTTTACCATCCTACCAAGTAAGATTGTGCTCAGTTATTTTAATCATATATATGCGTATTTAATAGTGGCGACGAGGAAAAACAGTACAAAAGTGTTAGAAAACTGTGTTCTGTTGTGTTAAACACTTTGTAATATTTAACTTAACTATGGGTATAAAGTTTGATAATTTTGATGTTAATGATGGTTGTTGGAAAAATTACATAGAACGGTTTGGATACTGCTTGGAAGCAAGTGAAATAAAGGAAGATGCAAAGAAGAAGGCAAATTTTTTTGCAGTGTGTGGTTCAGATCTGTATGATTTGGTAACATCATTAGTTTCACCAAAAAATGTAAGTGAAGTTTCTTTTACAAATGTGGTAGCCATTTTGAACAATCACTTTCATCCTAAACCTAACGAAATTGTAGAATCCTATAAATTTCACACCAGAAACCAAGAAGTAGTTGAGAAAGTGAGGGATTACATTGCCCAGTTGAGGAAATTAAGTCTCCATTGTAATTTTACAGACTTAAATCGTACTCTAAGAGACAGATTAGTATGTGGCATAAATGACAAAGAAATTCAAAAAAGCTGTTACAACAAACTCAGTTAACATTTGAGCAAGCTTGTGATATAGCCCTGTCACATGAAACTGCTAACCTGGATGCTAGTATCATTGTACAGACCAGGCCAAACACAAGTGAGGCACCTCAGGAAATGGAGGTTCTGATGGAAATAAATAAAGTTAATTTCAAGACAGTTAGAAAAGAATCTAGCGATGCTAATTGCTTTCGTTGTGGCAGGCAGCATAAGAGTGAATGTAGATTCCGTTGGAGTAAATGCCATCACTGTGGCAGGACAGGACACATAGAAGCAGCATGCAGGATGAAGGATAGACAAACAAAGCACAAATCTGAGTGTAATGGATTGTATGAGGTTGGTTTAAATAGCATTAGGCAAGATAAAGTGGAACCATTTCAAATTAAAGTGTTGCTGAATGGAACAGAGCTACTGATGGAAGTGGATTCAGGCTGCCCATACTCAATAGTTAATGAAAATATAGCCAGACTCATATGGAAAGGAAAGCTGCCACAGTTTGAACCAACAAATATTGCTTTAAAGTCATATACAGATGGTAAATTGTTTTTGCTTGGACAGGCATTAGTTCAAGTACATTATAGAAACATTAGGAAACATATGAAAATATTGATAACAAGAGGCTGTGGTACAAGCCTTATTGGAAGAAATTGGTTCGCTGATCTAGGTATTGTAATACAAGGAGTGAATAGTATCAAAATAACTACACTTGAGAAAGATAGAGTAAGGCAAGTACTTAATAAATATGGACAGGTGTTTCAACCGGGTTTAGGGACATATACTGGACCAATAGTCAACATTACACCAAAAGAAGGATCAAGGCCAAAATTTCTGAGGAGTAGACCAGTTGCATTTGCACAAAGACATGAGGTTTTTAAGGAGATTGATAGACTAGTGAGTGAGGATGTCTTGGAACCAACTACTCACTCAGAATGGGCAACACCAATAGTGGTTGTTCCAAAGCCAAATGGCAAGGTACGGTTATGTGGAGATTATCGTTCAACAGTAAATGAAGTCACTAATACAGATACATATCCATTGCCTACCCTTAATGAAGCTTTTGTAGAACTGCAGGGGGTAGTATTTTCAAAATTGATTTGGAACAAGCGTATACCCAGGTACGTGTCGATGAGAGTACTGCAAATCTACTTACCCTCAATACACCAAAAGGATTATACAAGGTAAAGCGTTTGGCTTTTGGAGTTAAAGCTTGTCCTGGGATTTTCAAAGGTTAATGTCTTCTCTACTCGCAGGAATCCCAGGGACAGCGGTACTGTTAGACGATATTGTTGTATGTGGTAGTGATATTAAAAGCCATAATACTAGATTAGAAATTGTATTACAAAGATTACAAGAAGCGGGGCTACGGGTAAACAAAGGAAATGCCTTTTGCAGTACCAAAGGTACAATTTCTGGGGTTCATTGTAGATGAATCTGGAATACACCCTACTGAAGAGAAAATACAAGCTATTTTGAAAACAAATGCACCAAAAAACTTAAAGGAATTGCAAGCGTTTTTAGGGTTATTAAACTTTTATGATAGATTTTTACCACATAAAGCTAATATAGCCGAACCTTTATATAGATTACTAGAAAAAGGATCTAAATGGATATGGAACAGGAAATGTCAGGCAGCTTTTGAAAACTTAAAGACAATGATTTCAAGTGAAGATACCTTAGTACACTATGATAGTAGAAAGAAGCTGATAATGTCTTGTGATGCCTCTGAATATGGACTCGGGGCAGTGCTAGAACATGAAATGGCAGATGGAACAGTTAGACCAATAATGTTTGCCTCAAGGACTATGAACATTCATGAGCAAAATTATGCACAAATAGACAAAGAAGCTGCAGCCATCATTTTTGGTCTAAAGAAATTCCATCAATACATCAGTGGGCGGAAAATTGTGATTAAAACGGATCACAAACCTTTGTTGGGGATATTTGGACCTGGAAAACCGATTCCAAACATTATTTCTCCAAGGATGTTACGATGGGCACTATTATTAGGCTCATATCATTATGAAATTCAATATGTTGAGGGCAAAAAACTGGGAAATGCGGATGCATTGAGTCGATGGCCATCTGAAGAACAGGAGAAATGTGAAGTAGAGGAAGAATATTCTGGGGTCCTTTTGATAGAGGAGACTCCAGTAGGGCTGGATTTTACTGCAATTCAGGTGGCCCAACTTACTAAAAAAGACCAGACATTAGCTAAAGTAATGTATTGGATTCGGAATGGTTGGCCTGCCCGAGTAGATAAAGAGTTTAAAGTGTATTGGCAAAAACGGAATGAATTGTCAGTACACAATAATTGCATTTTATGGGGCAGTAGAGTAATATTACCAGAAAAAATAAGATCATATGTATTGGGAGAGTTACATAAAAATCATGATGGAATTGTTATCACTAAAGCTCTGGCAAGAAGCTATTTTGGTGGCCAGCTTTGGATAAGATGATTGAAGGAATGATAAAAATTGTACTATTTGCTCTGAAAACAGAAATATGCCAGCACAAGTAACTCACCATTGGCTCAAAACTGATAAGGCATGGTCCAGAATACACTTAGATTATGCTGGACCTTTTCAAGGGAAAACTTTTTTGATCCTAATAGACTCATTTTCAAAATGGCCAGAAGTAAAATTGTGCATGACATGAGTAGCTCTACATTAATCCGAACTCTCAGGGATATATTTGCAGGACAAGGGTTACCAGATACCGTAGTAACTGACAATGGAAGAAGTTTTATATCAGAGGAATTCAAGAGTTACCTTAAGGAAAATGATATAAAGCAAATTTTAGTAGCACCATATCATCCAGCTTCTAATGGGCAAGCTGAACGTACTGTGCAGACAGTAAAAAATAAATTGAAGAAAAGAACTGATGAACCTTGGCACATACGTCTACCCAATATGTTATATGGATTGCGATCTACACCAAATACAGTGAATGAAAAGACACCAGCAGAGCTTTTGAACAACCGACGATTTAAAACCAAATTTGACTCTTTAAATCCTTTGTCATACAAATGCCTAAAAGAAAAAGGAAATGAAGATATCAAAGTGCGAGAGTTTAAAGTAGGACAGACTGCATACATACGAAACTATGCTAAAGGACCACGTTGGCTACAGGGGGTTGTAGAAAAGCGAATTGGGGTGTGCAGATACTTAGTGCGATGGAATGGAAAGTTACTGACAAGACACATCAACCAGATGCTGAGTGGAGGGACTCCAGTTCAAAAGGAAGCACAAGAAACAAGTAAATCACAAGGATATGATAGTGAAAGTGAAACAGGCGATAATATAGACATACCCCACCACAGAAATGGGCAGATATCATTGGAGTAACAGATCCACAACAAATGATTCTGCCTGGTGGATCAGGAGCGACAGTCAGAACTAAGAGAGCACTGTCGGTGTCCCCACCTTCTTCATTGAACAAGAAGATAAGAGCAGAGATATCGGAATCTGAAGAAGAGACCGATCATGATGAGGAATAAACAACATCTATACATTAAAAACAATGTACCCATAGTTAGTTAGTAAGAATACAAAAAGACTACATATTACACACATAGGATAAGATGAACATAGTGTAGTGCATTAATTAAAGTGAAGTGAGATGGAGCTATCCTGAGGGAAAGGCATGTTATGTCCTGACTGAGGGTAGTTCTAAAAACTCCAGTCTGGTTTTACCATCCTACCAAGTAAGATTGTGCTCAGTTATTTTAATCATATATATGCGTATTTAATAAAAGCTAAGGATGTTTGTTACTCGTTCACGTCGTAATGTTTGAACAGATTGGGCTGAAATTTGAAACATGATAGATTAGAGTTTGAAAGAATAAAGGCTACTTTTATCTCATAAAATCGGGAACTACGCGGTTAAAACCGTGGGGGACTGCTTGTATGGACATAATATCTTACCGTTTGTGAGTTGTAAATTAGAAATGTTTTGTAGAGATAGCATACTTGGCAGTCTACCTGGAGAAGTAGACAGGTAGACACTTGTCACATTTACATTCTACTGCCAACCAACAATGTGTCACTGTGTTCCAGTTTAAAGGGCAATGTTACCAGAGAAATTACATAATAATAAGGGCATAGAAATTCAATAGTTCGGTGTCACTGTTATGGGCAGGCTTCTTGTTGATTACCATCAGGCACATAGGCTGCTCGACTTGTTACTACTATAAAAAGAAAAGTACTAATAGCGCCTCGGGGTTTTACCCACGTGATTCTAAGACCCATAATTTTCCTGCAATTAAAAGTAGCCTTTGTTATTCCATACTACTTATCTATCTCCATTTCTCCATACTAAATTTCATTCAGTTCTATTTAATGGTTTTTCCCTAATGGAGTTGCAAACATCTATTCATACAAACTTTCGATACAATATTAGTACATTTTGTTTATAATTAATGAGAAAGCATTAAATCAAAACTAGACTGTTGGTAGACGCACTAGAATAAAGCTGGCAAATCGACAATCGGCGTCTTGAAATTCGTATATAGGAGATAAACGAAGGATAGGGCAGAGTAGCGTATCATGGGATAGTCTATATCTAGTTGTGGACTAGAATAGATCATAATTGATTATATTTTGTACTAGCTGAACCCGCTACTTCGTTCGCGTAAGCAGATGTTACGGACTTATACATTAGTTGAAAGTACGTCAAAATTAACTAAATTTGGAAAAGTAGCTATTGAAAATCCAAGTGAACTTGTTTTTTCACAAAAAAAATTTAATTGTATTATCTTTATTATTCTTCTTTTAAAATCTAACATACTCTAATAAGTAGGTTTCGTAGTAACGAACACAGCCGCAATTATTAAGTTTGTAGGATTTTTATAGGATACATTATGAAAAGCTGTTGTGCATGATCTTATACCTACTTATCTCTTTTTCTCTAGCTGTTACCTGCGACTTCGCCCGCGTAATGTTTTGAATGAAGCCTTCAAAATGATTAATTTATTTGAGTTTTAATGTTACGCAAGCAAGTTGAACCTATAAATCAAAGCAAAATCTAAGTCAAATGTTAATATATAAATTTAATTGTAACACAGAAAAAGAATCAAAGAACGAAAGAATCCAAATTCGGCATAAAAATCATTTTAGCAGCAAAAAAACTCATAAGTACAATTAGGAATACCAGTAACGCCACCTAGTGCTGAAAGAAAAAATGCATACCACAATAGCAAAACATTGATTTAAATGGGGTTTAGTGTTAGAGATTTAAACTGACATTAGCGCAATCTAATGAGAATATAACGTTGCTTGTTATTTTGATTGTGCATCCAAAGCACCTGTATTATCTACGCCAAAACGGGCGCATATATTTAATGTACTTAATATGGAGTTAAATTAAAATATAGACTTATTACCCCATGTGAAATTTTAGACTCTAAACTATCTGCGTTTCGTATGTCAAACCAATTCGTTTTGTCGTTTTGACGTTAATATTTGTTTCCTTAGGGCCACAGATTACATACCTCCTTAGGGCCAATGCTTCTATTCGGGTTGACAGGTAAGTAGTGTATGTGGTATTTCAGACTATAAGCTATCTCTGTTTCATTTTTCAACCAAATTTGCTTAGTATTTCTGACGTCACATTAACCTATAAGTAACCGATTTGCTATTTTTGAGTACAAACTAAGTACGTGTGTTTCGAATTCCTTCCGAATGTGTTCAGCCGTTCCCACGTTGTCCTGTAAATATTATGAATGTCAATGTTTGGATGTTTGTTACTTAATCATGGCGGAACGTATTTAGTGATCGGGTTGAAATTTGCAATACAATTAGATTATAGTTTGGAAGAACACATAGGCTAAGCATTGCTACTTAAGCTAAGCCAAGATATAATGTGTTTCAAATTGTAACTCAATACATTCAGCCGTTCCAACGTAATTGAGCAGCAAAAATTTAAACATTGGCATATTTGTATAATATTGGTAGGATAGGATTTTACAAAATTTTAGAAAAAATAAAATTGGTCAAGTGCAAGTGGGACTCGCACGCGAAGGGTTCCGAACCATTAGCAAATAAACGGCTTTAATTGTATGGGAGCCCGCTTCATAACTTATTTTAATTAATTACATTTAAAGATAACATAAAACTAAATATTATGTGAATAGGTAAAGCGTCTGTGACAGGTACGTTATTAGTATCGAGCAAGAAACGATATAAAATATGACGTTGTATGGGAGCCCCTCTTAAATAAATATTTATTTTATTTCTAGTATTCTTTGTTAAACCGGCAATAGAAATACATCATCTGTAAAAATTTGAACTGTCTAGCTAACACCGTTCTTGAGATACATCCTGGTAACAGACGGACGGACGGACGGACAGCGAAGTCTCAGTAATAGGGTCCCGTTTTTAACCCTTTTGGTACGGAACAACGGTCTGCTTCGGTCACCGAAGCTTGTTAAACACTACCTTTAAATTTCAAACAGTATTTGGATTGAAATAATACGTTTTTAATAAGTTACGGCTGGTCTAGTAAATTACAGCTGACCTAGTCGGGAGAACGGCGACTGTCGATCCGGAGACCCAGGGTTCAAAACCACGTGCACCACTATCTTTTCAGAGTCATGTTCGTAATGCCGGTAATTGAAACGGTGAAGGAAAACATCGCGAGGAAACCGAAATGTAAATAGAATCTAAGTTCTAAGTCATATGTCATCCACCAACCGACACTGGGCCAGCGTGGTGGATTATAGCCTTGACTCTCTCCTTGCGAGAGAAGGCCCCGACGCCCAGCAGTGGGAACACTTAATGGGTATTAAATGGCTATTTATTATGCTAATATGTTTTCTTCTAAAGAACAAAAATCTACTTTAATGACAGGTAATTTAATTCTGTACAGATATATCTAAGCTGATTTTAGTTTTTTGTTGATATTTGAAAAACTACCTTCCTGTTTTCGATATATGAGATCACCTCTGAAGTATTTTCTACCAAACAAAAAAGGAATTATCAAAATCAATTCACAGTTAGCGGACTTATCGTGTAAAATCAAACCAAATAAAAAAACATGCAACCCGATTGAGAACATCCTCCCTGTTTGAAATCGGCTATAACCGAATGATGTTTGTTTTTCCACACAAAAATGTATTTTTGATAATTATTCTTTCATTCAAGACGACGCGACGCGATCACGTGGGCACGTTCTAGAATCTAGAATTTCTGTGGATCGTCTGTGAGACACAGAATACTTAGAAGTTAGTATGTACCGAACGCGCCGCGCGTGTCGTTTCCGAACCACCAAACCGATAATGTTCAAATTTTGACGGGACAGTATTAAAAATGTGGTCTTTCTAACAAAAAAATAATTAATGAAATCAAACAACGCAAACATGAGCTACAACCAAATACACATTCTGACTTTCAACCCCTCCCGCAAGAAAACCGATCAGAATTTGGGGATCAAAAGTAGCCTACAGCAATTTCCTTAGTATAAACTAAAATCATGCCAAGTTTCAGCTGAATTGAATCAGTAGTTTCGGCGTGATGCGTGATCCCTATACAGAAAGACAGACAGACAGACAGACATGAAAGAAAAAAAAAATGCAGATTCGCCATCAGTATCGAAAATAGAGTGCTCCAAAAAAATTTCCAAAATATCTTCAATGTACAGAATTCGACCCGTTACAGTTTTATTATAAGTACTAGCTGAACCCGCTACTTCGTTCGCGTAAGCAGATGTTACTGACTTATACATTAATTGGAAGTATCGTACGTCAAATATTTGGATAAGTAGTCATTGAAAAACCTTTGAGTTTGAGTGGATTTGTTTTTCCACACAAAAAATTATTTAATTTTATCATCTTTATTTTTCTTTTTTTAAACAAAATTAAACACACTTAGTAAGGTTTCGTAGTATCGAACATAGCCGCAAGTGTTAAGTTTGTAGGATATTTATAGGATACATTATGAAAAGTCTGAAGCTAATGTGCATGATCTGATACCTACTTACCTATTTCTTTTTATCCGTAAGCTGTTACCCGGGACTTCGTCGGCGTAAAATTTTGAACGAAGCCTGTGTGGAATCAATATAATTAAAATTTTGAGTTTTAATGATATTCAAGCAAGTTGAACCCGTAAATCTAAGCCAAGTCCTAGTGAAATGTTAATGTATGAATTTAATTGTAGGTAACACAGAAAAAAATCAAGAACGAAAGAATCCAAATTTGGCATCATAATCCTTTTAGCAGCAAAAAACTTATTAGTACAATTTAGAATACCAGTAACGCCACCTAGTGATGAAAGAAAAAATACATACCACAATAGCAAAACATCAATTTAAATGGCCTTTAGTGCTTTTAGATTTAAACTGGCATTAGCACCGTCTAATGAGAATATTATGTTGCTTGTTATTTTGATTGTGAACGCAAATCACCTATATTATCTACGCCAAAACGGGTGCATATATTTTCCTTTTTGGCTTTTACCTTTCCATCATCACATCAAGTTCCTTACGAAAATATATGCTTATATTAATATGGAGTTAAATGAAAATGTAGACTTATTAGCCCATGTGAAATTTTAGACTCTAAACTATATGTGTTTCGTATGTCAACCCATATCGTTGTGCCGTTTTGACGTGATAGTTAATATTTGTTTCCTTAGGGCCCATGCTTCTTTTCAGGTTGATAGGTAATAAATACATAAATATGGTATTTCAGACTATGAGTTATCTCTGTTTCAATTTTCTACCAAATTTGCTTAGTCTTTCCTACGTCACAGTATCCTATAAGTAACCGATTTGCTATTTCTGAGTTCAAACTACGTGTGTTTCGAATTCTATCCAAATATGTTCAGCCGTTCCAACGTTGTCCTGTAAATATTATGAATGTCACTGTTTGGATGTTTGTTACGTAATACATAGAGTACTTATACATAGGCAATGTTTAGCCTATGCGTTCTTCCAGACTGTAATCTAATTATATTTCAAGTTTCAACCCGATTACTTGATACGTTCCGCCATGATTAAAGCGGCAATAGAAATACATCATCTGCGCAAATTTCAACTGTCTAGCTATCACCGTTATTGAGATACAGCCTGGTGACAGACGGACCGACGGATGGACGGATAGCGAAGTCTCAGTAATAGGGCTCCGTTTTTACCCTTTGTGTACGGAACCCTAACAACGGACTGCTTCGGTCACCGAAGCTTGTTGAACACTACCTTTGAAATAATACGTTTTCTAATAAGTTACGGCTGGTCTAGTAAGTTACAGCTGACCTCGTCGGGAGAACGGCGACTGTCGATCCGGAGACCCAGGGTTCAAAACCACGCGCACCACTATCTTTTCAGAGTCATGTTCGTAATGCCTGTAATTAAAACGGTGAAGGAAAACACCGTGAAGAAACCGAAATCTACCTATAATCTAAGTTCTAAGTCATATGTTATCCACCAACCGACACTGGCCAGCTTGGTGGATTATAGCCTTGTCTCTCTCTTTGCGAGAGAAGGCCCCGACGCCCAGCGGTGGGAACATTTAATGGGTTGTTTATGCGGATACTTATTATGCTGATATGTTTTCTCCAAAATACAAAAACCTTCTTCAATGACAGGTAATTTAATTCTGTCATTCGACTAAATTTTATAAGAAGGTATATCTATGTCGTACATGTTGATATTTGAAAAACTACCTCCCTGTTTTCGATATCTAAGATCACCTCTGAAATATTTTCTACCAAACAAAAAAAGGAATCATCAAAATCAACTAACAATTAGCGGAGTTATTGCGTAAAATAAAATCAAATATAAAAACATGCAACCCGATTGAGAACATCCTCCTTGTTTGATGTCGATTTTAACCGAATGATGTTTGTTTTTCCACACAAAAATATATTTTTGACAATTGTTTTGTCATCCAAGACGACGCGACGCGATCACGTGGGCACTTTCTAGAATCTAGAATCTAGATATTCTGTGGATCGTCTGTGATACACAGAATACTTAGAAGTTAGTATGTACCGAACGCGCCGCGCGTGTCGTTATTATTTAATGTTTGTGTAATTTCCGAACCAACAGACCGATATTGTTCAAATTTTGACGGGACAATATAAAAAATGTGTTCTTTCTAACAAAAAAAAGAATTAATGAAATTAAACAACGCAAACATGAGTTACAACCAAATACACATTCTGACTTTCACCCCCTCCCGCAAGAAAACCGATCAAAATTCGGGGATCAAAAGTAGCCTACAGCAATGTCCTTAGTATAAACTAAAATCATGCCAAGTTTCAGCTGAATTGAATCAGTAGTTTCGGCGTGATGCGTGATCCCTATACAGAAAGACAGACAGACAGACAGACAGACAGACAGACATGAAAAAAAAAAATGCAGTTTCGCCATCAGTATCGACTATGGAGTGCCCCAAAAAAAAAATTTTCAAAATATCTTCAATGTACAGAATTCGACCCGTTACAGTTTTATTATAAGTATAGATAGATGATTTTAGTAGACACTAATGCTTCCTACTAATATTGTATTATATATGTCGCAGCCGGAGCGTATAATCCGCTGTACCTATTACATTACGGCTAGCCGTTTTGTAATGCGGCGGTTCAACGATTAGCCGCATTGACATTGCGATACGTTCTTCAATACGGCGGCCAACGTTTAGCCGCATTGTACTACTGCTTAAATTGTAGGGTGACCATACTTATAAAATAAACAATGAAAATTAATTGTATTAGGTAATCATAAAAAGCTGACAAATTATCTCTTGCCATTTTTCTTACACTTTTTTAAACATCATAAACTTGAAAGCCCTAACTTGATATTGGTGATGGTACACCTAAGAAATATGGTGCACTTAGACAAGGGTTATCATTGAGATTTGACTCCGGTGGGCTCCCGCCAGAAGCTCCCGCATTTTATATACACTCTAGGGGTAGTAGCGACAAGACTAGGTGGTGGAATCGGGGTGCTCCGAGTCGGATCTGGGTCCTTCCTAACCTACCCGGTCCGATTTAGTCTTAGCAAGGTGGACGGTACATATAATAATGTTGTGTAGGATTCCGCCGAACACCAGAATCCACAGTCCTACCTTAGCAATTTAGCAACACACGTACTGTTTTCAACGCCATGTTGTTGTTTTGTCAGACAGCGCCATGAGTGCTAAGAATCGGAACTAAAATTGTCAAAGCGGCGGCAAATCTTTCGCTTTATTACATTACGGCTAGCCGTTTTGAATGACGTATGGCGTCGAATACATTCCGGCTGTTCTTTAATCAGCCGCTTTCAATCTGGCTAATCGTCAAACCGCCGCTTTACAAAACGGCCCTGGTTTTCAAAACGGCTAGCCGAAATGTAATACAGCGGATTATACGATCCGGCTGCGACATATATATTTATATTTTGATGTTTGTTGCTCAATCACGTCGTAATGTATAAACGGATCGGGTTGAAGTTTGGAATACAGTTAGATTATAGTCTGGAAGTACACGTAGGCTACTTTATGTATCGTGAACTACGCGGGTAAAGCCGCGGGGCGTTGCTAGTCTTAACATAAAGCACGGAGTAGGAATGTCTGTGTATATTGACAATTATCCTCGACTACGCTTCAACCGGTTCATGTATCGACTAGGTATACTGAACTGAAAAAAAAGCGAAATTTCTATATAAATAAGTATAGTATTGCAATAAATATAGTATAGTATGTAGGTAATTCCATGAAGTCAATGTTATTCATGTTGCTTGCGTTTATTCGGGCCCAATGACAATGCTTATGCCTTTCAATATTCAGTGTGATAATACCGCCATCGCGCTGGAGGTACACTTCCGACTGGTAGTAGGCTTGATTTTATCTTTAGAACTTAATAATATCATTGGTCATTGGTAATAATATCATGTATAATTCAGTACCTAGTTCGTCAGGTAGATTATCGAAAAATATAGAACACGTATTTTTTATTTTATCAGATTATCATAAATTCACAAAGATAATAATTATAGTTAAAAAAAAAACAGACTTTCGGAGTGGGGGGGTTGTGACGTCACACTATCGCTAAAATAATACCATAACGTTATGCCCCTCGAAACTTATAAGCAAAGTATCTTCCTCATTTGTTGTTTGTGAAACATAAGAAAACATATGTGTATTTTAATAATAAAACATCTAACTGACGGACTTATTATTATTTTCGAAGTGAAAACTTCTTTTGGCGCATCACATACTACCGATTTTCCGTGGGGTTTGTGAATTGAGTTCAAGCGTCACGTTCGTAAATGATAGAAACTTTCGGGTAAACTCGGGTGATCTAGATGGCCATGATCACGGCCATGCCTTTCGGTGTCACCTGCGTTATTTTCAAAGTGAACTATCAAATTCTGAGTTATTAGTTTTCAGGTTTTCACTTTTTTTTGGCAGTCCCTATTACTGCCAATATTTTTTTAGTCGTCTTTCCTATTGACGACACTTTAAATAAGCCACGATTGCTAAAGGCGGGTTGGTATGTGTAACAACGTACAAGAACACACTGGGCTAACAATTAGGCCTTTTGTAAAAAAAAATGTTGTTTTCAGTAAAGTTAAACGAAGTTGAAAACGGCCCACTAATATTACTTCACTACGTTTCAGGTGTAAGAAAAATGTGCTCATTTTGCCGCAAAAATGGCGAGACTCCTCTTGTGTACACAACACATACAGTAAAGGAAAAGGATGGACTCCGGAGCATCGTGACATGCCCAATCCTGCGGTCGCTCGTCTGTGCCACTTGTGGTGCTTCTGGTGATGATGCTCACACCATGTAAGATATTGATCATGTTAAAAGGCAGTTCAGTCTTAGTTGTAGTAGTAGCATCTGGGAAAGTGCCACACGTTGGCCAGTTATTCTAACGCCAAGCATTATGTGCAAACGCCACGATGTTCGGTTTGAAGGGTAATGTTTCCAGGCAAATTTTGGGCCTACAGGCAGATGATTTAAGGTAGATAGCCCACTTATACGACATCCTGCACAGTTCCCACTCAACACCGCCCTAAATAAACTAAGGCGACTGCTCGCTTTATGTTGCCAATGTAATCTATATTTTAACGATCATGTCATAAAGCCCATATGCGAGTGATATTTTTTTATCGGGAGGTAGCGGAATCGAATAAATGAGCACAGACATTTAGACGAGCAGGTGGCGAATGGCGATTAGGTGCCGGCTGGCTCTAATGAGCCTGGGACCTCGTATTTCATATTGGCCTAATTTAATGAACTGTGATATGTACTAAATGGATATGTATGACTAATTACAAAGAGGATTAAATGGATATTTTAAAAACTGTTGAAGCTCTGATTCCAGGTGTAAAGTTTGTTTTCTACAATATGTTTTAATTTCAGTGATCATAGTAGTGTAGTTACAAAGTCTCATATTAAAAGTTGTAATAAGGACTAACAAATATTAAGTGATATTTTTATTATTGTTCACAGAAGCTACTGCCCACTTGTTCGCAGCACCAACAATGGTAGACCTCTTCAACCTACAACCATCACTCTGAAGAATACACGAGTAAAGAGTAACGGTAGGCGCCGGTTTTAAATAGCACTATATGGTTTTGAAAATAAGATAATAAATAAATAGTGCATTTCAAAAGAACCTTTTCAAATGTCATAAGGATACTTTTGGATATGTTCTAAAATTCTAAGATTAAAAAAGAATATTTCTAATAGAACTACAAAAAAAACATATTCAAAACTTATTTGGCTACGTGCGAATACGCAGCCATGACGTCATCGTTGCATAGCTAGGAAATGTATAATGAAAACATATTGTGTCTTTTGTCATCTGCTAAGATATGCACCGCTTCACAATTTAAGGCATTTTAATGGTTCTATGCATTTATATTTATTTACAATGTAGTGGTCGTGAGTTGATTGTGATGTCTCATAAGTTGGTATTTTCGAAACTAACGTATGAATGAATAATAAGGCTCAATATATTAGCAACCACATTTAGATATTAAAGAAATGGTATAAAAGGGTAATGTGATCTCAGAAATATGATCTCTAAAAGTAATTAGAAATATTAATGTAATTACAAAGATTAAAATACATACTTTATGTAGGTATCATTTTTATTGCTCAAATTTTCTGATACATACATCATGTGATAACTATTTGTATTGATGAAAATGGTCTAATTACAGGGTATGTTCTTAAAAGTAAATTAATAGTGTTATATTCTGAAAATTAGTGTTAAATTCGTGATTTTGTCTACATATTGTAAATAATATTTTTGACAATATTTAAATAAATCCATAGTAAATATTGTCCACATATTAATCTGAAGAATTTTCAACAAAGTAAAGAAGTTATCCCACTGTTGGATCAGTGGTTCAAATGTTTAATAAAGGATTTTTTATATTATCGCAATCATCTGGTATTTTATACATGTCTATTTTTGTACTGTCCAGTGACACTGTAAAAATTCACTAATTGTACAAGTGCTTTCATTCAGAATTATTTTATTTTTATTAGTCTTTATAAAACTGCCTGTAAATGTATAATTAGAGAATGACACTGATTAACAATTGTTTTGATTATGTTATATAATTTTGGATATATTTACTCTCACAATGAAACTGATGTTTTTGACAAATTCACTTAGTTTTTTTTATAGCTAAACGCATGTTATGCTGTAATTAGTGTGTGAAAGACAATAAGAATAAAAAATAGAACAGATTCAGCTCTTTCATGAATATATATTAGTAAGTAAACTGCGAGCTTGAAAACAGAAATTTGTTCAGATATACAAGACAACAAAATATGTTGTAGCTACAACCATTAATTATTTATTAATGATCTCGATTCTATAAACAAATGTTACCAATTCTAGTACAAGTACCTAATTTTATAAAACAAAGTTTAATTGTTTAAGTTGTGAGATGATGAGTTTCAAAACAATGAGTGCTGAAACAAAAATGTGCCTTATTTCAATATGTTAGTAATGTATCTTAAGATATAAATATTTTTTGTATGGCTGGCATAAAAAATTTTAATTTTAGGTTTAAACTTTTAATAATAAAATTAGGATAGGTACTATTTTGATATTTTGCTATGATTACAATACATATTTTACTGCTTTGACTATTCGATTTTTATATAATTTGACTGGGTGCCATCAACCCCCCTCTACAAATAGTGATTGATCAAGATACCTTTGTACTGCTGCCATATTAATCTTGAATATTATATAAGTAAAAATTTGACTATAATTATAAAAGTTCACGTAGATTGTGATAAGATTTTTGACTGTTTTACATTATAAGTTGTAAATTTAATGTTATAATATTGAGAACTTAATTTTTATCGTCAAGTTATAATAATAAGACGATAAAAATGAAGATCATGACAAGGGGTTTTGGCTGATCTGCACTAATCAGTAAGAGGTACAATATTATAAGTAAAAAATCATGACATTTTGACGATTCTTATAAAAATATTTTGACTAGGATATGCATAACCTTGAACCGAAAGATCATACTTTTCTATTAATCATAAGTTCAAAGTCAGTATTTGTAGAAAACATAAATACATTTTGACTATAATAAGTGAGTTCCCAGTAGATTGTGATAATTTTTGTTACATTTTGTTTTACTTTACAAGTTTAATGTTATAATTATAATAATTTGACAATTTATTTAAGTTCCCAGTAATTTTAAGAAGGTTTTTGAGTGTTTTGCTTTAGAAGTTGTAAGTTTATGTTCTAATAGTAATTATTTGATAATAATAATTAAGTTCTCAATAGATCATGCCAAGATTTTTGTAACACTAACCAGTTAAAGGTATAATATCATACGATAAAAATTGATAATAATATGACGATTATGATAATTTTTTGCTGGTTCAAATCAATATTTTGACTGGTATTTTACCTGGAATCTAAAGAATACCTAAAGGTTATCTCAAAATCAGTTGTCATAGGAAACAGTACATTTTGAAAATTATAATTCAGTTCTGAATAGGGTTAAAATAACTTTTTGCTGTTTCGCACTTATCTGTTATAGCCACAATATTAAAAGTAAAAAAATTGACAATAAATCAATCATGAAACTTTTTGACGACTCTAATAAATATTTTGACTAGTATTTATTTTACCTTGAATCAAAATAACATACTTTTTTTTTTATGTTTAATTGAAAATAATATGTACTTATAGGAAACAGTACATTTTGATAATAATAGTTAAGTTCTCAATAGATCATGACAAGGCTTTTGGCTGTATTACACTAATTTGTTATGGGTACATTATCATAAGCAAAAAATTGACAATTAATATTACAATCATGACAACATTTTGACGATTCTTTTTGACTGATATTTCCGAAAGATCAGACTTTTTAATTATGTAAAGTTTTATTTCATATTTGGTTTTATAGGATACGGTACATAGTTTCGGTTATTGTTCTTTAAACCAGTTTTTTTAGTTCCTGAATCTCATAGCGTTTATCAGATTCAGACACTCTTAGAAAACTTTGTATTTTTTTTGTTTTTAGTAATTAGTAGTTTATTTGAGTGTTCATTACGCTTTTTGTTATACGAATTGGGATAATTTACTGCTACGACCATTGTTATTACAATTGGTATTTTATGTTATAATTTCGGTATTTGCATACTCTGAAATAGGTCGTAAGTTCAAGTATACCTTAATGTGGTATGGTCTGACATTGTTGTAAGTTAATAGTTTACTACAAGAGTATATGTTGTTAATTACGGGATATTTGTCATGGTTGTATGGAGGATATATAAAAACAAAAATGTATACTTACCCGTTTCAGTGTCTCGATTTTTGTTTACGTGACACATTTTTACACCGGAATAGATTGGTGATGTGAATTTTAAATTGCTGAAATTTAGAACATTTCTCAACCATGGTGTATCTTGGAATTTTAGCAATTTAACATTTTAATGCTTTAATGAAATGTGAAATATAGCGGCAACATTGTCTTTAGTGTACAACAGTCATGACGTCATGACTGTTGTATAATAGTTATTTGTTATACAAGAATGCAAAGTTGATTTATAACCGCGTGCTCAATTTTGATGACCAAGCAAGCGAAGGATTCTAAAATTGAATAATCCTGAGCGTAGGAAGGGAATCAAAAGAGCACAAGGTGAAAAATCTTTGCACTCGAGTGCAACACGTAAATTTTCATTCCACCTCAGCGCGGAAATGACTAAATGCAAATTTTTAAATGATTTCGCGCTAAGCAAATTTAAAAAAAGTAAGTACACCAAGGAGGTTCCGAGTCTGAGTTTTTAACATATTAAAAAAATGTATGATGCATTCGGCACCAAGGAGGTAGAAATAAATGGGTTGAATTATGTTTTGAATTCAAAACCTCAGTACACACGATGTTCTAAATTCAAATTTACTTTAACCTCTAGAGGGTAAAAACGACATTTGCGCCCTGATATCGAGGAGCAAAAGTACTCTTTCCGAGCTGGTGGGATGAAAAATATGTTTTATATAATTTCAGTAGGTTTTATACTGTCGTTTTCAAAAAGTTATATTTTTTTTAATTTCCTATTATACTTAAGTATACAACTAAAGGTTCTGTGCATAAAATTCATATAATGCGCCCATGGTTATTATCAATTTAATTTTTAATGCAGGTACAGCAAGTACAATATATACGAAAATTTACTTATAAATGCGAATAGGTATGGAACTACCTACCAAAAATATTTTAGGGAATGAAAGTTTGATTTTATAATTCTATGATTACAATGTGTTGTTTATATGTGTATAAATTATACACTTCTTTAAATGATGTATGTAAATTGTATGAAACTTTTTTAAGTAACAGCCACAAGACACTTTACCTATTACCAATTGCTATTAGAGCATTGTTTTTTTTAACTTAAATGTAGTACTTGATGAATAATTCAAGCGCATGTCTATTTATTTATATAAATGTACTGAAATACTCTGATAGTCAAAAAAATGAGACTATTTGACATTTCAAAATGTGGTAAAAAAATTGATGTAATTTTTAAAACGCTATGTCATAAATTTATTATTACATAGATTCTTTCAGTTTCGCTGCAAGTCACTTTCTAGGATCATATTCAGATTTCTAAACGGCCCTTTTAATTTATGTGTATTTTACCAAACCTACATTGCGCTGGCAGACTACCGTGTGCGTACGAACATACAAAATTGAAGCTCACTAATTAAATAATCAATAGTAAATCAATATCTTGACGAACCATTCCTTAGAATAGTAGTTGTTACTTAGTCTTACTATACCAGGTTAAACAGAAAGTTTTGTACTAAGCTAAAAACTGCGTGCCAAATCCCGTATTGCTAACATTTTGTAACAATAGGCTAGAAGACTAGAAAAACAAATAAGTTCGTCAGTAGCTAAAAAATTGTACACGTATTTTTTCTTCTGTTTCACAAACAAACAATCACGAAGATACCTACAGTGCTTAGAAGTTTTACTGACGTCACTTGATGGTACGATTTTTTTACCCAAAAGTGACGTCACAACTCTCGGCCCCCACTACGATTGATCGTAATAAGGCCGTAAAGTCATAGAGAACGCAATAGCCTAAGCTATAACCGTTGGATGAAAATTAATTATTGTACTTTGATTTATTGCATTTTGTAAAATGCTCTACTTAATTAACAAATAGTGTAAGTGACAATGCATTTAATAATTGTGTGTTTGCAAGCTCCACGAAATAGATACATAATTATTATGTAATTATTATTTCTGCATATAATAAATACAAATGTCTAGTTTTTGGCTAACTAGATACCTATTGTTTGTGTAATTTGAATGTTATGGAATTTATAAATATAAAAATGGTACACTGAGTACGTATTCATAAGTATTATGTTCTTTTAATAAAGACTTATTCTTAAAAATATGGAAAGAATTTTATTTCATTTTTATTCGAATTAAAATCTACTTACTTACTTGCATAGGTACTCGAAAGAAATCGGGTCTAGAGAGCTGGAATTTATGGAGACCTTGGACTGTATAAATTTCAGAATGCTAAAATGACAATAAAATAAGAATAGGTACATGTTCATCTTATCATCCATCTGAACCGCAGCACTTCTAGTTCAGTCAGTGCCGGATTAAGCCAGCGCGGGGCCTGTAGCAATTTCTGTCAAGAGGCCCTTGGTTTGCTTAGGTTTAGGAAGGGTAGGGTCAAGTTATGCAAGATATTTTCGCTACATATTTACAGTCACACAGACGTCGGAGCGCGGGGCCCGTAGCATTTGCTACTCTTGCTATATGGCTAATCCGCCACTGAGTTCAGTACCTAGCTAATTAGATAGTGATGATGATGATGATGGCCTCCTCGACGCATCCGCCATTGGCCAACACCACAGTAAATAAAATACCTAACTAAGATTGTAAATGATAAAACTAACCTACTACCTACCTACAACCTATGATTGAACAATTGAGTAATAATTTTGAAACGTTACGTGGTAACACGCTCGAATATGGTTTATCCTTACCGCGTGCTTACCACGAATGTGGTTCATCAATAGGTACCTAGACCTACTCGCATGGTTTTAAAAATCATTGTTCACAGTCACCTCACAAGTTATTCTTACTATGCTCTAAGTTTGTCACTGATAAACCCTATCTTTTGCGTTTGCACTTTAACAGGTTTACATTTGACCGCCATCTCGCCAAGATACACTCAAGTAGCTCATTCCACAATACGTTTTCATTAGTATCGAAAATATGAGAAAAAAGACTGGGTGGTACATCTACGAAAAAAGGTACCTCAAACAGAACATGAATGATTCGGAAGAGATTGAACTAAAACACAAATGTGGGCCAAACATCTATTTATAGTTCTGCTTCACGGCCAAACAACCCTACAATTTCTTTACGTTATAAGCGTTCACGTCGCGCAGTTTTCAGGGATAACGTAATAAGATCTTATAGGTTATTTATTTTTCTGATTTACGTATTGTTTTTATTCCCAAATGTCTGGAAAAGCTTACGATTGGTACGTGGATACCGAAAATCTACCGATTATGAACATTGTGTGTCCAAGAAATGTTGCGATGTGCGGGAGTTATGGCATGTAAGTGATAAATATTACTAAATCTTTTAGTAGTACAAAATAAATACGCATTATTAGCGACATTTCTATAGATTTCTTTGGAATACTTGTCTCAGTCTTTCAATCTGAAGCGGTAAGTACACTTGCTACTACACAAATAAAATATCTAAATTAAGTACGAGTTTGAAACTTGTACGTACTAAAACGAAGTGCAGCCTTGGTATAATGAATTAACATTGAAAACTATGTTTAAATTTTTTCGCTGTTTTGTTCGGTAGGTACTTTTAGAATACTCTTCACACCGCTAATCCATCTGCAGATCTGTTCAAGTTCTATTGTTGGCTAACTGACATAGGCTAATTCAACCAGCAAAAAAAATACGATGCGTTACAATCAAAGTCAGTGTCATAGGTATAGGGATGGGTAAATTGAAAATATAAAGGTTAGACTTCTATCGATATTTCCGAATCAATCGAACAAATTTTATTTTTAACAGTAGATTGATGTTTCAGTAATTTAATAATAAGAAGCAGCTGTTCGTCTCAGCATCGTCCGTGGTGCATAATATATAGTCTATATCACTCAGGTATCAAAAAAGGAAATACTGGAACGATTTCACAAATTCTTTCACCGTTGGATATTGTACCCCACGGTGAAAGAATTTTTGAAATCGTCCAGTATTTCATGAGATTATCGCATTCAAACAAAACCTCTTGAGAATATTATAAAATAATAGTATAAATATTTATCAATAAATCTGTAACATCTTTTTGTATGGCCGCTGAATAGTCGTCTTGTGTAGAAATCAAGAATAAAAAAGCGTGGGCTACTTATTTGTCCAAAGAATACCCACAGTGGCTGTGAGATTATGCCAACTCATTTCGCGTGAGGTTAGTACCAAGTCGTAGTATCGGCCAACAAAGTATGTATGAATATGGTCCCGAGTTCACACAAAGATTTCTTCCATTCACGAGCGTGCGCTTGAGCTCAATTCACAGCCCACGAAAAATCTGTGTGTGGTGCGCGTGCGCCAAAAGAAGTTTTAACTTGTAAAAATGTAATAAATACGTCTGTGGTTTTCGAACATTGGTTTTGCGAAATTGTCCGAATTGAAAATCGATGATCTTAAATAATCGATTAATTAATGTGTCAATGTGACAACATGGACGTCCGACATCCCTAAAACTCCAGTTGGTTTTGTTTTGTCTTTCTCAGCTGTTTGCAGCTAAAATGTTTTCATTTTAAAATAAAAAAAAATCTGATCGTAAAAACAACAAGAAATGGGTTCTAATTCACCTTCGAAAAAATCTTCAAAGAGTTCCACGGTCGTACCAGGCGAACCAGATTTAGACTGGCAGGTCAAGCCAGAGTTTATTTACGGAGGTCCGTTTGTGAAGGGTCCGACTGCTCCTCCGTTTTTCGATACCGGTACTCCCATCAATCTATTACTACAAGGGACATTCAAAAAGTACGTATGTTTTAATATAAGTTTTAGATACTGCTTTTCTAGTGAGGTGTTTCTAGTTAGGTTGGATTAGAACTCGCTTCTAATGCGAAAATTGGGTGTATTTTTCTGTGATTTATTTCATCGGAAAATTCTGTGCTTCACATAACTACTTAGGTATTACAAATGACTCATTAGAATTTCTGTTTTTTACACAACACACAGTGCCACGGTGTTCCAAGGGTTCAGGCCATGTTTAAACTGAAATTCTAGTAGGATAGAGTCTACATAATATACTACAGTCAAAATCTGTTATAACGACATCAAAGGGACTACTCATATTTAGTCGTAAAAACCGATAGTTGTAACAACCGGTGACAGGTATTAATAGGATAAATAATACATATTATGTATATTCATGTAGGAAATTAGACCACATTTTGTTTACTTCAATACAATCGTATAATTTAAAATAACAATATCATTTTTCCATCATTTTTGTATGCATAAAATTTCTAATTTTAGTTTGTTTGTAACACTTCTGTCGTGCATACACACGCAGCTTCACCACTCATTTTCCCGCCGACAATGCCATGTCGAGCTCGAAAACGTTGAATCCAAGATCCAACTAGACAAGCAAACAAAATCTTCACCAAAACGTTGAACAAAATCGTTTGTTTTTGTTGAAGAATTGGTCCATTTATTGGCATATTATTTTAACCACTTTAACAAAGCTTCCTCATTCTGTGTATGTCGAGTTGTTCTGGCTCGTTTCATTACAATATACCTGAGCCGGTCGTTCTACAGATATAATTCTCCGAAAAATTAACCAAATGTGGTCTCTTAATGCGGTATGTCGTAGTAAACAATGTCGTAAATACCAATATTTTTGATAAGGCGGTCATATAGCATTCAGCCAGGACCTTTGATTTTGGTCGATATAACCGGTATGTTGTTCTAACCGATGTCGCCATAAACGGTTTATATCTTTGACTTGACTGTATATATCTTTTACTTTTTGCAAATTAGTTTAAGTTAAGTAACGGGTTAAATGATTGATTATAAGTTTTCAGTTATATCTTTTAAATTTGCTATTTTGTAACTCAATAAACATAAATTGAGCTTAGACTAAAAGTTGATAGTTCACTTGACTAAATTTAGTCGCTACTGAAGGCAATGAAGTGTAATGGCATTTAGTAAGCTAGGATACTTAATACAGATGCAAGTATTGACTTGCTTTTAAATTTGCTATTGAATACAGTCACTTAATTTAGCCAAGTGTACCAGGCACGTATCCAGACTTTTGGTTCGGGTTGGGGGGGAACAAACATTGAAACAGCCATGTGAACTGTGTGAAAATCGCTGTAATCACTGTAATATAATTTTCACTGTACTATACTATAATTATAAAAGTATTTTTCTATTTCTGCTAGCAGCCATTACGTCTAGTACCATATCAGGATCTGGCGCCATAGCGGAATGAATAGACAATAGAGAGAGACAAGTAAGCCTCTCGCCCGCCATTGTATTCCTTAGGAAGGATTTTATTCTCTTTAGGCATGAAAATGACCGCTCCACAGATGCCGTTGAAACCAGAAGGGTGGCCAGAATATGTATTAGCCTGTTAATGGTAGGAAAGAAAACTTTGTCACACGTGTCTAAAATTTCCATAATTTCGACTGGTTTCTTATCTGTGTTTTTCCACTTGGCACACCACATGTACTCTGCTTTTATTAGTGATTCTCCAACACTTTCTTCCCAATAAATTTTCATATTTTCTAATTCACTTATTTTCCTCTCGTCCACATTTTTCGGAAGAATAATTTCTAAAGAAGAAAGCAGCTCTCTTTGATTCGCAAATCTATCATTCATGCCAGATATCAAATCGTCCAAGCACGGTATAAAAATAGTTCTTCCGAAGTGTTCTTCAGCAGTATCGCTGGGAGGGTTTCTTCGTGCAGTTTGGTGGGCAGTAACTCGAGGACGCTGAATTTCTATTTGCAAGATATCTTCCGCTATTTTGCAGCATGCGTTATATATTTCTGAGAATACCGGGTTAACATCGTCACGTATCTCTTTTAGTTTTCCGATAAAGTCATCGGAAAATTTCATAGCAGAGGCCAGGTCGTGTGTAGGGTTCTGCAAATATACTGACAGTAGGAGAGTATAACTGAAAAATCTTTCACAGGTTTTTAGAGAAATCAAGAAACTACTCTTTTCCATCGCAGCTATGAGTGTAGAGGCAGTTTGGGCGACAGTTCTGTTTGTGTAGGATAGTTCTCTTAATATAATGACAATAAGTTCGAGTAACTCACCAAATACATAAAAAATACATAGAGTCGTGACATTCTATAAATCTAGTGTCACACATGCCAACCAGTCTTTTTTTCTTACTTTCTGGTGTGAGCTTTTCCACATTTTCCTTGAACTGTTTCCCGGCCATTGCATTGTTGCGAAGTAAATTGCAGACTTCCTTCACAAAGTCTATTGAATTTCTCACCTCGGGAACTGAAAGAGCTTTTGAAAGGACTGGGTTCAGACGATGTGCCGAGCAATGTACGTAGGTGGCCTTAGGAAATTCTTTTCTGATTCTCGTCTGCACACCACTGATGTGTCCTCCCATGGTAGCAGCTGCGTCATACCCCTGACCAACTAGTTTATCGAGATTCAAACCAATCTCATGACATTACTTTAAAACTTCTGCACTTATATTTTCGGCACTTAGGTCGTGTATTTCAATGAAACTGAGAAAGTCCTCCTCAAAATACCTTTATAAACGTATCTCGCATATAAAGACAATTGCTCAGTTCCACTCACATCTAAAGTTTCATCGCCAAGAATCGCGAAACACTCTGAACTATTTATTTGTGTCACAACTTTTTTCTGAATTATCTTTCCGCAAGTATCTATTATTTCATTTTGAATAATAGGCCTAAAATACGTTGCATTTTTAGGGGTTGTAATGATATGATCTTTCAGGATATTATCATAGCTTGCTCGGTATCGTAGCAGAGCCCTGAATTTTCCATCTTTACCAAGTGGCTTTTCTAAAGTCAATGGTCCACTGTCTTTGTCTCCACGAAGCGGCAACTCTTGCTCTCGACAGAAGATGATAGTTTCGATTATAGGTTTTAGTGCTATTCTATTTCTTTCCTTTTCTTTGAACCTTTGATCATTAAGCTGCGATGCAACGTCTATAGCTGCTGAATCCATTACGCGTCGTAAGAATTTCTTTTTATCAGTGTATCAGAGCCCCTAAGATTTAACTTTTCTAAACCCGGACTACAAATAAGAACCCGCTCAGACGCGTATTTCCTTTTCCATGTACAGTTGGAGGCAGCATTGCTTCGAAACACAAAACCTAAAACAAAATATGTAAAGTAGCGAGACGCGAGCGGTGCATTTATTCGGGAACCCGAGCGCCTCGTATTGACTATTGAACACGTATTTTGTTTGAAAACAGTTCGCGTTACAAACCTGTGCAGGATTGGAGGACGCGTGCCTCGTATTGAATACGGATTTGGAAAGAGAATTGGCTTTACGACCCGTGCGCGTTCGAGGCAATGCTGCCTCCCACTGTACACAGGAAAGGAAACACGCCGCCCGGACACTCTCTAGGACTAAACTAGGACAAATCTGGGGAAACCCGGACGGATGGCAACCCTCACTTTGCCTGAAATTTTCAGTGAAACTCGTTAAAAGCCGTTAGTAATAATGTAAATTTATTTCTTATTACTTACATAATCTAGTAACTATCTGTACACAGTTAAATATAGTATATCGTCTTATCTGAATCTGTCGACGTGGATGTTTTCGTTCCTATCAAGTTCCGTTATCTTTTAATAAATTAATAAACATCCATTATAAATTGTTAAAACAAGTTAATACCTTAAAAAGAGTCTTTTAAATGTTTTTTTTTATAATATAGAGTAACATGACGAGCAAAACGAACGCGTGATAGTAAGCGAAACCCTTGTCTTGTGTTGTTATGGGCAGAAGTATCGCTTACTATCAGGTACATGTCGTGCTCGTCCCGTCACTCTTTAACTCTGCTTACTTGTCCGCGTTACTTGTATACGTAATAAAATTTTAATTATAAAAATGAAAAATTATGCTTTTACGTTTTTTTATTGACATAGTTTACTAATTCGAATTCAGAGGACCCGCGTAATAAGTACGCACAACAAAACTTGAAATTTCGACGAGGTCGATAAGGCCCGGATAGCTCAGTCGGTAGAGCATTGGACTTTTAATCCAAGGGTCCAGGGTTCAAGTCCCTGTTCGGGCGATTATTTTTGCTGTATTATTTAGCAAACTATGAGTTGGCTCATAATTTTTGGTTTTAAATGTATTTGTATCTTTTTTATAGCTTGTCGTAGCAAAAAAACGTAGCACGTGTCTTGTTTCCATGCTGACTTTGCATTAGTATCCAGTTTTTGTAATTTTTTTTTTCCTAAATACCAATACGAACTAGGTACACGTCAAATTCTAAGATGTGACTTCAGTGAATGATGTAGCGCTTGTTGACTTCTATCCAATGAGAGTGGTTAAATTTTACGTAAAGAATTAAATCGACTCTAAAATGTCATCACTAAACACATAATTATGTAATTTGTATAGAAAATTTACTAAATATTTTCATTATATTGGCTAACCAATAATCTATTGGAAGTAAGAACTAGTTGCTAAGCTAAGCTTTTATGTAGGTAAGTGCTATGATCAATTTAGGCTAGCGTCATTATCAAATAGTTGAATATTATTTAAAATAGTTTTGTGAACTTTTTTTTGTGCAAAAACATAGTTTGAAAAATGTACTTACTGAGTCCCGTATATTATAGTAGAATGAGGCATTTTTAGACGCGAGAAAAAAACCTCAAAATGAAATGTTTTGTCCAAAGTTTTTGACAATATCAATTTAAAAAAATATATGTTAAAACTCTCACGTTTTCAAGATGCAAATAGACCCTGTCAAAGATAGTTCTCAATTTCACCATTGGCCGTAGGTGGCGCCAATGTTTCATTTTGTTAGAGCAATTTGAGAGCAACATCTATATTACCTATTCTATGGCAAAATGAAACATTGGCGCCACCTGTGACAAATTTGTAAATTAACTTTACTGAAATAAGAAATTTTAAATTTAAATCGTGATTAAGCTGTACATTATAAATTTAAAGGTATCTAATGAAGATAGATAGATAGATAAACTCTTTATTGCACTTAAATTATAAAGAAAAAAACAATAACACAGAAAAAAAACATAGAAAAAAGTAGTAATTGGGGACCTTTTCGCTAAGAGCGATTTCTTCCAGGCAACCGTAGAATGGTAAAAAAAAGACACTTGACGTGAAGGCACTTTACATATTTATAAAATTAAATAAATGTTAATTGCGGATAGGGGTTTACAAAAGATGATAAGATGTTATAAACACATTAACACTCCTTTGCGTCGCGTAGTTGGGTAAAATACGTCATGTGCTGCCTTTCGGCATGTAAGAAAATACGCTCACAATATTTATTCGTGTTCATATGTATTTAATAACAATAGTTGTGTAAAAAAATTCAAAGTAATTATTTAATTTCATTCAAAGCCGTCTTGCCGTGACAGATATACGTGGGAATAAACATACGATTATAAACATACGTTCACAAATATTCAAGCTTTTGGTTTATGTTTTTTTAACTTATATATACAATACAATACAATACAATACAATACAATAACTCTTTATTAAAAAGCCACAAAGCACAAAAAAACATCAAATAATACAAAACAGAAAAAAACTCTTAGCAATTTAATTGGCGGCCTTATCGCTTAAAGCGATCTCTACCAGGCAACCGTGCAAGGACAGGAGATGGCATACCAAAATGGCCCTAATACCTAATACCTATACATATAGGTTTTCGTTTCACCGCCATCTCGCCTGATGACCCACTAAGGCAACGCATGCCAAAGCCTAAACGTTCTTATCACAAAATTAGAGTAAAACCACCCACCCTACCCTTTATACCCTCTACACACGAGACGATCTTCTTAGCATTCCATGGATTCACCGTGCGGGTGCCGGGTCCATCGTGTGGCAGAGAGAGAAAAACTCGAGTAGTTCCCGAGACTTGTGACTCGGGCGTAGGTTTAAGGGCCCTTTCTGACGTACATCAACACTCACCTTCACCACTCGTTTTTCTCTCCCTGCCCAGCCAAATCTGATATGAGCCTACTAGTGCAGCTTTAGATACACGTTCTAGTATAGAACTTACAGCACTTCTGGATAAGCCAAGGTCTTTCAGTAGGTTATAGAGAGATTTTGCTGGTATACCTCTCGCCCCACTTCTACAGCGTATAAACTAACTACATAGCCGTTTTTGTTAATTCGTTTAGGAGGTCGTAATACTTATTTTGTTTCATCGCGTGGTCTTTAGGTATATTAGTTTCCCACGGTACGGTAAGTTCTACAAGGACTATGCGTTTCGTAGCTCTAGAAAAAAGGAAAATGTCCGGTCTGGATGACGAAACACCCACATCCTCTGGGATTTTGTAGTGCTTTTCATACGTGTCCATTAAAATAGTCCAATCAGGTGCTGTACCCAGGATTGAGTAAGGCTTGTTCCTGGAGTTTGAAGTTGAGCCTTCTTTACAAAGTTAATTTGTCTGTTGTTTGTCGTCAATCCCTTTGGGCTCTAGCTACCGAAAGGCTCATGGCTTCACGTATGATTTCAAGTACTCTGTCATGACGCCGTGAGTAATGACCCCATTAAGAGCACCTTGCATCCCACCAATATGTGCCTTGCTGTACATATCGCTTCTCCACAAGTATAGCAACATTTTTCAGAGGCTTTTCCCCACCTTACCAAGTTACTCTGGTCAGGGAGGGTCATTTGGAATGCATTTTAGGGCTTGTGTTTAGAGGGTATAAAACCTCGTCGTTGTCCTCTTCTTCCAGCTACGAGCAGTCTCATAGAAAAACGCTATTACATTAGTGTCATATTTACTCGTATATATAGCTTTAACAAGGTGTGTTGTTTGTTACAGGAGCTTTGCCTATTATTCTTTGAAAGAGAGGTTACCAGTGATATTAACAAAGGTGATAGATTACTGTTCAAGAGATGCGAGCAAAATTAAATCGTCTTGCGGGGCGGTAAGTACCTATTTTGTACGTTATTTTTAAGGTTGCTTTTAGCACCAACTATTTTTGAAGTCAAAACTTTTTTGCACCACAGACAGATTTTTCGTAGGCTGTGAATTGACCTCAGGCATCACGCTCGGGAATGAAAGAAATCTTTGGGTGAACTCGGGACCATGGCCATTGGTCATTTAGAAATGCGTCAGCATTTCCAGATGGTCATGATCATAGCCACGCCCTTCGGTTTCACCCGCGTAGTTTCCAAAGTGGCTATCAAATTCTGAGTTATAAGTTTTAACTTCTATCGGCAGTATATACCAATACGGGAGTGAAGCTACATCAGGGACTGGTAAGTTTGTCTCGCGGCAGACACATTCTGCTGTCCTCTTAGAAAGAGTATCGAACCATACTCTATCATGTATTCATGACCTGATGATGATCTTTGGCCTGATTTGATGAGATTCTTTCACTGATTCCTGTCTGCTACATTATTCGTATTTGTCATGTTTGATGTTAAATGAGGTGAGATCATAAAATAACACACACATTTAAAAATACTTATTTGTTTTAGAATGAAGGAGATTTGCAAAACTACATCAGATATGTGTCAAAACTAAAGAACGATCTAGTGACGAACAAGAATTACGATCCACTCACTGTAAGTACCCTTCGTTGCTTAGTAGTTGCTATCATAAAATATGCATATTCATCTTAGTGATAATACTAACTACTACATTCCAGTTAATTTAGAAGCCTGTCTCTAACACCAGGCCATAGGCGCTTGGATGTTTATAACTCGACCGAACTGAACGGAACAAAATTAAAACAATTCTTGGTTGAATTCTGTTCATTCTGATTTTCTTCTGACTTATCTCTTTGCCCTGTAATTTATCTGGAAACATTGCCCTTCAAACAGTTCAAACCGGAACAGAGTAATATTGGCATTCTACTGCTTGGCGGTAGACAACTATTTGTGTAATGAAGTGCATCTAGGTTTATACCTTAATTTTGTGTAGTGTTTAATTATGTTTGTTATCAGGTTGACACTCCTGATGCGAAGAAATGGAACCAGTGGATAGAAGCACAGGAACAGAAGAAATATTTCACAAACACGTGGATTTTCTCTGAGTGCTATGTTTACCGGCGGCTGAGGGAGGGTTGCGAACTGTCGTAAGGCTTGAATTATCATGTAAACATATTCATCATCATTCATTACATCATCACTGTAGTCTGTAGTCTAGTTTTTTATCTTAGTCCAAAATAATAAACGAGTTGCCAGTGTAAATAAATCCGTAGGATAATTTAGAGCTACTAGCGGCCCATTCCGGCTTCGGTCGGATATTGACAACTTATAACGAAGGTACTTCAAATCTGAACAGTTGCTCACATTGTATCAAGCACAGATTCGCTCTTGTATGGAGTAGTGTTCGCACCTTTGGGATGGATCGGCTAAGTATCAGCTGGAGGCCCTGGAATCAATCGAGAGACGTGCCAAAAGGCTCATAGGCAATGACTCTCTTCTGCGAAAAAGACTACAAAGTCTTGATCATCGCCGAAAATTGCCAGCCTATCGGTTTTTTATCGGATACACTTTGGAGAGTGTGCAAATGATTTGCATGATCTGATACCACCTTGCCCTTTTTCCTATCGGAATGCTCGTAGCTCGAAAAAGCGACATCGTTTCATGGTTGATGTTCCAAAGACACGAACGAAAAGATTTGACTCTACTTTTGTGATAAGAACGTCTAGGATGTGGAATACGTTGCCTGAGTGGGTTTTCCCGATGGTTACAATCTTTGTGTCTTCAAATCGAGAGTGAATCGGTTTCTTCTAGGGAAACACGCTCCATCGTAGACCGCATCGTCGCTTAACATCAGGCGAGATGGCGGTCAAGTGTAAACCTAAGTTAAAAAAAAAACTTATCCTATCGTTCAAAAAATTACACATAAATGACAATTTTAGTGAGTATCGGTTGACTTCGTGATGAGTTCATTCGGAACAAACATCATGCTACTGTATTTTTAACCCCCGACCAATAAAAGGGGTGTATAAGTTTGACGTCGATGTCTGTCTGTGGTACCGTACAGCTCAAACGAATGGGCCGATTTCGATGCGGTTTTTTTAATTTGAAGTTTAATATCCGTGCGGATGTTCTTAGCTATGTTTGGTTAGTATCGATTCAAGATGGCCGCCTCCACAAAATGGCGGACAAAATATTTCTACACAACCTACCTAAATATGGGTATCAAATGAAAGGGCTTGACTAGTAGAATACTATACATTATAACAAATTTCAAATCCAAGATAGCCGCCACCACAAAATGCCGAATTGTATTATTTTTTTCACTACTACCTCAATATGGGTATCAAATGAAAGGGCTTGACTAGTAGAATACTTTGCACTATGACAAATTTAAATCCAAGATGGCCGCTACCACAAAATTGCGAAATACATTTCGTTTTTCACAACTCCCTTAATATGGGTATCAAATGAAAGGGATTGACTAATAGAACGTTATACAGATAATCCGAGATCCGAGGTAGTCGGGGGTTAATATATTTTTTTAATTTTGTTCTTTTTACGTATTAAGATAAACCTTTTCTAATGTTAAGTAATTTTTTTGTCTATATACCTGATCGTTATAAATATGATATAGACAGAAGCAAATGGAGGGAGAGCAGGGAGGCCTTTGCCCAGCATTGGGACAGTATAGGCTCCAAAAAAATATAAATATTCCATTTCATTCTCCCATAATACATCCAAAACAATAAAGAAAATATATATTTCAAATTGTTTTTCAGACCGAGTCTTAAAACGTTTGATCCATTCGAAGCTCAAAAAGACAAGTCGTTTGCTGACAACATAGAACCCATGTGCGTAGTGGCCGACCGATTGGTGACTATGTTGGAACCCAGTGCAAAAGATAAGAGAAAAGCAGACTTTGTCACATTACTCAAGGTATTTATTATTGTATTACTAGGTATCTAGGTAGTCATATCACTTTCATTTTATATTTGAGTAAAATGTATTTGTTTGAGAACATTACTTCAGTATTGTCAGATTTATTAATTAGTTTGGGGTCATATGGATATTGAGTGCGAAATATCCACCAATATTTATTTATTTATTGTTATCTTTTCAATTTGTTGGTTAAATGGATCGCGGATAAGATGATTGGGTGCTGTCATAATCAAACACGACAATACTTTATTGACCTACCTTTATTTGTACTAAACAACATTTCATCCACAAAATCTTTCGGATCCGAGGAGAAATATGTAGGTATGTGAAATAAGTGCGAATTTGATGCGACAATGAAGACCTAGCAGAATCTTTAAGTGTTTTATCCCAATGTGAATTCCAAGTAACTGTAGTAGATTACACGCCTCGCTGTAAATCGCAGACGATATGTTCCAATTTTCAATGTAATTTTATTATCTCCTTGCGAGTGAAGGCCTCTAGTGCCAACAGTGGCAACATAAAATGGGTTTCTGGGCTTATGCTACCACCTTTTTTGTGGTGTCGGACTGCAATCAAGAAGCGTTTCATAGCGTAGCGTAAAACCAAAGAGTTTACATATACCACGTATACATTTGGAACACACGCTTTACACCGAAAGCACGAGTCTGATCGCTCTTGCCTTGTCGCTCTCGGGGCAATGTCATACTTTTATCGCGCCACATCACTCTGTTGCCATAGCAAGTATGCACGTCATCTGCTTACGAGTGGTACAAAGGAACCGTGCGGAATAACTTGATCTATTTGCATGGTTATAAAATAGGTTGATCGGATAGATTAAGCAAACCAAAAAACTAATTCATTTATGTCTCGGTTTCAGCTTTGCCTGTGGTCTAATAAATGTGATCTTTCACTGTCAGCGGGCTCCGATGTGAACCTTACCGGTCAAAACGGGGAGCCAGGGACCAGTGCGCCACTTATAGACCCCTTCCAGATGATTATAGACTTTAAAGACAAGGTATTGGTGCATGTTTTGTGTTGTATGCACGCATTGTAGCTTGTTTTGGCACTATCATTTAATTCATCTCCAAGATCTTAACTTCACATTGAACGATATCTGCTCTCAAAAACGAATAATACTTGTATATTGTACAATCAACTCCCATACCACAAAACACTACTCAAGCACAATTTGTCTATTTTAATTTGTTAAACATCACAATTTCACAATGTCTAAAATTCTTACGACGATTTGATTTTGCCCGATAGTTTGGCACTTTTTTTCCTCACATAAAAAACCTTTTAGCAAATGTTCTGAATACGACGGTAAGGCATCTTTGGCACTATTTACAGTTAACACTGTGCACTGTGCTGTGTGTTCTGAAAATAACAAAAGATTTATGTCTTCTCAACTCTCCAAATATGTTAAATAGAATCAAGTATATTTGGGGTAATTAACGTGTGATATTTTTAATCCAGTCCGACCGAATTTTCAGCCCTATTCGCCGGTCTTTTACAAGGAGTGTTAACGCTGATCGTTTGACACTGGCCAATCACGACAAATGAGTAGCGTTCACGCGCGTTCAATATAGGTACTTGTAAAAGGCCGCGTAATGCGGTTGAAACTTAATTCGGACTGAGCCGACTATACCAAACGTTAGTTACCTTGAATTATACGAAAATAAAGAAGTATAGCAACGTAGCAAGTTAGTTTTCATACTGTCAAAAACTGTCATTTTCATAAACCAAATGAAAAAACATGGTTCAATAGTTAAAATTATTTTTATTGTATATGTTACAGTTATTAGTGGATGACACTGGAAAAATAGCAGATAACGTTGTGAATAAAGCGGACGCCCAGAGAAAAGCCATCGAAGGGGTATGTATTGAATAAAAGTTAAGTTACTGACTAACTGTATTAACGGCCCAAAGTAGATTCTGGCCTCTTCTGGGCTCTTCTCTGTTATGAGCCTTTTCCTGTATTGGGACATAAGCTAGAAAAGTTTATGTATTTTAGTGAAGCATTCTCCATCTTAGATGGCATCGTCGTTTTACACCAGGCAGTCACTCAAATTTGATGAATTTTATTGATGTCTCATTTGAAAACCTGCCCGTAAAACTTTGTAATACATTTTTGTTGCGACTCGTTGCGTTTTTCTACTTTTCCATTGAAGTGTCACTTCTACTGTGCGACCCAGGACACATTTAGAGTTTGTTTTTCAGGTTTACTGTGCAAATAATGATTTTGTTAGGTGATGTATATTTTAATTAGTTATTTTTTTACTCGTATTTAAACATAATTTTTCAAAGTAAATAATTATTTTGGTATAATAAAGTAATTTTTTTTTTCCGTCAAGCGCAAGTCATCTTTGGTTACTTGGTTTAAAAATAATGTAGGGATAACGTCGCGGTTGACTGCTATAACTATATATATGTCAGCGACTCTGAGTCTCGCCATCATCATTATTGATCGCATCCTTCTACTGTGGGCATAGCGGCGGGTAGTGTTGGATGAAAACTCGCTAACACCATCGAATTTATGAAGCACAGGTAACAAAGTTCGGTTTATAGCGAAGTACATATCGTAGAACGCGCGATGGTTCAGTGCCGACCGCACGCTTCGAAAGCAAAGCGAGAACTGATTCAAACAATCCGTCCATTCGACAGCGCGCGCGCCACTAACTCCATCGAGTGCCACCAGGTGGTACTAGCGTTCCAGACACTACTAGATTGCAACTCTATTGAGATTCGATTGCGACTCGATTATGATTCGATTACGACATATAAGTATATAAAGGTGTATAACTCGTAAGTCAATTCGATTCTTCATTTCACAGAACACAACTTTCAAATTCCAATGCAGTTGTCACAGGCTGGCAACTCTAGCGGGGATGCCTATTCTAAAACAGGTTTCTAATATTATTTAGCCACACCTTTAAAGAAACCTTTTGAGAAATCCCTTCCTCTCTTTCGCACTTTAGATGTGTAAGCGAGAGGAGAGGATCTCTCAAAGTTCATTAATGGTTTAATTCTAGTCGTAGTTCGGAACGATTAGGTTCATATAATTTTTTTATTATCTTTTTATGATGTATACTAAAATATTTAGTATTTGTATTTAAATTATGGGTATTCGTAGATTATGTAGATTGTTTAACAGGTAATAAATACATTATAATATAATATTATATTGTCTTTGTCTGATTGGCATGCATTGAAACTATGTTACATGTATGTTCTAAGTAGATTTTGAATTAGAAATCGTGGCTATGTGATTTGCAGAACTATGTAATTAGTTAGCGAAAAGACACAGATGCGATAATTATTTATTCATTATTCTTACCTCATTTGTGTGTAATGATTAGAGCTTAGGTACAAAATTTTATTTTTAACCGACTTCCAAAAAAAGGAGGTTATTCTAGCTGCTAGTCAGATAGATGGTAATGACATTAGCAAAATGTTGTACAAACTTTGGACCTTTTACGATACTTTGTGTTGAAGCGTTTAGTAGAAACTCTATATTTTTGTTTATAGTTAAGAGTGACGAGACGAGCAGGACATGTGCCTGATGGAAAGCAATAGGTACGCCTGCCCACGACAGCCGAGTGACACACAGCTATTAGAACATGAAAAGTCCAAATCATTATCACAGCTATAAGATGTTTTATGCCCTTCAAACCGGAACATAGTTTTGTAATGTTTTAATGGTTTAATAAGGGAATAAAGTAATTGTTGTAATTTAGGCTGAGCCGCCACCAGAGCCCGCCAATTCTAAGCCTGGGTCTCCGTCATCGGAGAGGAAGGGGAGCAAAACGCCGCCTGCGGAGAAGGCCGAGAGCAAAGCGCCCCCACCAGCTGAGGTGCCGGAAGGCGAAGCGCCCCCGGCGCCTCCCAAGATCCCCTGTCCAGCCAAGATGACTATAGCACAGACAGTCAATTTCGGTCAGTATTTCAGTGTTGTTAGTAAATCAGCTCACAGCTAGAGCTCAGTTGGTAGTAAATCTGCCCAAACAATCTTAGGTCCTCGTTCTATACCAGAACACAACAAACTTGTGGGAAGAATAATGCTGTTTGTTCTTTCTGTCTTTGGGTGTCTTTTGAGTATGAATTTACGATTATATAACTACTGGCAACACCCCGCAGTTTTACTCGCGTAGTTCCCATTCTAATTTGATTATGTTTCCGTGTAGCCTATGCGTTAATCCAGACTATAATCTGACTGTGTTTCAAATTTCAACCCGATTCGTTCAGATGATTCCAACGTGATTGAGCAGCAATCATCTAAACTCTGACATTTTTTATATTAGTAGATATTGGTAGTATTGTCACCTTTTCATAGTACAACAGGCTAATTAAACAGATTTTTTTTCTAAATCCCTATTTGAAATATTCCGGGAAGGTGTAGGTAATATATTCCGAAAGCTGGCGAGTTTTCAGGTTGACTCAAATACCTAACCTAAATTTGGTACCAGCTCTTTAAACAATACAACACATGCAAAAAGCAGACTAAAATATATAAATTTGAGGCAAAACTAGAGTTTAATTCAATGTCAAGTGTATGTCATCCAATTAATATAAATATACTAGATGTCCGCCTGGCTTCGCCCGTAGTACATATATAGCACTCATCGGGATCCCGTACATATCCAACGGTGAAAGAACTACTGAAATCGGTTCAGCCATTCCTGAGAATATCGCTTTCAAACAAAAAAAACCTCTTCAGCTACCTGCTACGCCATCTGTCCGAAATTGGTCGTACCAATTCAGATTTAGAAACAAATTTGATTACCAAAGGTTTATATCCAATGACGCAATCTAAGACACATGCTGTCATATCAAATCAAAGCACGGTACGAAAACTCAAAAAGGAATATTTTTTTCCCGTTTTTGTTACATTCTTGATTCACGCTCCGCTTCTATTGATAGTAGCGTTAGGTTCTATAGCCTATAGCCTTCCTCGATAAATGGACTATCCAATAGAAAAAGATCTTTCAATTAACAACTACAAACTTGGTTACATACTTTAAATTACAAGAATACCGAAAATTTAATCAACTCCCAAATGAATCTTCCTACTCAAAATTGCGTTTAGATTCCCCAGACATATCTCTCACATTCACTGTACTCATCCAAATAAACAGACACAACACACACATGCGCACACTATTACCTACTCACAAAAGTGCATAACTACGCTAATTTTTTAATTTTTAAAATTTTAACAATATCCTTATTTTTATCCCGATACAACATTGCAAACCAAATTATCGTCTTTATTAGTTTTTGTCTATTTGTTTTGTTTTGTATAGATTACCCCAATGTAACTCGAGCTCTGAAATGTCTGATAAAGGTACCCAAGACACGGGCCCAGAGCCTAGTGTGGGGCTATTGTATAAATCCATAAATGTAATCTGTTTTTGTACAAAATAAAGTGTTATAAAGTGTTTAATTCGGACCAGTACTTGCCGAGATCCTAGCGTTCAAACAAACAAACATCTTTTTATCATCTGCAGCCTGCAGACGTCCACTGCTGGACATAGGCCTCCCCCAATGATTTCCACAATGACCGATCTTGTGCCGCCTCCATCCACCGACTTCCCGCGACCGAGACAATATCATCGGTCCATCGTGTGGGGGGCCGTCCTACACTGCGTCTGCCGGTTCGTGGTCGCCATTCGAGAACCTTTACTCCCCAGCGGTTATCGGTTCTGCGAGCTATATGGCCTGCCCATTGCCACTTCAACTTGCTAATTTTAAGAGCTATGTCGGTGACCTTTGTTCTTCTGCGGATTTCCTCGTTTCGGATTTTGTCACGCAGTGAAATTCCGAGCATAGCTCTCTCCATTGCCCGTTGCGCAACTTTGAGCTTGCATATCATGCCAATAGTTAGCGACCACGTCTCAGTACCATATGTCATCACTGGCAACACACACTGATTATAGACTTTCGTCTTGAAGGTTTGTGGTATTTCTGACGAGAAGATGTGACGCAATTTCCCAAACGCTGCCCATCCGAGTTGGATTCGTCGGCTGACCTCCTTGTCAAAGTTTGACCTGCCTAATTGGATCATCTGACCCAAATACACATAATGGTCGACAACTTCAATACTGTCGTTTCCAACATGGATGTATTAAAAACACACAAACAAACAAACTCTTCAGCTTTATAATATTAGTATATATTAATCCTAGTAAATATAATAGTAATATAAATGTATAAGTCCTTGTTTTATTGTGGCCTCTAGAACACAACTAGCAAAGATTCTGTTATATCTTTAGCTCGCCTTGTGAGTTAGTGGGGAGAAACTCTGCCTGCGATGCCGAGGGGCGTGGTTTGATTCCCACCCAGTACAAATATTTGTGTGACGAATTCAAATACCGTGTCTGGGTGTTTTTATATAAATATGTATAATAAGTATGTAGTATTTACAACTATATAAGTATTATATCAGCTATTTGGCTGTCATAGTACAAGCTTTGCTTAGTTTGGGGTCAGATGGTGTTGTGTGTGAATTGTTCACCAATATAAAAAAAACTGTTAGTGTCCACTCCTTTCCAGTGTGATCATAATGTTTCAGATATCATTTGCGACAACTCTGGGTACGAGCTTTTCACCGATTTATGTCTGGCGCATTTCCTAATATCACAGAAGATTGTGCAAAAGGTAAGCTATCCTAAAATTGTACAAATATTGAGTTTAAATAATACATATTACTAGCGGCTTCGCTCGGAATTAAAAAATATAGCGGATAGATCTACAAACTCACATAATATAAATATGATTATTTTGTGATCAAAATCACAAAAAATTGAATAAAAAAATGTGTCCCTGTCATTTAGATTGTTATAAATTATTGTCAACGTTTTTTTTCTACAAAAATACGTTTTGCTTTTGTTTCACATTCAAAAAATTATTTTGATACTTTTAGAAGTTTCGAGTGACGTCACTTCATTGTATTTTAATTTTAACCAATTATTATAAATCGACAAAGATAATCAAACTTCCGGAGTGGGGATTGTGACGTAACGTCTTCGTAAAAATCGTGCAATGAAGGACGTCGCTCGAAACTTCTATGTATTTTATGTTGTAGCTTTGTAGCTTCGTTATTTTTTGTTTGTGAAACAAAAGCAAAACGTATTTTTGTACAATCATTTTTAATAATGTCACTAATGGAGCAATAAGCCTATGCCTACTCATCATCATCATCATCATCTGCAGCCTGCAGACATCCACTGCTGGACATAGGCCTCCCCCAATGATTTCCATAATGACCGATATTGTGTCGCCTCCATCCACCGAATTCCCGCGACCGAGACAATATCATCGGTCCATCGTGTGGGGGGCCGTCCTACACTGCGTCTGCCGCCTACTACTACTACAGTAGTATAGTTAACGACAAATTTATTTTAGGCAAAGAGTTTACATATACTACGTATAGAGTTAGATTTTCCGCACGGTTCCTTTGTGTCAATCGTAAACAGATGACGTGCATACTTGCTATGGCAACAGAGTGATGTGCCGCGACAAAAGTATGAGACTTCCACAAGAGTGAGAAGACAGAAAAGATGCTACCCGTGCTCTCGGTGTAATGGTGTAAAGCGTTTGTTGTAGGTGTGCGTTTGAGTTGGGACAACTACGTATAGACGTAGTATAATATGTTTACATATGAATTATGTTTATTGCAGCCGAAGGTCGCAAAAAAAAACAATTTACTTTTAAACTAATTTAATAAAAATGAAACTACAATTATAATTAAAACTAAAAATGAATTGATTCGATCGAAGTTTGATCTAAGAATGCGCTTCGCGGCGGGCCGGCCGCGCAGGCAGCTTCGGGTGTCGCGGCGTGGTCACGTTCCCACGGCACGTTGCGCTGACGCCGCGATTCCTGCTGTTGCTCGGAATTGAGGTTGATGCCGACGTAGCTATTCCTATACATTAGGGTGGCGTAACACCTCCCCCCGTAGAACAGCGACTGTTGAAGACCTTTGTTGTAAACGGAGCTGAGGGTTGATTCGGAGTTGGCTCAACCATCGTTGTAGTCGGTGTGGCGTAGACATCTTGTAGCTGGAGTTGTCCTTGGTAACTGGACTGGCTCGGCGAATTATCTAATTTCCTTTGGCGGTGTCTGCGATAGTAAAGGCCACATATTATTAATATTACACCTATCAATACCACATAAAGTGGGATAGTGGTATGATAGAAGCCATAATCGACATCTTCAATTAGTTTCACCGGCGACTGCTTGGAGATTCTTGTGTTCAGTTCATGAAGGCTTTTCAGGCTGATGGAGTTCAAAGTGATTTCAGGTGCGGCCACTGAAGTGATGATGGTGTTATTCGGCAGGTCCATTAGCTTTAGTGCTTGTCCTTTCAGACGATCCTTACTGTTGGAGATCGTAAACTGAGGTGTCTCTAGGTAGCACTGCTGCGGAATAATGGCTAGGTAGCTACCTTGTACAGTCTCGTATACATGTCGGTCGCATGAGAGATGAATCTTAGTTGGATGGGGAAAGCTGATAGTGTAATGCTTTTCGTCTAACTCTTCATATGCGGGATTCTCGAAGGCCACGGTGACTGGGTTGCAGAGGGGACTCCGCTGCTGCGTCTCGATGAGGTGGTGTATGCAGTCTCCAGATGTTCGGCTTTGCGGGTTCTTGTTCGCGTCGCATAAGTACCACTTGCTGGTCTTCGGGCATTCTGCCTCTATGTACCTGAATTGTTTCTCATGGATAGCCAGGAAGGGATATGGGGGAAATAATATTTGATTATACATATTGGGGACTATAGATAGTTTATAAAGATCATAAATGGATGACATGACGATAGGAAATTTAAAAACTATAACTATAGTATTACCTACATAATATGAACCTATTTTAACTATATCGAAATACTCTCTATTATCTAACTCTAACACCTTATCTCTGCCATATATATGCTCAACTTGCTAATTACAGCTCGTAGTGCATATAAATCTAAAACCGAATGATGTAAAGTGGAAGTCCTGATGAACGCTAGAATATTTTGTAATTTAATTATTTCAAACGAAATTGCTTCAACATTGTCACTCAATATCATTAAAATTTGAGCAAAGTGTGCGTTTTAACTAGATCGTCTTCATTTGTTGCTTCACTATTGCGAATTTTGCTAATTAGGCCAACCATTTTGTTTTGGTTGTCGATTATATTGTTAATAATTATTGAATATTGTAAAGTCCAGTTTTAGAAATACTTATATGGTTGTTGAATTCATTTGCCAAATGATTTTGATTTTCCTGAAGGGATTTTAGAGCCTGATTATAATGCTCTGCATCTGTGTAGTCAAGATTCCCTGTAACACTTTTTATTACCGAACCGAGACCATCTATCAGACCTCTTTTTACACGTTTTGACTCAAATGTCTCTAGTTGTTCTAACACACTGTTAAGTAGATTTTTAAGGTATGTAATATGAGGCTCGTACAGAGACCTAGTTTTATTATTAAAGTCAGGGCTAATAGAGTCTAGTTGTTCTTTAACGGAACTAATTCGGTCTCTCAAATCCTCTAGATTTATATGTTGTAGAAAGGAATGGTAGTGGGTTATGATCCTAGCAGGACCTAACTTGAAGGGTAAGATACCGGGTCCATTATTGAGATTTTCAAGTGTTATCTCTTGCGTTCGAATTGTTCCCAGGAGAAGAAGGAAGGTCAGCGTCAGCCTGTAACAATTGGGCTGATTTAGGGACTCTCTTTAACCTATTTTTGGCTATAGGACCTCTCTTCTTCTTTGTGTAGATGTGAATAGGAGGTTAGCCATTACTACGTCATGAGTATATCTAGGAGCTAGCTTCTGTCGTGATGCGACTGGATTTTTAACAAAAATCTGTTGCTCTGGGGAATAGTCAGTTTCTGGTTCCCGGTTTTGTTTCGGTTCTCAGTCAAGTCTTGACGCGAGGCGTTAGAGAGTTCGTGAATTTCTTTATACGCTATGGTCATTTTGTCTTTGTGGCTTGTAATGTATTGCTGTAATAGTTGCGAGGATATGTCAATGTCAAACGGGTCTCTAGGGTCAAAATGTCCAGTTATGACCTCAATTGGTTTACATTTAGTGAGGCTATGTATACTACTGTTATATGCAAGTAAGGCATAGGGCATTAGGTTTATAACTGATTCAGATTTATGGTTGATTTTAAGAATGCGAAGGTGTTCCAATATCGTTGAATGGAATCTCCACTATACCGTTTTCGTTTGGTGCATGCGGAGCAACCCTGTGGTGGTGAATTTTATGGATACGCAAAACTCTGCCATTAGTTGGTTGGTGAACTCGGTACCATTGTCTGTGACTATAGTCAATGGTAGTGAGTGATGTGTGCTAAAGCTAAGAAGGGCTTGTACTACGCTAACTGCGGTCCCGTCTCTTAGGTAATAGGCTTGGGCGTATTTAGAAAATGCGTCAACAATTGTAAGGAACTTTTCACTCTCTATTGTCAAAAGGTCTAAGTGAACTAGTTCAAAGGGCTTAGTAGCTGGTGGCACTATTTTAAATTGTTGTTTTATAGGATTACGGTCGTATTTGGCTCGACCGCACACTGTACACTCATTTATAAATTTAGTAATATTTTCTCTCATATTTGGCCAAAAGTACTTATGTGAAAGGGCTAAGTAGCATTCGTTTATACCGCGGTGGTTGGTCTTACCATCGTGGTACTTGTTAATAATTTCCTGTTGACGGAGGTACTCCTTAACATTTTCTAGTTCCCTTTAGTGAGTGTCAGGCTCATGGATGAGCTTTTGAATGCGCTTTGGATAACAGGTATAATTTTGTATAACGCTAAAGGCGGATTTATTAGCAACCCAGTTTTGACTTTAGGGTGGACGTACTCTTTGATAGCATTAATTACATCCTCCTCAAGGTTAGACTCAGATATTTGAACGGATGTGCGTGTGTGAGTTGCAAATGGTTTTGAGACGATTGGTCTGCCTTTTATGTCACCTACGACATTTAGAATTAGTTGCCTAGTAAACCTATTCAAGGGGTCGTCTGAGATAGGGACTTCCAAAATAGGGTTTTCAGCGCTAGAGTGAATGGTTTCGGTAGATGAACCAGACACTGATCTATTTGACGGAGGGACTTCGTCAGAACTGTGAGCTGTTATAGTGGTAGATCCTGATCTAGATAAGGGTTGTTCAGAAGGGTTTGCAATAATAGAGCTGACATCTTCGTTGATGTTAATTTCTACTCTCGACAAAGCATCGGCATTTGTATTAGCCTTGCCTTGCTTGTATACTGTGGTGAAATTATATTCACTTAGCTTAAGTCTCCAGCGTGTTAAGCGAGACCCTGGCTTTTAGGTTCATAACCCATTGCAATGGTTTATGGTCTGTAACAATTTTAAACTTTCTTCCAAACAGATAAGGGCGGAAATATTTAGTTGCCCATACGATAGCTAAAAGCTCCTTTTCTATTGTACTGTAATTTATTTCACTAGAGTTCAAAGTTCTTGATGCGTAAGCTATGGGTTTATCGCTGCCTATCGTTCCTTGTGATAAAACAGCGCCTACGGCGAAGTTCGATGCATCCGTGGTTAGTACAAAGTCCTTAGTGAAATCAGGATATTGTAGTATGGGGTCATTCGTCAAAAGTAATTTGCATTTCTCAAAGCACTCTACATATTTCTGGTCTAACGAAATTTTACTTCCTTTTTGAGACATTGGGTTAGAGGTTTAGTCACACGTGCAAAATCTGGGATGAATTTTCGATAATAGCCAAGTAGTCCGAGAAAACGTTTGATTTCGGTGGTTGTTTTGGCAGGGATACCTTTGTATTGCCTGGATTTTAGTAGGTTAGGTTTGACACCCTCGTTTGAAATGACATGGCCTAAAACTCAGTCTCTAGCTTCAAAATTCGGATTTGTCCATTTGAATTTTGAAGTTAGATTCTCGCAGTTTTTGAACACTTTCTCCAGATTTAGGATGTGTTCCTGGGTGACGTGCTAAATACAATGATGTCATCGAGATAGACAAGGCATACCTCATTCTGCAGGTCTTTGAGAACATTGTCCATCACCCGTTGGAATGTGGATGGAGAGTTCTTTAACCCCATGGGCATTCTTAAGAATTCATAGTGCCCGTTCTCTACGTTAAATGCAGTTTTATGTATGTCTTCCAAATCCATTTCCACCTGGTAGAACCCACTTGCTAAATCAAGCGTGGTGAAATACTGACATTTGCCAAGTTTGTCAAGTACGTCAGTTATGTTGGGAATTGGGTACTTGTCATCAACCGTTTTCTCATTAACTTTTCTAAAGTCCACAACAAGACGCCATTTAACCTTGCCTGAAGCGTCGGCCTTTTGGGTACAATCCAAATTGGAGAGCTCCATGCAGAGTCGGAAGGTCTTATAATATTTTGTTCCAACATTTTATTAATTTGGTCTCTAACTTCTTGTCGGTGGACATAGGGGTATCTATAAGTTTTTGTATGTACTGGGATTTCATCGGTGGTTCTTATTTTATGTTTTATTTTGTTGGTGAATGTTAAAGATTCTCCTCAAGATAAAACACATCAGCATAGGGCGCGCGCATAAGCGTTCTAAGTTAACGCGTTCTTCCACATTTAGATGTTTAGTGCGGAGGCGGGAAACAACTTCACTAACGCGATTCGGTAAAATTCCAGTACGTTCACTTTCGATGTTAAATATCTCGGCTTCTACCGGTCTATCCATAGCAAAAATAATGTCGTTAGATGTGGGGTTAGTAACTTCTACCCAACCGCGGTTATTTTCAACTGTGGTTAAGCAATCGGAAATGAGGCAATTACAAATAGTCTGAGTTTCAACTACCACATCTCCGTCTAGTGAATTTACTGGTAGCCTAATTAATTTGGAAGAGTTGGCTGGAATAATTTCCTCATAAAGATTAGCGTTACGAGAGTCATACATCCGAATAGGTATCTCAGCATTACGAGTAACCAGAACTTTACTACTAAGGTCTATTTTAGAACCCCACACGTCAAGTAAATCAAAGCCAATTAGTCCATCAAAGTAATTATGGAACTTGTACACGAATAACGTAATGTCATCTTGCTCACAGAATTCCGGGAAACAAGGTAATGTTATCGAGTAATCGTTCTTACTCGTGGCGTGTACATTTGTCACCTCAAAAGGGTCGTAGTTCAGAGGACATCACTGAAATATTTTTCGACAGCGTCTGGGCTTATAAAAGACTGATTAGCGCCCGTATCAATTAAAAGTTTTAATGGTGGGTTAGATATTTGAATGTAACCCAGCTGTCTTTGGATGTGAAAGTTCAATTCTATTTTGGCTTTTCGCACTTCGACTCCTGTTGAAAATTTGTATCATTTACAGGAGGGGATTGTTCTACTTCCTCTAAAATTACCGATTCAGCATAGGGCTGAGGCTCTGGGTAATACCCATAGTCGGTATAGTCATAGTAGGGGTAATAGTACTGTTCTTCATAATCGGTACAATATGTGTCGTGGTCAGGGTAGTTAAAGTCGCACTCGTTATGGTTCATTTCGCGAGTTTTAAAGTAATTAGTCGGGGCGGATTCCCGAATTTCCGCCAATCGTGTCCCTGCATAGTGGGTGGTAAAGCTCTAGGAACAAAATGACTGACCCCGCTCATCGGACGAGTTTGGTGGCCGAATCTATATTGCTGTTGAGGCCTATTATTCATAGAAAAGTTATTTTGTTGGTTATTGTAATTTGGTGGTGGAGCACGCATCATCTGCTGTGTCCTGGTTAGGCCACGAGGCTGTTGCACTTGGTTTGGGTAGCTAGGTCTCCAACCTTGAGGAGGTTGAGTCAACATTGGCATTTGCCGCGATGGACCGGGCATATTAAAATTCGGCTGTCTAACAGGCATACCGAATGTCATGGGCTTGGGAACAAAAGTGTTTAAGGGTAAATTTTGTGCAAATTGTGACGGTTGATGGTATTCCTTTTAGGACCACTACCATCATTGCGCTGTTGCAAATACAGCGTATTTAACTCCTCTTGGACAAATTCTAACGCCTTCTCCATAGATTCAGGTCGCATACAGCGTATCCTGCATCCTAGGGGATCTTTTAGACCTCTTAAATATGCCTGAAGGGTTAGTTTTGGTACAGTGTACGTTTAGCCTCAATAGTAGATGGAATATGCTCGTGTAGAGTCACATACGTCATAACTGTGCTAAAAGATTTTGACAGCGCTCGTAAAATTCCTGAGGTGTACTAGACCCTTGGGTCTGTAGGGAAAGGTCACTATACAGAGCAGTTTCATCGCGATGGTCTGCGAAATTGTTAATAAGGGCACTCGAATACCCTGCCAGGTTTCCGGTATGCCATTGGCGTTTATCAATCTAGACGCGGGTCCCGTGATTTTATTTAGTATTCCGTTAGTGAGGGCTAAGTTGGATAGTTCGTGCCCAGGTTGCGGATTCACGTGAGCTATAATTATTTGATCACACAAATTAATGAACCGCGTAAGGATATGCGGGTTCCCGTCGAACTCGGGTAACAGTCTAAGTGACTTGTAAATGACATCTATATTGTCATGCGCGGATGGAGCTAGGGCCTGAGGCTGAGGTTGAGCTTGGGGCTGCTCCATTTCTTCTAGATTTCTACTCGCGTCAACTAAATTAAACCTATTATACGACCTACTTCTACCTACTCTAATGTCCTTAATTTTCCTCGGATGGAAAATTTTGGAAAAATTTAAATTAATCTAACACAATATATGAGCCTGGAAAAATCACACAGTACACATATAGCACACCAAAAATTACACAGAAATAAATGACACAGTATAAAAAGAAATTACACACAAAAAAATTAAATGAAAGAAAATAAAATAATATATGGGTTCAATAAAATTAGGATGGAATAAGGCTAAAGGAATAAGGACTGAGAAAAATTCAAAGCACTTACAACATGGTCTCCTTTTTGCCGAATCAATGTCTGATTCCTTCGACTACAACCGTAAGTTCTTTTATTGTAAAAGCCGCGATTTTAGTGACTTTACTTTACAATCCTACCGACTGCGCCAATTATGTTTATTGCAGCCGAAGGTCGCAAAAAAAACCAATTTACTTTTAAACTAATTTAATAAAAATGAAACTACAATTATAATTAAAACTAAAAATGAATTGATTCGATCGAAGTTTGATCTAAGAATGCGCTTCGCGGCGGGCCGGCCGCGCATGCAGCTTCGGGTGTCGCGGCGTGGTCACGTTCCCACGGCACGTTGCGCTGACGCCGCGATTCCTGCTGTTGCTCGGAATTGAGGTTGATGCCGACGTAGCTATTCCTATACATTAGGGTGGCGTAACATATGTCGTTAGAGTTTACAAACTCTTTGATTGTAGGAATATTAATACAGAGAAAAATAAATAAAACAATTTACTATTTCAGATAAGATTTCACGTGAAACAAATGCCTTGGTTCGTGTCGGATGTGACTCCAAGGGATTTCAAGTAAGCCAATTCTAAAAGACACTTGATCATAAATTCCATTATTTGCTATAAATGCTATTTTAGCGCCATTTTATTATTAATATTAGAAGTTTACAACGTGTTTGACTCAGTGGTAGTATGCTTGTCTCAGGAGTAAAAGAGCGCAGGCTCGAATCCCAACGAGGATATATTTTTGAAGGATGAAATATGATTTTGATGTTGTTTGGCTGAAATGTGTCACTGTGAGCATTTACGATTGGCTATGGGTGATGTGAAATGGTAGCTTGTAAGCTATATGAAAATCACACTAACCTTATAAAAAGATAATTCATATTATATCAGTATATAATTAATCTTACAGAAGCAAATAAAGGGAGAGTAGGGAGGCCTTTGCTCAGTATAGGGACAATGTAGGTAATGTCCAAGTAATAATAATCTTTTTTATAATTGGCTGACGAGCTCAGTATAATGATAGCCAGTGATTTTGACTGATACCACAAGAACAAAATTAAAAATTTAGGTTAACCCCCGACTACCTTAGATTTGTTATCTGTACAACATTCTACTAGTCAAGCCCTTCATTTGATACCCATATTAAGGGAGTTGTGAAAGAAGAAATGTATTTCGCCAGTTTGTGGAAGCGGCCATCTTGGATTTGAAATTTATTATAGTGAAATGTATTCTACTAATCAAGCCCTTTCGTTTGATACCCATATTGAGGTAGTAGTGAAAAAAATAGTATAATTCGCCATTTTGTGGTGGCGGCCATCTTGGATTAGATTTTTTATAATGTATAGTATTCTACTAGTCAAACCCTTTCATTTGATACCCATATTGAGGTAGGTTGTAAAGAAATATTTTGTCCGCCATTTTGTGGAGGCGGCCATCTTGAATCGATATTAATAGCTAAGAACATCCGCACGGATATTAACTTTCAAATAAAAAAAAACGCATCGAAATCGGCCCATCAGACAGACAGACACACAGACAGACAGACATCGACTTCAAACTTATAACACCCCTTTTTTTGGTCGGGGGTTAATAAAATAGATAATAGCTGATTTGCTGATACTAGATTAGATCTGTCAACAGAAATACTCAATAGAACAACTGGGAATAAACGATATGGTTAAGTGTGTTGCTTACCATCTTGCTTTTCCGAAATTAATAATGTCCTAACCTTGAGTTTTGTTTTTCAGATATGTTATCAATGCCTGTGCAAATGGAACTTATAACAGGACAGTACCACCACAACCAAAGGAAGTAAAGCCAGGTATATATTTTAGCAATAAAATCCCTAAAGGTGGAAACTAACCGTTCTAATATGAAACTGTACTATCATTAAATTAAAACTAGTATCACGTGACTTGTTTATGTCTAGTAGGTGATAGAGGGACGCGTTTTTTAGGACTGCAGTGCAGCCTTACCTATATGTATACTATTTAAAAAAAAATATTATAACTGTTAGGTTGAAAGAGCTTATAAAAAAATCAAACTATGCTATTGAGTTTTTATTTGGTTTATACAAACACTTTACAAACTTTTTGATTTAGTAAGGGGCCTTTCCTAGACCAACCGAAATGGAAATAGATGCGCGCGGCACTACTCTAGGGGTCTCAGGCCCGGCGGGCAAGAACCATGTCAGTAGGCTGAGAGGCAGAGTAACCTTTCGAGAACTGACTGGGAGATTTATTATAGAGTTCCACTTTATATACTAAAGTACTGCAGAATCGCCAATATCGAAATCGACGAATTGACTTTCTCCAGGATCATAAGATTTAGGTTTGGAACAAAACGAAACCCAACATTTAAAAATTGTATCCAATAAGCAAATAAGTGATTCTAAACGCAATCCGAACGGCTCAAATTCGTAATGACGATCTCTATCATTTTAAATAGATAAGACAAAGACCGAGAGATGAGATGCCGTGTCGGATCAATCCGACTGGGCTTAGAATCGCTATACTGGGCTGGCAAAACGTCAGTATCTCTGATGTCGCAGGCAGGCAGAGACAGAAATGTGGCCGTAGTGGCGGCACTGGGCCGGGAGGAGGCGGCTTAGGCAAATGACGACGTCGAGTCGATTACTAGCGGATTCCCAACCGGTGATCGACTTAACAGATGAGCACTTGAATTAGGTTTAAAATGCTCCCAACTCTCCCCTATTTTCCTCTTCTCCTAAACCATGAAATAAAAAAAGAGAATTGAAATTACAAAGGTCATGGACCCCGGAGTCTGTGGAGAGGCTAAATTAAATAAAAGAATAAAAAAAGATGTCGCATGCGACGGTTATCGTTTATTATCAGGCAAGCGTGGTCTGTACCTTGCGTGCTCTTAGATCGTTGGTTTCCCTCGAGTTGTAGCCTATTTCGAGGTAAAACAAATTGGCAGTCATAGGAACTGATTATTATTATTAAAGTGAAAACTCAGAATTTGATAGTTTATTTTGGAAATTAAGCGGGTGAAACCGGAGTGCGTGGCCATGAGCATGGGCCCGAGTTTACCCGAAGATTTCTTATAATTCCCGAGCGTGGCGCTAGAATTCAATTCACAGCTAACGAAAAATCTGTCTGTGTTAGGTGCAGAACCTCCGGCAGAGGAACAACCTCGGGTACTAACGGCCGACAACCTGAGGAAGCTGGGAGAACAGTGGAAGCAATTAGTGGAAGACGGCACCTTTGTTATGATGGTATATTTACATCCAGTTATTTCTTATTGGGTTTTCCATCCTAAGGTTGCCTGAGATAAAACGTTTTTAGCGATAAGGGCGTCAACTTGCAGCTGTAGTTTTAAAGATTTTCGTATTTTTTATTATTTTTTTGTGCATTTTTTGATTGTATATACTTCTTCGTTGTTTGAAGATACGGTTCCTTTAACGGCCGATAGCGGAGTTGTTCTAATTTTACGTACTTTTTTTAATCAATAATAAGTTTGCGTTAGACCACCATCTCGCATGATGTTAAGCGACGATGCTGTACTCGAGGAATGGAGATCGAGGTCTAGTGTAAACCTATAAAAGTCAAAGAAAAAGCGTCACGATCTACCCTCATTTGTTTTGCAAATTTGCAGGGTTATCATTGTGGGACTAAACACTAACCCTATTAACTGGGCTGTCTACTACTTTACTTCTAAATCTTGGCCTACAGGCAGAAGACTACTGGACCTGGCCTCATGTGTACAAAGACATGAAACGGCTGGACTACAATCTGTACCGGAAGTTGCAGTACACTTGCGCGCTCTTGTTCAAAGGGGACCTCAACTACCGGAAACTACTCGGAGAGAAAAACTGGAACCCTTACACTGGATTTGAGCCGGCGCTACAAGGTAAATTATTAAATCGATACCTGATGACTTCTCCAAATATTTAAATACAATTAGCACCGAGAAGAAATATACAAATTAAAATACTTCTATTTTTAAAAGTACTAGCGGCCCGTTCCGGCTTCGCTCGGATATTGTCACATAAAGCCCATTAATCGAAATATAAACTATCCTATCTTTTAAGTTGGATTAATCTACACATGGTGTCCAAATTTCATTAAAATCGGTTAAGTAGTTTAGGAGTCCATCGCGGACAAACATCGTGACAAGAGATTTATATATATTAAAATATTACTTATTCTAATTTTATAATTTACACCCCATAGTCTTTCGACATAGGCCTCCTTCGAGTTTTTCCTTTCCACCTTTTCATGCTCATTCTTATTATTAAAAGACTTATCATTTATCAATAATTTTTTAGTCCATCCCATAGAAGCGAAAGCAATTTACACCCTTATATCCAGCATTTATTGTGTATTTCAGGTTTTATTCCTGCCCCCGTAATAGCAGTGCGGACAGTGAAGGCTGAACTGATATGTGGTCTGCCCAAGGGTAAAGTGGATCAACTCGTGAAAATAGATCCTAAGTGGATGGAAAAGGGGGACTTTGGGTAAGACAGGGCACTGGTATATTTCTTTAAATACAGTAATACCTCGGACTTACGTGATAGGTGGGACCAAGCGATAGTCGTGTAAGTCGAATTCGCGTAAGTCGGGGTATTTTTTATTTGTAAATATTTATGTATAAAGATTCTGCAGTCGGAACTTATTTTTTGTTATTTTTTGACGACTTAGTTAAAAGATACATCGGTGTGCACTGCACATGTGAAACAATTCCACGTGGAATACACCGGACTTAGTCGTAAACCGAACACTAATAGTGCGAAGTGGGTAACGAAATGATGAATGAAAAAAGATGAAAAACAGCTCATCTCCTAATTCGCGTATAACGGGGTAGTGTAAGTCGGGGTATTACTGTACAAGTAACTGTGATGGTTTTGCTTAAATAACTATCCAACATCGTTTTCTAGTTACACAAGATCCAGTTTCTTTTTATCTTAGATAGATCACCACTAGGGTAGATAGGTAAGGGGTTTTTGTCAGAATCTACATTTTTATTTTAGCGACAATTAACATTTGGAATGAAACCTTTGATCTAATATCGAATCGCTGTGTATCATGTGTGCTACGACGAGCGGTCCAACTGTCGAAAGTCGAACAAGCGTTTGTTGTTGTTGTCCTAGTTTTTTTTGTAATGCTGTACTTGTGGTCTTTTTATGTTAAATTTTAATAACATGCTGAAGCTGTGAAAATCTTACTAGATCATCATAAACTCCATAAATCAATAATTTTTTTAATACATAATAGTAAAAACGGGATTGTTTTCAGGGTAATCCAATTCTGCCCTAAGGCCGAGCCTCTGAAGCCATCAGACAGGCCTTGCATAGACTACGGAGTCACTTGCTTCAGCGGCACGTGTCCTGTGCACACTGACATGTGAACATCGGTAAGTTGGAAATATTAATGAGTATAAGTATAACCGCAATGAGGATATTCACAAAAGAACGAAAGTAGCCGATATAGCTCAAAGAGTAAGCAAGCTGAAGTGACAATGGGCAGGCCACATCGCTCGCAGTACTGACAACCGATGGGGAAGAAAGGTTGTCGAGTGGCGACTACGAACCGGAAAACAAGGTGTTGGAATGCCTCCCACTAGATGGACAGATGATTTCACAAAGGTCGCTGGAAACCGCTGGTTGCAGGTTGTGCAGGACCGTTCGTTGTGGAAATCTAGGGGGAAGGCCTATGTTTAGCCGTGGACTTTTAGTGGAATTTTTGTATCATATCACGGCACCAATCCACACGGGCCTGCTTCTGAGCTTCGGTGAGGTTGTGCGGCACCCAGCGGGAAACCATCCTCCATACGCGAAGGTGCTCGTGCAAAATTTTGTGAACACTTCCTGAACCAATCTGCAGAGTGCTGAATCTAAGCTGAAGTAATGCTTCTGTTTTTTAAATTATTTTTTCTACTACCAGCACACTTTCTTTGGTGACAGCCGTCGTAGGACGACACTCCTTTGTTCATCCCCCAAAGTAAAACAACCGCGTTTGTACTCGCTGTACCAGCGGTAGATGGTTGCTTTTGAAGGTCCTTCATCCCTAAAAGCAATTCGAAGTCGAATAAATAAATAAATAAATTTGAAATCGTAGAAAATTATAGCACGAAAATGTACTCGACGTAGATTAATTTTTTAACGAGCCAAGAAAATTTTAATTGGCTCTCAACAAAAAATGCGGAGGATAATTTGAAAATCTAACAAATGCATTTTACTTTTAAATAATCGAAGTTTTCAAAATAATTACAAGTGGCCAGTGCCTTGTACATAAAAACTTTTTTTCGTAAAACTTCCTGAGTGGCTTGGTACTATAAGGATTCGATTATTCTACTAAAGAATAGTCTGAACTTACTATCGGTTCATATTATTCTACTAAAGAATAGTCTGAACTTATTATCGGTTTATATTTGTACATAATGAATTGGTGTATTTTTTTGTTTCAGGTATGAATGCGACTCATGGGACTCATTTTTTGTTGTTTTCTATTTTTCAAATCTATTTGGCACAATATTTTACATCTCACTAAATCAATTACAATATTTATTATACCTTGTTACATAAAATCTTTTAAATAAAAATGTTAAACACAGATTACTTGTGTTCCGTTACTCTTATCTTAAACAGTAACTAGATGTCCGCCCCGGCTTCGCCCGTGGTACATTGTACAGCACTCATCAGGATCCCGTATATATCCAACGGTGAACAGTCATTCCTAAGAATATCGCTTTCAAACAAAACATCTCTTCAGCTACCTGCTACGCCACCTGTCGGAAATTGGTCGTACCAACTCAGATTTAGAAACTGATCAGCAAAGGTGAGGTATGTAATCTGTGGCAAAGGTTAATATTCAATGACGCAATCTTGACACATGCTGTCATGTGTCATGTCAAAGCACGAAACGTACGAAAACTCTCAAAAAGGAATATTTTTTCCCGATTTTGTTACATTCTTGATTCATGCTCCGCTTCTATTAATAGTAGCGTTATGTTCTATAGCCTATATATAGCCTTCCTCGATAAATGGACTATCCAATAGAAAAATAATCTTTCAATTTGGACCACTACTTCCCGAGATCGTAGCGTTCAAACAAACAAACTCTTCAGCTTTATAATATTAGTATAGATGAGTGAGATTTATTAGGTCCTTACATAATATGAAATTAGTGTTTTGTCGCACTGGCTACTTTGATTTCAAATATCTTCTCTTTGGTTATGAATTCCAATTTCAAATTTATACAGCTATTTACTCATGCTTTTGTGATTTGTAAACCGTAATTCATTTGTTTTTTAATTTAGTCATTTAATTTATAAAATGGAAAACTTGAAATATCGCGTTATTTTTTATTTATGAGTACGAGTTCAATTGTGACACCAGTTCTCCAGAAACGGCTTGAAGGATTAATTATGTGTATGGCGGTGGTGTCGCAAAAGAAAACAGTGAGTTTTTGGTTCAAACGTTTCCGTTCTGGAAATTTCGACCTGCAGAACTGGTGAAAAATCTTAAAAGGAGGTTGGGTACCTCATGAATTGAGTGTAGCAAACCGACAAACGCGCGTCGACTGCTGTGTTACTTTACTCAACCGGCACAATAATGAAGGGGTTTTTAAATCAAATCATGAAAAGTGGATCCTGTACAATAATCGAAATCGCTCATCGCAATGGCTTAACCCTGGCGAACCAGCAAAATCCTACGCCAAGCTAAAATTGAAGTTCAAATTTTCCATTTTGTAAACTGAGTGCCCGAAAGAAAAAAAAAAACGTGTGGCACTCGGGGACTGCCGCGGTATAGCTATTGCATGCATTTTTTTATCGAGAGGCGTGCCAAAAGACACTAGCACGAAAAAGACTTCAACGTCTTGAACATCGCCGCAAAATTGCTAGCTTGTCGGGTTTTTATCGGATACACTTCGGAGAGTGTGCAACTGATCTGCATGATCTAATACCACCTTTTGCGCTTTTCTCTATCAGACTAACTCGAAGAAGCGGCACCGTTTCATGGTTGATATTCTAAAGGCACGGACGAAGAGGTTTGACTCTACTTTTGTGATAAGAACGTCTAGGCTGTGGAATGAATTGCCGGAGTGGGTTAAGTAAAATTGGTTGTCTGTAAAGTCGGCTGGTTTATGGACGATAGTTTAACGTGACAACGTCATAACAAAATATTGATAGATGCGGCGCAAGCGTATAATGAGCGTAACGGGACAATGGGCGTAACGGAACACTTTTTCGTGGATGCAGCCGGCGTTCATCGATTTATTAGGCGTTGATTTATCACGTCAAACCCCCTAAAATTTATAAATATTTTACACCTTTAGTAAATCACAACAAATAGGAAAAGCTAGTAGTAGGTTACTATATTACTTAGGTACTACTATTTTTTTTTGTTTGTAATTTTTTTTCCATGATTATTCAGAGATTTCATTCATCCAGAAATAATGCAATTAACCTTACTAATGTATGCTTACCCATTGACATCGTCATCATCAGCCGGTGTTCGTCCACTGCTGGACATAGGCCACTCCCATATTACACCACTCGGCCCGATCCTCGGTCTTACGTCTCCAACCGCCACCAACCGTCTTTCGTATATAGTCACTCCATCGAGTATCAAGGCGTCCTATACTACGTTTACCGATTCGCTGTCTCCTCTCCAGAACCCAACGGTTATCAGGTCTGCGGCAGATGTGACCGGCCCATTGCCACTTCAGTTTGCTAATGCGCAATTGCTTTATTGATATACCCATTCCAAAATATGCTATGAAATTAGCCGTTAGAAAGTTATTTTCAGTATTACAGTTCTCTACGTACTCAAATCAGCTAGATATGACTGGAAATCCGTTAAGCTTGCAACATTGCTAAGAGCATGACTTCTTACTTACATTATATCTATAAGAACGTATGTAACACAGCTTGCTATACAAATATAGTGTGTAATTCATAGTAACAATAAGATTTAAAGTCGAATGGCCTGGTGGGTGGCAGGTTTTTTTCGTGACGGTTTTATGTCTTCCATCTCTCTCTTCGTTGCGCTTTCCTCGTCAAGTCTCCGCGCTCAATGCCCGCGATAAAAGCTATGCAATAGCTTGAAAAACCAATAGAGGAAAAAACAAAATCATGAGTAAATAGCTGTACCTATAGCTTTGAAATTGGAAATCCTAACCAAAGACGAGATATTTGTGATCAAAGTTGACCAGTATGACAGAACACCAATTTCATATGTAAGGAGTAAGGACCTAACGTTATAAGTGATTCAATGATTTAAGTTACGGCTGGTCTAGTCGGGAGGGCGGCCGTTTCGTTCTGTGAACAGGTCATGTTCCAGAAGGAAATAGCCGAGCGTGAACGAGAGACCTTCTCCGATCTCCCGATGCGAATCCGGGGGTTCGCCGCTCCACAACTATAGCCCCTGAGATGGAGCGCGCGCGGGTTCCCGTGCGCTACTCAATGAAAGTGGGGAGGAAATCCATCATTTCCACCCACGTAATAGAACGGGTCCTCGCAATCATTCAGCATAATAAGCAACGCACTAAATGTTCCCACAGCCGGGACTCAGTGCCATCTCTCGCGAGGAGAGAGTCAAGGCCATAATCACGCAGGCCCTTTGCGGGTTGGTGGATGACACATGACCTCGAAAGATTCTAGGTAGATACATGTCGGTTTCCTCATGATGTTTTCCTTCATCGTTTTAAGTTAGCGGCATTACTCATATGACTTCGAAAAGACAGTGGTGCGCCTGGGATTTGAACCCGGGGTCTCCAGAACGGCAGTCGACATTCTCCCGACTAGACCAATTTTTTTCCACGGGGAAAATTCTTAATGAATTCCACTGGCCCCTGAAGGAGCACAGTGGATATGTGGGACTCTCCACCAATGGTGGCCTACCCACTAAAAACCCTGTTACATCCATGCGCCGTCGTGCTGAGGCTACCAGAACACTTTTGCACTCTACCGCGGCCCCGGCAGCGCTTGTCCCCTAAAGCGCTGCCGGGGCCGCGGTAGAGTGATGTAGAGTATGAGTAGATGAAGGAAAACATCATGAGGAAACCGACATGTATCTACCTAGAATCTTTCGAGGTCATGTGTCATCCACCAACCCGCAAAGGGCCTGCGTGATTATGGCCTTGACTCTCTCCTCGCGAGAGATGGCACTGAGTCCCGGCTGTGGGAACATTTAGTGCGTTGCTTATTATGCTGAATGATTTAAGAGGAAAGGAGGTTGTTTATCACTACATATTATAGTATAAAACAAAGTCACTTCCCGCTATTTGTCTGTCCTTATGTATGCTTAGACCTTTAAAACTATGCAACGAATTTTATACCTACGGTTTTAATCGATAGATTGAATCAAGAGGAAGGTTTATATTGTTTAATACGTGCATAAAGTAGCAGAGAAACACTGATAACTTTAATATAAAGGTTTCTAATGTGATGTCACAAATTAAACGACGCCTTGAACTAAGAACCATGAAAACGAGTACTTTTGATTGCATAGTATGATAGCAACGAATGATATAATTCAAATTTTAAAAATATCTTAGATAAGGAGAAACCCTGTATAATTTTGTGAACCGGACAACATTTTTGAAAATAGTCAGAATTATTAAAAAAAAAATGTACAAACTTTTCACCAAAAAAGTTCAAATGCTTGGAATTATCAGCGACAACACCCTACTATTTTTTACGAATAAAATAGCCAGACTGCTATTCTATTTCATAGACCGAGCAGTTATTTTATGTCATGTGTACATTACGAGTAATTAAATAAAAACCCAGTCAAAAATTAGTAACATTACGCTCACTGTGCCAGGCGATTATCAACTTTTAACCGATCCGCTAAGATCTAAAATAAATGCGATGCAGACAGGTTTCGCCGCGCACCGTCCGTAGCGCCACGTACGATAGACCAGCCATGCCGTCCGCCGCTGGTATGGCCGGTGAAGTTTATCAATGCGTCACCTTAAGAGCCGGCTCACGTCGTCGCACGAAATTCAAAAAGTTTGTGTTCCGATATTTCCATCTTTAGTATTATCTAGAAAAAGATAATTACGTTCAAAAAATAGGCCGATCTTTCTTGTTGACGTTTCCTTGTTTCAATTTTACTAATAATAAAGCCTTTAGTCGTAGGAACGATCTCCCATGACCATTTCGCCGAAAAGTCGCCGCCGTGTCAGTTTCAGACTTCTAAATCTACAAGTGATACTCAAAATTTATACTTAAAAAATATGGGGAACATCATACACATATTTTATTAATTCATTCAAGTCACATATATCTGAATTTTGGTCCCATTTATTAGTAAAAAACAAAATCATAAGCCAATTTTAAGTTTTATATTGCAGTTTTAGCGTTGTCTCTGTGTAAAATACACAATAACTCCAAAATAAAAATTAGACACGATAATACTTTGTTCTTTGTAGAATCCAATTCTATAGTTACTTTTCAAATCATAGTTGTCAATTTTTCAAAAATATAAATTACCAGCAGTCGAAATTACAATAAATTACGCTGCGCAATTTAGTATGCCGCGAGCGGCCGTCGGGGAGGACCTGCGTCAGTTAGCGTGGGAGTCGGTTACGTAATATTTCGCGCGTTTATGACATAAACTAGAATAATTATAGTGCGACCACAAAATTTTAATTCGTTTGGCGTTTTATAACGTTTCATTCTGATTTTTCGGATCGGACCATCACATTTGATCTTGTTTACTTCATGAAGAAGCAGAATCTGTCAATTTTTTTTTGACGTGACAACGTCTAATAAGTCGATGATCGCGATGGCCGCCACCACAAAATGCCGAATGTCATTATTTTTTACTACTACCTCAATACCATGACCATGACCATGCACATGACCATGACCATGCCCAATGACCATGAGGAACGGCCATGACTAATGACCACGACCAATGACCATGAGCAATGGCCATGACTAATGACCGTTCCGACGTGTTTGAGCAACGAACTTCTAATATTAATTAATCATCATTAATTTTACTACTACCTCAATATATATATCAATTTAAAGGGCTTGACTAGTAGAATACTACGCACTATGATAAATTTGAAATCCAAGATGGCCGTCACCACAAAAAAGCGAATGTCATTGATTTTCACTACTTCTCAACATAGGTATCAAATGCAAGGGCTTGACTAGTAAAATACTACGCACTATGACAAATTTCAAATCCAAGATGGCCGCCACCACAAAATGGCGAATGTCATTATTTTTTACTACTACCTCAATATGGGTAACAAATGAAAGGGCTTTACTAGTAGAATACTATGCACTATGACAAATTTCAAATCCAAGATGGCCGCCACCACAAAATGGCGAATGTCATTATTTTTACTACTACCACTATATGGGTAACAAATGAAAGGGCTTGACTAGTAGAATACTATGCACTATGACAAATTTCAAATCCAAGATGGCCGCCACCACAAAATGGCGAATGTCATTATTTTTTACTACTACCTCAATACCATGATCAAGACCATGCACATGACCATGACCATGACTATGCCCAATGACCATGAGGAACGGCCATGACCAATGACCATGAGCAATGGCCATGACCAATGACCGTTCCGACGTGTTTGAGCAACGAACTTCCAATATTAATTAATCATCATTAATTTTTACTACTACCTCAATATATATATCAATTTAAAGGGCTTGACTAGTAGAATACTACGCACTATGATAAATTTGAAATCCAAGATGGCCGTCACCACAAAAAGCGAATGTCATTGATTTTCACTACTTCTCAACATAGGTATCAAATGCAAGGGCTTGACTAGTAGAATACTATGCACTATGACAAATTTCAAATCCAAGATGGCCGCCACCACAAAATGGCGAATGTCATTATTTTTTACTACTACCTCAATATGGGTAACAAATGAAAGGGCTTGACTAGTAGAATACTATGCACTATGACAAATTTCAAATCCAAGATGGCCGCCACCACAAAATTGCGAATGTCATTATTTTCACTACTACCTCTATACCATGACCAATTACCATGACCATGACCAATTACAATGACCATGAGGAACGGATATGACCAATGACTACGACCAATGACCATGAGCAATGGCCATGACCAATGACCGTTCCGACGTGTTTGAGCAACGAACTTCCAATATTAATTAATCATCATTAATTTTACTACTACCTCAATATAGGTATCAATTTAAAGGGCTTGACTATGCACTTTGACAAATTTCAAATCCAAGATGGCCGCTACCACAAAATTGCGAATGACATTATTTTCACTAGTACCTCTATACCATGACCAATGACCATGACCATGACCAATTACAATGACCATGAGGAACGGATATGACCAATGACTACGACCAATGGCCATGACCAATGACTGTTCCGACGTGTTTGAGCAACGAACTTCCAATATTAATCATCATTATTTTTACTACTACCTCAATAAAGGTATCAATTTAAAGGGCTTGACCATGCACAATGACAAATTTCAAATCCAAGATGGCCGCCACCACAAAATGGCGACTGTCATTATTTTTACTACCACCTCAATATGGGTAACAAATGAAAGGGCTTGACTAGTAGAATACTACGCACTATGATAAATTTGAAATCTAAGATGGCCGCCACCACAAAATAGCGAATGTCATTATTTTTCACTACTTCACAATATAGGTATCAAATGCAAAGGCTTGACTAGTAAAATACTACGCACTATGACAAATTTCAAATCCAAGATGGCCGCTACCACAAAATGGCTACTGACATTATTTTTACCACCAACTCAATATGGGTAACAAATGAAAGGGCTTGACTAGTAAAATACTATGAACTGCCACAAATTTCGAATCCAAGATGGCCGCCACCACAAAATTGCGAATGTCATTATTTTTTACTACTTACTACCTCAGTATGGGTAACAAATGAAAGGGCTTGACTAGTAGAATAATATGCACTATGACAAATTTCATATCCAACTGGAAAGGTTTGACTCATCGAGTAACGCGATCTTCCGCGCAAGCACGGAAGGGAGCTGTCTTAGCTAAAAATCATAGATGACAAATAACTAAAGTATAGAGTGCTAACACCACACTAGACGCCTAGTGCGCGTCGTAAGCAGATGATGTATAGCTACATAGATATGTACGTTGGGGATTACTAGGGATGGGCACGCATGAAACGCAAAATCATTTTGTTTGCGATTGATGCAGGTTCAGCGCGGTACAAACATCTGTAAATATAATTATTTCGTGCGATAACATCTAAAATATAAGTACCTAGGTATTTTAGTTTTATAGAGTTAGTGCCCGTGCAGGTTTAAGTTTTTTTTTTGTGGTGGCGGCCATCTTGGATTTGAAATTTGTCATAGTGCGTAGTATTTTACTAGTCAAGCTCTTGCATTTGATACCTATGTTGAGAAGTACCTAGTGAAAATAAAAAATAATAACATTCGTCATTTTGTGGTGGCGGCCATCTTGGATTTGAAATTTGTCATAGTGCATAGTATGCTACTAGTCAAGTCCTTTCATTTGTTATCCATATTGAGGTCGTAGTAAAAATAATGACATTCGCCATTTTGTGGTGGCGGCCATCTTGGATTTGAAATTTGTCATAGTGCGTAGTTTTTACTAGTCAAGCCCGTTCATTTGATATCCATATTAAAAAGTAGTGAAAAATAATGTCAGTCGCCATTTTGTGGTGGCGGCTATCTTGGATTTAAAATTTGTCATAGTGCATAGTATTTTATTAGTCAAGTCCTTTCATTTGTTACCCATATTGAGGCAGTAGTAAAAATAATGACATTCGCAATTTTGTGGTGGCGGCCATCTTGGATTTGAAATTTGTCATAGTGCATAGTATTTTATTAGTCAAGCTCTTTCATTTGTTACCCATAATTGAGGTAGTAGTAAAACTAATGACAATCGCCATTTTGTGGTGGCGGCCATCTTGGATTTGACATTTGTCATAGTGCGTAGTGTTCTACTAGTCAAGCCCTTTTATTTGATACCCGTATTGAGGAGGTAGTGAAAAAAGAAATGTATCTCACCATTTTGTGGTGGCGGCCATGTTGGATTTGAAATTTGTTATTGTGCATAGTATTTTACTCGTCAAGTCTTTTATTTGATACCCATATTGAGGAAGTAGGGAAAAAAGAAATGTATTTCGCCATTTTGTGGTGGCGGCCATCTTGGATTTGAAATTTGTCATTGTGCATAGTATTTTACTCGTCAAGTCCTTTCATTTGATACCCATATTGAGGGAGTAGTGAAAAATTAAATGTATTTCGCCATTTTGTGGTGGCGGCCATCTTGGATTTGAAATTTGTCATAGTGCATAGTATTCTACTGGTCAAGATTTTCATTAAATTTGTTGAGGTAGATTATGAAGAAATATTTAGTCCACCATTTTGTGGCCATCTTGAATCGATATTAACCAAACATAGCTAAGAACCAATGCACAAATATTACCCTTAAAATAAAAAAAGAAAGACTACTAGTTATCAGATTTTTGAAATGCAAGAATAATTTATCGTAACGTAACGGGACAACGAACGTAACGGGACAATAAGTCATCAAGTTTCGTGCACGCAGCCAACGTTCATCGATTTAGTAGACGTTGTCACGTCAGAAAATCTCATCAAAATTTTTAGCACACTGCCGTTACGGCTCAAGATCGTTCTGTCCGCCTAAACGCTCGAGCTGAATCGAACGGACGCACGCTGACAATGTTGCAGGATTTTACCTAAAGTTGAGTTCTGTCGTTTTGTGAGAGGGCTCTTAACACTTTTTTGCGCTTTCATTGCGTTGCAAACGCAGGCTGAAAGATATGAGATAGATCCATGGATAGATCACAATGACGTACCTCAGTATTATACATAAAGGCTTGTTCGCATGAAGGCTTGTTCGCATTAGGCTAGCAAATTAGTCTAGTAGAGAGTAATTTAGTAGCTAAAATACTCGCTACTGTTCAAAAATCGTTCGCACCGTGCTTTAGTACAGTTCACAAGTGAGTAGCGTTTCGCAACATGAAGATCCTACAACGCATTTGTTTGAAGTTATTTTTCTCTCCAGACTAATTCGACAAGTTTGAACCTGTTTAATCGGCGAGCCAATGAGCGCACCGCTCGCAACGAACGCGTGGTGGGGGGTGCTACTCGCCCGTTGAAAATAGAACAAAATGGATTGACTCGACTAAATCACTTCCTAAATTACTCGACTAGCCTAGAACAAGCCTTTAAGGCTTGTTCGCACTAGGCTAGTAATTTAGCCTAGTAGCGAGTAATTTAGCAACTAAACGTGTATGAACAGTGAAAATTTAGTCGAGTAATTTAGGAAGTGATTTAGTCGAGTCAATCCATTTTGTTCTATTTTCTACGGGCGAGTAGCACCCCCCACCACGCGTTCGTTGCGAGCGGTGCGCTCATTGCCTCGCCGATTAAACAGGTTCGAACTTGTCGAATTAGTCTGGAGAGAAAAATAATTGATGATTAAACGAACTTACCTGTAAGTGAAGTTCTATCATAATTATACGAAGAGCTTTGTCCGAAGAGATTAGCATAGATTACATGTAGTAACACATATCGTGTCGCCATTCCGCACTATAGTTGAGGGTAGATAACTCATTAAAAAAAATGAAGGTATTGTTGATATTTTCCTGCTCTCTGCCTGCCCTACCGACGATCGTCATTTAGTTCAGAGCGTAGAACACATTGTTTTACATATATATGTCCTATGAAGGTATACAGAGTATACACATACCATATTTATAGCCAACAATAAAAACATGTTATTTGTTGGTCTGCAAAAAGAAGGGTAGGTACTGTAAGTATGTACTCTTCTCCTTATTTGGAAATCTTTGGTAAGGAAAGGGTGGGTGGGATGCTAATCTCTTCGGACAAAGCTCTTCGTATAATTATGATAGAACTTCACTTACAGGTAAGTTCGTTTAATCATCAATTATACTCGAGCTTTGTCCTCGAGATTAGCATAGATTACATGTAGATGTTGAGAGTTAGATAGGTTGCATGTAGGTACCTATTTTGCAGGAATATGAACTTACATAATATAACTATTAATTATTTAAGTATACGATAAATTAAATGTACTTTCGATTGAAAAGAATCATTGACTTCTTTTATAGATACAACAAAATGAAACAGTCAAATCACATAAAACTTAAATTTATAACTAGATGCTTTCAGCTATCAGATTTGTTTCCTGTCTATTAATTATAAGATAGTAACTAGACCTAGTTACATATGTATTGAATTTAATCACTAATAGGGGAGGTCAGCTCAAAGCGGACACCTTAACTTTGACTTTAATAATAGATGACAAAACGAACGATATTCTCAAAGACTTTTTGATGAATAGATAGAGAGTTAATTATATTTTCACAACATGTAAGCCGAATCTCCAAATGTGCGTTTTAACAAAATGTTTTTATAAAATTTGAAAAAGTTGTCCTAGATCCGCTTTGCCCAAGTGGTCGCCTAAAGCGGCCACAAGGAATGGGCAAAGTGGCCAGCACTATTTTTGACTTAATTAACAGGACATTCTTTGACTTTTTGACAATAAAACATGACGATATACGAGACTGAGTACATTCTCTTTGGACTGAGTCCATGTACTTGAGTTGAAGTAGGTATTTTAAGGATTAGATACTTTAATAATAACAATCTCATTTCACAGCATTGACTAAAAACTAAAATAATAATCAACCACATTAAAAACATTCATTTCGGCGTCTACTTTACTTAACAATCAACAAATTTTGCGTTTTGTATAAATCAATAGTCGGATTTAGGAGTACTTCTTCAGAATAAACAAGACCAGGTGACGAAGGTTTGTTGTCGATTAAAATAACAATTTGTGAGTTTTTTTAATACCTAATCAATAGTGTTGCTCGTCCATAATCCACAGTTTGGAGTTTCAGTTTGTGATTACGTAGGTAATCTCATCACTTATGATATCAATTGATCAAATCAAATGCTCAGATATTGCAGGTATGGCAAAGCGGACAGTGGCCACTTTGCCCGGACCGTTTTGCCTTTTCAGGCATTTTGTTTTCAACGTAAATTGTACTCACCATTTCTCTATTTTGAAAAGAAAGCAAAGCTACACGTCCGTTTGCAATGAAACAATTAATTATACAATTGAACCACAAACACTAAAATATTATAAGATTGGGCCAAATCAGCAAATATTTACCAGCCATTTTTTTAGTCGCACGGATAAAAATCATACTTGTCACACCATGGCTCTGCGCATGCTGCGAATACGGGAGCGCGGCGACCCGGTGCGGGGGCAGGGGATCGTCAATGCACCCCAAATGGCAAAGGCACGCTAAAATTTAAGATAACCGAGTTATAGACCATGGCCACTTTGCCTCCTATGGCCGCTTTGAGCTGACTTCCCCTACTACTTGTTGCGAATGACAAAACAGAGTTAATTTTCTGATTTATTACTCTGTTGTAAAATTTACCAAATGTAATTGAGCTTCCGCTCCACCCAGCTGTCTTCCGAATGAGATCTACATTAACACTTAATGTATTCTATGTGCCTTAGGCCTTAGGCGAAGCTGGCAGCGTGTCTGGTGCTGTGGGCTGTAAAAGTACTTACATTGGTTCAACAGCTGTCTAAAGTGGTCTTAATCCACCTACTCAAAATCTGTGGGGTTACTGCTTTATGAGGTCTTCTTAATCTTAAAAATAATCATTATTGATAGGTAAACATCTAAACATTGTTTTTTGTTTATGTAACAACGCAATAAGCACACAGGGCACAATTCTGGACGGTCATGAAAATAGGGTAATGTCAGTTCCGGTTGGGTTGCACCACCCCGGGATGTTTTGATTTAGGATGGAATCTTAATGTTTACTAAATTATCCAAAAATTATAAATATTTAAAGTTGATTTTTGACAGTCTGTTTTTCTGTGTGCAGTGGTTAAGGCAAGGCGTGTGACTGACTTTTTAAAATGATTTCTAGATTTAACGATTAATTTGGATACCAGGTAGCTATAACATTAGAGTACCTTTGTCGTATCCCCAGTTGAGTTGTATTTGGGCATAGGAGGTCGCAACCTAAATATCCCTTTAAATAATAGTTTAATTCTGTCATCAACACCTAAATGTACTTCGGCTTATAATTAAATACAGAGCTGACCTACAGCTGTTTCAGGTCCCGTATTGGCCACCAGATTCATATAGTTTTGAAAGGACGTAAGTATGCATCTAATATTCGGAATTGATGCTTCATAGATATCGATATTATTGTCTTTACAACAGTTAAACCATGTTATAAAACAAGTGTTGTATTGGTTTATAGAATTCTTTAGATTTATGTGTATAGAATTGTCTGACAGTGAACATGACGGGGACTAATGAGGGAGTCACACGTGTACTCAGGAGGGACGTTTTGATAATATCTCAGCAACCAAGATAATCTTTTGATGTACATCACGGTTGCTAGAATGAGAGACAATAAGATTTTCGCTAGGTTTGAAAATAGTGGGTTCTGAAAATTGGATACCACTGTTGAGTAGTCCAGTTGGGAACAACGAGGATACTGTTCGTAAGACACATTGTCGTTAATAACGTTTCTTAATGTTTTTAATATGACAAACGCTGGAAAGCCCTAAAGGAGAAAAAAAAAATGTCAGGAAACCGTGAATGCGTCAATCGCATAAGCATCTGCGTCCCCGTGCCAGATATTATATCTTGTCCCATTTGCTATATAATCTACTGGCAAAAACGACATGCGTGTAACCCAACTCACCCAAATGATGTACAATCTTTTGAAAGGCTAGTCTTTTGAAAATTCCCATTTGCAATCTGGGTGAATGGGTCGTGGCTCTACGTCTGCTACACTGTTGTCAGCCGACCGTAATATATGATGCGCATACCACAATATTGCGAGTTTTGCATCATTGCTAAAGTTTTTAGCATATTTAGTAAAATGGGGAAATTGAACACCACCCGTGCGATTAGCATACGAAAAATGGTTGTGGTGTTATCAATTTGCAGGAATATTTGGCATATTCGATACGATTTTACAAAAAAGTTCAACCCTAAGAATGCAGCAACCAATTCTAGATAATTAAAGTGATATGAGCGTTCTGAATAAGACTACATTCCAGTCGCTCGTTCCTCACCACATAGTACGCATAACCCCGTAGTTGAGAAATCCCTAGAAATTTCTAATCAAAAGATTTGTTTTATTTTTAGTTTGGTGTACCTAAAGCAACGCACGATACCACCATTGTAAGTCCGGTAAAACTGTCAATGATAATTTATGTTTATGTAATTGTCGTAATTGTCATCATGTTTGTAATGGATTTAAATGTTTACATCTCTCTAGGTCCTTTGTATTAAGCCTGTGCTTATGCTGTGCATGTGCTACTGCTGAGAAGCAGAGGATCATGCGAAATTCCGCATGATCCTCACCGACATCTAAAAGATAGATCTTATCATAGGTAAACTAAGAATATACAAGAATTGAATTGAATGATGGAAAAGGATTAGGTACTCTTTTCAGTATTCACAACAAACCCTAAAGCTTCATGAAGTGTTCTCGTGTCCTGAATATTTTGTAAACACTCATTGTAGCTGGAGGACATTAACAAACCATAGTCCCAATAACTACATATACTTATGTAGTATAGTATAGTTACTATATATTTATATAGTAGATATATAGCCACAGAATGTGAGTAAAGTGACCACAGCTTTCGTAATTTTTGTGAACACCAAAAGCGCAGTGTTGCGATGCAAATGTGTTGCAAAACATTGAATTCAAATAGTTTTCCCAATCATCATGAATGCGAATCAACCAATATTCATCTTTGAAGTCTAAAGTACCTACCTCACTAAAGTAGGTACCTACCCATTAATAAACAATCTTTAGATGCAAGTTTCAAAGTCGTTCTTAAATCCTCTAATTTAAAATGCTTTGTATTTATAACTTTATTTAAAGCTATTAGGATTTATAAATCTATTCTTCCAGTTTGATTTCGTAATCACTGGACATCGGAAAAATACTGGAGATGAAAATATTCAGACATTCTGAGATGGCGCTAAAAGAGAGAAGGTCATTTATAGATTGTTTGAATTTGCTTCATTCAGTTTCTGAATATAGTTTACTTTTAGGAACATTATGCTGGACCGCTGAGCAAGAAAATGGTATGTTATAACCTTTATCCACGATAATAGAGTCGTATCAGCGTCTCACGAGTAATAAGTGACCCTTGTTCATAAAAGTTGGATAATCTACCAGCGGACTGTACCGGTGTCGGACTGTCGGTGTTACCGGTGAGCGCGAGGCGGCGCCGGTGAGCGCGAGCGGCGCCGGCGCGCGCGCAGGGCCGGCGCCGGCAGCGGCGCTGGGTGCGACGACTGCCTGTAGTACTTCTCGGGCCGCGTGCTGCAGGCATGCTCCTTCATCCTCGATGCCCCTTTCTGACTGTGATTCGGGAGAGGAGCTCGAGGAGCTAAAAACTGTTTTAAGTAGATCTTTTAAAGGTTAAATATAGTAAAGTTTCGTCTTGTAACAGTCTTGGTATCGGATGTCACATAACAACTTATTTATTTATTTACTTGCTTGCATCCGTAAATTATTTTATAAGAGTCATATTATTTTGTTTCCGCAGACAAGAGCATGGTACTCCACCATGCTGTTGTCTGCGCCTGCTTAAAAGAAGTAGCTATAATAGCAGTTTGTTTCGGTCTTTTTAATAAACCGTGTCTTAGATCGCGGTCTTTACCTCTGCGTTCAAATTTTAAATCAGGTGCATCGATTAGGGTGCAATTCCCTGACAGTAGGTACTTAGATAAAAGTTCATTTCTTGTTTCTTTAGATAACTAAGATGTAGTTATGTATTGTACTACGCGTACTGCAAGATCAGAATGTATGTCCTTACGTAGTAGAAGAAGTAGCCTTTGATGAATCTACTCCCAATACCTATTCTCCAAATATCTGCGGCAGTTCGTAGTCTAATTCCGCGACAAGTGGTTGTTGTGGCTCCGATCCCGGCGGCGCGGGCGGCGGCCGTGCGTTACCAGTAACGCTACGCTCGCGGTTATGCTGTTCATCTTCGTTAGAGGGCATATCTGTAATCACAAATACAGTTCTGCGCATGTAAGTACCGATGGTAGGTAGGTACATTTGTGTTTAGTAACGTGATAACCTTAGAGGCGACCTGCGTTACTAAATTTATTGTGTAGCAATTTGCACACGTCTGCGCAGGTAAATAAAGGTACTAGGTACGTAGGTACCCATTGGTAAAGTGATAACCCCAAAGGCGATCCGCATTACTAATTTATTGTGAGTGACAATCCCAGAGACGGCCCGCAACACATCTACCATACCTAATCACGTAATCAGTTACGTGAAAAGTACCTACCTACATATAGTAGGTAGGTAACATGTTCATCAATTAAGTGATAACCCCAGAGGTTACCCGCAGAATTGATATATAACGAACATGTAGATACATCGGTCGATGTACATAAGTAGTAGCCAAACCTTCGTATCTTGACGGCTCCTGCGACGGTGTAGGGTTGGGCGGCGGCAAGCCGGCCGGCCATGACCGCGTCGGTGGCGTCTCGCGACCGCGCTGCGAGCCGCTCGAGCTCGCACGAGCACGAGGTCGACGCAGCGGAGGTGAGGCGCGCGGAGCCAGGCGGCTCGGGTTCCGGTGACGGCGATCTAGTTCGTGATGGCACCAGTGGCGTGACTTCCAATCTTGAATTACCTCGATGTTGCCGATGTCGAGTACGTTGTGCTAGTGCACGCGCAATTACATTTTCGAAAATCGTCGAAATCATAACTCTCGATTTTACACTTACTCACTTTTAAGGAAAAAATGCGCTGTATTGCACAACGAAAAAATGTGCGACGTGGCGGAGCACTAAAATGTGAATGACGATCGTCGGTAGGGCAGGCAGAGAGCAGGAAAATATCAACAATACCTTCATTTTTTTTAATGAGTTATCTACCCTCAACTATAGTGCGGAATGGCGACACGATATGTGTTACTACATGTAATCTATGCTAATCTCGAGGACAAAGCTCGAGTATAACTTCAAACAAATGCGTTGTAGGATCTTCATGTTGCGAAACGCTACTCACTTGTGAACTGTACTAAAGCACGGTGCGAACGATTTTTGAATAGTAGTGAGTATTTTAGCTACTAAATTACTCTCTACTAGACTAATTTGCTAGCCTAATGCGAACAAGCCTTTACGCTAGTAAATTAGTCTAGTAGTAAGTAATTTAGTAGCTAAAATACTCGCTACTATTCAAAATCGTTCGCATCGTGCTTTAGTACAGTAATCATAATCATAATCATATTTATTGATAAAAAATATTACACGTCACAAAATTCAATATAAAAGAATTACACAAAATGTAATTAATTAAGAATATATAACCCATAGTAGTAGGATAGTATCAATTAAAAAAATAAATAAATCAAAATGTCAGACAATAATTCAAATCACCATGTCATTAAATACAATAAATTAAAATAGATGTCAGACACATAAAGAATTAAAAAAAAATAACAATGTCATAAGTACTATAAGTACCAACACATAGTAAAATTACATTAAGTATAATTAGAGTTAAGTTAATTTCAACTTCATCATTTCCGAGTACTTGTAGAACGCCTGCTCGACAAGCCATTGCTTTACACTGCATTTATACGATCCCCTAGAGGACGCAGTTCTTATTTCCCTCGGAAGTCTGTTGTGCACCTCCGTGGCCGCCACATGCACAAGTTTGTCAGACTTGGCGAGGCGGTGAGGTACCGCGCACAGCCGGTGCGCGTGCCGCGCCGTGTCGCGCAGTACACAAGTGAGTAGCGTTTCGCAACATGAAGATCCTACAACGCATTTGTTTGAAGTTATTTTTCTCTCCAGACTAATTCGATAAGTTCGAACCTGTTTAATCGGCGAGCCAATGAGCGCACCGCTCGCAACGAACGCGTGGTGGGGGGTGCTACTCGCCCGTAGAAAATATCGTACAACGCAATAAAATAAATGAATGAATAAGCTAATTTTATCGAATCGTGATGGCTATTTTAGAAGAGGAGAATGAGGAAATTTGTGTGATCAATAAAATAAGTTATTCCGCAGACAATTTAGTATTTGGGGGGGGGGGGGTAAGAATGGTATATCTATGTGTACCTTTTAGGGGCAACCCACAATAAAAAAATGTTAGTTTATCATTTAGTATCAGCGTTGATATCTACGTCCGTCATACAATCTATAGAGTTGTAAAACAAATTTCAAAAGGAAAACTCTCAATATCAGGCGAGATGATGGTCAAGTGTAAGCCTAAAAGTTTAAAAAAAACGTCATTTTCAAAGTGTGCTTAATCTTTGTCGCTGCCACTGTCTCACTGTCAGCTCTCCAGCTGTCCACTGTTATTTCGGTTTCGTAATTTCGTTGTATTTTGACTTTGACTATTTTGTATTTACGTCTGATTGTGTTTGTTTGTGAGAAACGAAAAGTTGAATTATCTTTGACGAAGAAAAAGAAAAGAATTGGGCTTAGTGGTTATAACAATAAAGCATTTTAATGACTTTGCTGTGATGGTAGAATTATAATGTCTTAACACAGATACCTAACCTCTACTCTGAACATGAGCCATGGAAGAAAATCCTATTATTAACTATTATGATATTCTACAATGCGACAAATCATCATCTACTGACGAAATAAAGAAGAGTTATCAACGTCTCGTGCTGTCCTCGCATCCAGACAAAAATAACGCACCTGAAGATAAATTTCTCGCTATACAGAAAGCCTGGTCTGTTCTGAGGGACCCTGAATCTCGAAAGCAGTACGATGCAGCGCTCACGTGTCAAGAGCATAGTGATTATTTGCTTTACGATACAATAAGACTGTCAGATATGACTTATGATGAGGCAGAGAATGTCTATTCATACAACTGTCGCTGTGGAGGAGTGTATCTCTTGGATTCTAGTGACTCCAACTCTAGTGAAGTGGTAATTGGGTGCGATGAATGTTCCTTCTCCATTCGAATCAATAGATAATGGTATATTATGCGATGTAGTATTTATTGACTGTAATCTAGATATATCTATATGTAAATAGTTTTTGAATTTAATTTTATTTTTATATATTTGCACCTAGATCTTATATTTACAGATAACAATTTAGATTCTTTTATTGTATTTAAATTGGTATTATTTTAGAAAATGATAGTGTTATGAAACATAAAAAGTAGTATTGTTTTTTATATTTATTTTAATTATTCTTACTTATTGAAGGAATATAGTTTCTTTCTATTTTTGAATTCTATTAAAATTAGTGATATTTAATTTGTTGTAGATAAGCAACTAACTATGCAATAAATGCTAAATTTAATTAGTTTACATAGTAGTAAATCTTTAATTTGCCATGAAAAAGTAATAGTACTTACTACTATCATATTCTGATACAAATTATATATGAGAAGTGCCCCTACGATTTTGCAACCTTTTCGTTACGCCAGGCTATATTTGTACTGTATTACAAATTTCAACTTGATCTATTCAGCTGTTCCAACATGATTGAGCAACAAACATCTAAACTTTTTGTTGTTTGTAGCACATTTGATCAACGGGTCACATACATTTATAGTTGTGTACCTTTCACAATCATAATGACTCAAATTTTATAGTATTTCATTGTTTCTACTTGTGACTCAAATGATGTAGATAGTAAATTTCAGCTTTTAAACAATAACTCTTCTAGATTCCTTGTTAGAAAACTAGCAAACCAATTTTTTTTCAAAAATTTCCTTTGAACAATTCTGAAACTGATTCCTTCAGTTAAAAAAAAAGAAAAAATTCTCAAATTGTCTATTAATAATGTCAACTAAATTATGAAACAAAGAAGATGTCCCATTAAATTTAAATGTTCCTCTTTTTTATCCTACTTCCTACTAATATTATAAATGCGAAAGTTTGTAAGAATGTATGGAAATATGTTTGTTACTCTTTCACAAAAAACCCACTGAAGGGATTTGGAAGAAATTTGGTACATAGAGAGATAATGATCTGGAATAATACAGGCGTGGGCCGTGGGTTCGATCCCCACCCAGTGCAAATGTTTGTATGATGAATTCAAATATTTGTACTGTGCCTGGGTGTTTTATATGTATAATAAGTATGTATTATAAAATATATAAGTAATATATCAGCTATCTGGCTTCCATAGTACAAACTTTGCTTAGTTTGGGGTCAGATGGTGTTGTGTGTGAAATGTCCACCAATATTTATTTACAAACTAGCTTTTACCCTCGACTTCGTCCGCGCCACATATTTATTAAAGTAATTGAGGCAGTACTCGTATGTCTACTACCATACAAATTCACGTTTCCTAATCAAAATCGGTCTAAGTCAAAGTTTTATATTTATTAATAAATGTACAATTTACACGACAAATTACAAAGAAACTATGTTCTCAAAAAATTAATCAAAAACAGACTTTAATTTAAAATCATATTGGGACGTTCCACCAAATTTTATTAGAGTCTATTAGTAGATATATCGACTGATTACATGAACGCAAATTTTAGTTTGTTGTTCATATTTCAAAACCGCCCGCACTGATTTCGATAAAATTTATATGACCACCTCTGAACTATAATCTACCAACCAAAAAATAACCATCTAAATTGATTCACAATTGGAAATACAACTGGATTGATAACCTCCTCCTTTTTGAAGTCGGTTAAAAATAGCATACAAAGAGTGCCAAGATCCTTCCATGCACACTTTTACTCCTCATTTCCACTCTTTTCAACTCTTTTCTGTGATAAAAGTCGCCGTTGTCCTTTCCTAAGTCTAGGTAGTCTATCTGTGCACCAAATTGTAACAAACTCTTTAAGTGGCTTAGGCGTTAGACGGTAACGGACAGAGAGAGTTACTTTCATATACCTATATAATTTCATATTAGAATTGAAAACAGGTGTTCCTGATCATTTTATAAGAGGCAGTTGTAAAAGATTACCGAAAAGTAATACGTTTACTCCTCCAAAAAACTCATTTTCACAGTTCTTAATTTGCCTCAATCGAGCGTCCATCATGCATAACATTTGATAAGACACCATGGAAATCTCGTCGACTATCAAAAATTCTGTCTGATAGTCTAATACCCCATTTAGTGACTGCGACCATCTTAAGTATTGAGGTTGTATAGTGCACTGTATTCTTCTTGTCAAGCCTTTTTATTTGATACCCATGTTGATGGGGTTCATAAAACCTAAGTTATCCGCCATTGTGTAGAGGCCGCCATCTTGGATTTTAATTTTATATACCTAATGCATTGTATTCTACTGGTTGAGCACTTTCATTTGATACCCATATTGATGGGATTGATAAAACCTACGTTAGTGTAGCGGCCGCCATCTTGGATTTCAATTTTTTATAGTATATTGTATTCTGCTTGTTGAGCCCTTTCATTTGATACCCATGTTGATGGGATTGACAAAACCTACGTTATCCGCCATTTTGTAGCGGCCGCCATCTTGAATTTCAATTTTTTATAGTATATTGTATTTTGCTTGTTGAGCCCTTTCATTTGATACCCATATTGATGGGATTATTAAAACATAAATTATCCGCCATTTTGTTGCGGCGGCCATCTTGAATTTATAATGATAATGAATAAACATAATTGTATTGTCATCAAAACCCAAAGTGTATACAACATTTCAGATTAATCGGTTGACAGGAAGAGGGTGAAATTTGAATTACTAAATTTGACCCAAGAATAAATAATAATAAATAATAAAAAAAAACCCCAATTCCACCCCCGTAGGTACAGTTCGAAACTACAAAACTGCTAAAACATACATTTTATGGTTTCGTGTTAAATATCTAGACGTAAAGTTTCATAGTTCTTCAACAATGACGAAGTTTTCCATATAAACTTTCATCCCTTATTTTAACCCTTTCAACCCTTTTTTCGGAACAAAAAGTAGCCTATGTCCTTTCTCGCGATCTATTTTATCTATGTATCAAATTTCATCAAAATCTGTTGGTTGGTTTAGGCGGTAAAGACGGACAGACAGACAGACAGACAGACAGACAGACAGACAGACAGACAGACAGAGTTACTTTCGCATTTATAATATTAGTATGGATATACACATTTTTGTCTCGGGAAAATAACGAGATCCGGAACTTCGCAGGACGCTGGTAGTCGTTAATATGTTTACATTTAACAATTATGTTAAACAAAGATGCAGTCTTCGGTGGAGCATGTTTACTAAGGAGTAACAAATTCACTCTAATTTCAGTGGAGCATGTTTACTAAGGAGTAACAAATTCACTCTAATTTCAGTGGAGCATGTTTACTAAGGAGTAACAAATTCACTCTAGATTTGAAGATTAAATTGATCAGGGAATAGGAGCATGTTTACTATACTAAGGAGTAACAAATTCACTCTAGATTTGAAGGTTAAATTGATCAGGTAATAGGAGCATGTTTACTAAGAATTAACAAATTCACTCTAGATTTAAAGGTTAAATTGATCAGGGAATAGGTGCATGTTTACTAAGAATTAACAAATTCACTCTAGATTTAAAGGTTAAATTGATCAGGGAATAGGAGCATGTTTACTAAGAATTAACAAATTCACTCTAGATTTGAAGATTAAATTGATCAGGGAATAGGAGCATGTTTACTAAGAATTAACAAATTCACTCTAGATTTGAAGATTAAATTGATCAGGGAATACCTACTCATGTTAAGTATTTTACACAGCTTAGGTGATCTTGTTTCGAAACCTGAGCCAAACTTCTTTTGAAACATCACACCAACTATGAAACTATATTGATTTGTACAAGTTTTGAGCAATCCAATAGAAAACTAGGCAGAGTGGTATTAGAATAGAATATTTATTAAGTAGCATTAACATATTAAAACATCCATTTACATAACACACACATACCATTTCAGAGAGTCGTAATCGTAATTAAAACAGAGTCGGTTTTGTTGTTGCATATGAACGTCTGTCAGCAGTCAGTATTTGATCATACAGATCAGTCACACACTCAGAATAAAAACTGATCACCGCTTTATTGAAGATGACGAAGTTCTGGCAGGTTCTTAGGACTGATTTCCTTTTTCTGTTAGTTTAGTTCAAGTGCCAAAACTTTGCATTTTCTCAGTATTAATATTACAAAGTTAAAGAGTTTGTTTGAACTGTAGGGTCTCGGGAACTACTAGTCTGAGTTGAAATATACTTTCTCTGTGAGAGAGTCCATATATCGAGGAAGGTTATAGGCTATATGACATTACGCTACTATCAATAGGAGTGGAGCATAAATAAAAAATGTAACAAAAACGGGAAAAAATATTCCTTTTCGAGAGATTTCGTTGCGCGCGTTGACGTACGCCGAAGTCTGTGACAGCATGTGTCTGTCTTTTTTAATCTTGCGTTATAATAACCTGTGCTAACCAAATTTGTTCTAAATCTGAGTTGTTATGACCAATTTTGGGTAGGTGGCATAGCAACACGCGCATGGTTCAGCTAGTAATAAATAAATTTGGAATCTTTATTTGAACATGGATGGATGAATATTATAAAATGTGGAAAAATTCAAACAAAAAGTAAAATTTTAATAATACCATTTATTTTGTGGTTAGAGCTAGCACATAAATACATTTAAAATTTTGTCAGGATAAAATTAATTCATAAAATAATATGGTTAACTTATAAAATGTAGGACTACATAATCTAGTAACTAATCTATGGTCGAATTTTGTACAGTTTTCAATAATACATACAATCAGTTTGGGGATATAACAGTAACCAGAATAAATTAACCAGAATAAATTACATAGGCACTAAGATTTCGATTTCATTTTCGAGTGGTTTTCATTAAATATTTCATAACTACTAAAAGATCTAAGCTATCACATATTATGCAAGTAATAATTTTGTAAGATTTTCCATTTTACAAATACTTTATTGGCAAGATACTAAAACGAAAAATATAATAGGTACATCCATAAATTCTTCGTAAGGTCTATAGAGAGTGAAGAGATAGAGAGATAATATAATATTGCCAAAGATATACAGGTAGAAGCAATTTGCCATACTACAGGGATAGCAAACTGGCCAATTAGTGTCACCACCTCATGCGATGCTCTTCAAACACGGCAGGGTAGCTCACTTTTCTCACTCATCCACTATATAAATTCAGACACTCATTGAGATTACAGTATAATTAGATTACCAATTAATGTGCTCCGAGTGCATGTCCTCTTCAACTTGTATAAAACAAGAATTGTGTCAAATTTCGACACTAGATAGAGCTGATCACAATTAATACAAAAATTGGTCTGTTGACATAATCGAGTAAGTAATGTGTTTATGGTAAAAACTCACAGTCTGGCACTCAGACACATAAATCAGGGCATACACAAAATATATACACACTGTGCGCACTTTGTACTTTTAAATAAGATTCACTTAAGCAATTGGAGTCCAATGGGGCAGTCTGGCTTACACACGCAAGCATGTCGGAAACACATCATCAGCACAGTCTCACTTTGTTGACACATCTGTCCATGAAATTCTTTTTCCTTTTTGTTTGTGTGGCAGCATCTAAAGGCGTGGGCAGGGAGAGTTGTGTGTGCGGTTCCTCGGCTTCTAGAATGCCTTCGCAACTGCGACACCTCCGCGAGTTGGTCTCTAGCTCGCTAGAGTCCAAGTGATCACTGCTCTCGGACAGTCTTTCCGGTAGACTGTACAGTGATTTCTCGGGCGATGCAGTTTTGGGAGTGCTACAACTACTTGTTAATTGTTCGCAGCTCTGTGAGGCAGGTGAAGCTTTCTCGAGGGATGATTGGCGGTGCCGTCGTGGTCTGTAAGTTAGATAAATTCAATTTAGTAGATAGTCAAATTACCATGATTGATGATGATGATGATTTTTATTTTATCTACTAATCTGTCTCTACGTCAAAAAAATTAAAATAATTAATTTATAGCAGCACCATTATAGATAGACTACTACAAAATACTGCCTTCCCCTGACTAGGTCATAAAGATTTCTTAAAACGAGCGTCTCTCTTAATTCGTTAAAATGACAACGACCAATAAAAAGGTTTAAAGATTTTACAATACAAAATACATGACATTAATTATTATTATTTATTTGCGAACATAAGTATAAATGCTTGTACTATGCCTTTAAGGTCTTTAGTAAGAAAGTGTACTGATTTTTTTTTAATGCTTAGTTCGAAATTGATTTTTGCAAGATATTTTGTTTAACAGCAAGCAAAAAAAATATTTTTGCACTCAATGCACTTGAAACAAGGATTTTTCCGCTAAAGCATTAAAAAATAGAGAAATTCCTTACCTAACAGGCGGTAGCGTGTGTAAAGGTTCTAGTCAATCTGCCTTGTCGCTCCCCCGGCTCTCGCAAGAAGCCATCCGCTGATAGCTGGGGGGCCCTCGACCGATGGTAGCCGTGCCGGGGGTAGGGACTTCGCGCCCTCGTAGTGTGCCCTCCAACCGACTGGCCAGGTTCGACTTGCCACGAAGAAAACTAAAACACGAATTGGTTTTCATTATCATCTTGTACATTAGAACATCTATATTGTAGCCAAAAGTCAAGATTACAAGGTTCATGTTTTTAATTACCTTTCCAACGTACGTACAATTTAATACAATTTAAAAACATTTCTCGTAGTGAATGAATGTACTAAGAAGCTTCAGCAAATGATTCTCCTATGATAAACTTATGATTCTCCTCCATGCTTCAAATCATGGATTTGTTTTTGTCATTTTCTGTTCTTTTTATTGGAAGCTCTACGTCACGTAGGTACTTATACGATTAAAATGGAAATAACAAAGTTCAAGTTACCTTTCTAATTTTTCAACGCATGCGTCCTGGTAGTCGTGGATCCACCGAACGCTATTGAAATGGCACACCGCCCGCATGTCTTCAGGTAACTCTTCCGCTTTCGGCCACTCGAAATTATCGATGATTGGCACAATATTGCACTGTGACTGCAACGCTGCCACTATCTCCTAGAACATTAAAAAATTTGAATTTAATGCCAGCGCCCAAAGTTTAAAACATATCTAAATAACCTATTAAACTTGGCATTCAATTTAAGAAATACTTCGACTGTATGGAATATTATAAACAGACTATTTCTCAGACAGTATTATTCCCAAGCAATACTTTTGTAAAAATAATATTCTAGACTTTTCACAATTCATGATGTAGAACAATGGTACTTACTCGATGAACCCAGTCTTTTCTATCTGTGTCATTCTTGCATCTCTCGAGGGCATTTGGTGTTAGCACAAGCAGGAAGTGTTTCGCCTGCCTGATGCTTTGGAGGAGGTTGTTGTCGAATTTGCCAGCCTCGAGTCTCTCCACGTCAATGAAGACTGTGAACCCTCGAAGCTGCAAGTGAACTTTAAGTAGACTGGCCAACTGTGAGCCATTGGATCTTCGGTAACTCACGAACACGTCTAAGTTCTTCTCCATGTTCTCTTCTCCTTTACTTGGCAGAGAGCTTTCGTATACTGTAAAAATAAAAGGAGCGCTGTAGATACATACTTTATGAGACGTTAGTTCTATTTAAATGTAGTCTTTGATCGTCTCGCATGTTTACGTTTATTAAGAAATTTATGAAAGCGTCAGTTTCATAGCTATTAGGAAACTGGGAGCGATATAACGATCATCGTAAATAAGACAAGATGGCATGTTTTTCTGTTTATCTTGCACAACTATTGAAAATTGAAAGGAATCTGGTATACGGGAAACTTATTTTGTTTCTTACCTCGAATAGCATTTAGGATCCGTAGCCTATGGATGCTGTTGCCGATCCGGCATTCGTTTTCTAGCTGCTCGTCGCTAAGGCCTCTGATCGACTCTTTGTCGACTCCAGCATTTAACATTGAGTATGTGTAGATTGTGTATTCTGGTCCGATGCTCGATAAGAAATCGTTCAAACTTCCAGTGTCGCGTGATGTGTAGTCTGCCATTTTTTTGAGCTGTTGAAGTTCTCGAGTGAATCTGAAAATTATGAAAAAAATATGATTTATTAAATTGGTTCACTTGACTGCACAAAAATTAATTTAAAAAAACGCATTTTACAATTATTGGTATTTAGATTATTCTATTTCCTGATTATAATATTTTTATACAGAATTTTAAGCAGAAACTGAAAGAAATCGAACAATACATTTAGGTCTTACTATTTAAAAAAATAATTCGGAATTATATAAATGAATCCCTACGATATATATTTTATTAAATTAATGTAGGCATACTATACAAAGTTAAGACGAAGTTAATTTATCACACATACGCGCAAATACGTGTCCCCAAACAGCAATTCTTCATTTTGTGGACATATTCCGAGAGCTGGTAGCAAAATTTGGGTAGGTATTTGAGGCAAGCTGAAAACTTGTCACATAGTTCTCCTATTGTATCCCTACATGGAGGCGCCGATCTAACTGCTGAGTAGAAAATCCATAATGATCTCTCTTTTTGAGAATCTCTTTTTTTCAGTAACTAAATAACACCCAATTTAAATTTCAAATAGCTTCAACGCCATTTTTAGCAATGTTAAAGTCCCGACTTAATCGTCTGGTTTATTATAATTTTTATTCCTTAATCATTAAACTACAACATATACAAATTGCATATTGCCTCAAACAGATTCACTTTTTTTTTAATGTATGAATCCAATTTGCCTGGCCTCTCACTAGCCAGGTCTGGACCTCCGTGTTGCAGTATAATAGGAGAGCTACGTGACAAGTTTTCAGCTTGCCTCAAATCATTATTATCATCAGCCGTAAGACGTCCCTGCTAGACATACTGCTGCCTCAAATACCTACCCAAAATTTGCTAGCAGCTCTCGGAATAACAGTCCTGTTATAAATAATAAAGAGCTTATACTCCAGATTAATAAATAACGTACCTTTTCCGTTTGATCCCATTTTGTAAACCAATGTCTTCTTTGAGATTATCTTCCGTAATTTGTAATAATAAATCTCCATCAACTCTGCTCTCGAAAAAGTTACTGGCGTATTCTGAGAAACCGATTTGTTTGACCCATTCTCGGACATCCTCAATGGACCAGAGAGGGACCTGTTGTGAGAGTTTGTGTGGTACTTCTTCGCCAATAAGACGCAATGCTTGAGCGGCGTATTTAGAAGCTACTGCATTTGGGATACTCGCTACTTTCTTTAGCGACTCGATTGCTCCTATTTCTCTGAAGATTTCTGTGTTACCCTGCTGCTTCTTGATTCCAGCCTCCATACAGAAATGGAAAGCGGCCAAGTTTCTTGCTTCTTCTCGCTTTGAGCTAAGCACTGGTACCAGCCGTTGTAGCCAGGTTTTACTTTGACCATGTGCGTGTGCAAGATTAGATTTCGCAAATTCGGAAGGATTGTGAGTAGTTACAAATGGTTCCACTAAATCTAAAGTTCCCGATTTCAGTACTGCAGCTTCGATTTCTTTGTTTGCTACTAAAACCGCAATAGCTAAGCAGGCATAGTATTTGATGTTGTCGTCATTGTGGAAAGCTAGAGGGAACAACCACATGGGTACTTTTCTCTTGATCATAGCTTCCTGGTTTTCCGCTCCTCCATACAGGGACAGGTTGGCAAGAGCAGTCGCACAATGCCGTAATGTTTCTACGTCGTTCTTTCTGCATTCAAACAATACCGCGTCTAAACCGCCCAGTTTTATGACATCACCACATGTGCTTTCGCTGTGTTTGAATAGGTGTTCTAGAATTCCCGTGCCGATTCGTGAATGGTCTACTGAATTCGCATGTTTCGTACAAACACATGCGACGTTTACAACTTTTTCCAAACCGTTTTCGACTACGTGTGCTCTATTTTCGGTGGTAAGACACTGTTCTAGTAGTTTTGCAGTTGAAAATTGTAATTCTGGCTTGCTGGAGTCCAAACAGTTTGCCATCAATATATCTAATCCACCGGAAGCTCGGAGAGCGTTGCACAATGAATATCCTAACTCGTGGCCGTATGTAGGTACCGCCCATGCTCTTCTCAACATTTCATTTAGCTTATCGAAATGGACGGATGCGTGCTTCATGTCAATTTGATTATTTTTTATTGAAGTAATAAAAGCGTTCATTCGAGAGGAATATTTCTGAATAGCCATTTCAACATCCTTCTGGACTGAGTTTGCGTTCAACTTATCTAAGTCTTCAAACGTCAAATTAGTTAGATCTTCGTCGCCTGGTTTGGTCGTTCCATTTAGTAGCTGACTCATCTGAAATCAGAATAAAAACTTTATAAATATTTCCCGATACTTATTGACAATAATTGTAATTTTTATTTATTTTCGAAAACATTATACCTACTTACAGTGCCGGTTTTAGCATTACCAGCCCTGGGCGCGATTTTTTTACTTTGACTTGACCGCTCAATGAGCGAAGTCTAGTTACAGACTAGATACAAAGGAGCCCCTTTCGGCGCCCTAGGCGGTCGCCCTACCATTCCCTACCCTAACGCCGGTACTCCCTACCCAAATACATCTAGATTCTAGAGATAGATCCTAACGTCTATCTGTATAGCACGGTTATACACATTATGTTTACAATTAACGATATAAGTATAAATGGCTACAAATAATATGATGACAATAATAGTAAAGATTATTTTGTGAGGTATGTATTACGTTATACTAAATTACAAACCCATTAATTTATCAGTTCTTATCATATATATTCACCATGACATGCTACGAGTAGTTAGATAGCCATTGTACATGCAGTATTATTTTATTGATCGTGCAGAAATAAATCAATGCCCAGTGTAACATAATTTATCACAATGATTTTCTACCTCTATAATAATATCGAAGTTGCTGAACATAATGGTATATTTACCATGATTATTATGAATCAGTGTAACACTATTTCAAACTATCACGGTTCACTATACTAACGTTAGTAATAGACAATTTATCGTTATAATGTAACGACTACACGATATGTATGTACAATTTTAGAGGATAGGTACAAGTACCTACATTTTAAATGCACTTGTTTATGGGTTTTCATGGTTATTATTACTGGAATTTTAAAATACATGTACCTAAACCAGGGGTTCTGGTAAAACCTCAATATAAGTAAATAATAATAATAAAATAAAGTAATTTAAAAATCTATTGATATACCTAAATTAGAAAATAAAATAAAAAAAGGAAATGTAAAAATAATTGTTCTGCTCACCTGTGAGGAGAGTAACGTCGATTTCGTGGACAAGTTTTTGGAGATCGTGATATTGGAGTGAGCAACACTGGAGCTTTCCTTGTGGCTGAACATGCCGCTGGAAGTGACGGTCTGTCGTGCCTGTGCAGTCGCCATGGCTTTCTTTTCCGCGCTGAAGGCGTCTGTCTGTAGTCGAGAACTAGACGCTGATATATTATTCGCTTCCTGTGCTGTCACTTCTCCCGCCTTCAAAGACCGCTGTTCCTAAAAAGTATAAAATACTCCACTGTAAAGCACGTCTGAGCACTCCAAAAATTATCACATCACTAGGCTCATCTCTGTCTTTATCGGAACTGTTGTTTCGAATTGGAATTACGCGAACCGATATGGAAACCTACAGTTCCGACCTCAGGAGAGATGACCTCGTTATCACTCAATCACTCTTATATTTAGCGCACTACGTTTTAAGCATGAATCACAAAATAAACATTAGATAGTTACGGCAATAACTAAACGCAATTTAGGTCTCGAGCGTCGTTTAGAAGACATAGTTGTTCGTTCGGAAGCCGCGGCGCGTTTGTCCCGGAATAAAAACCACTTTAATATTGGACAACAGAACGTCACTGCTGAGTTTATACATGCTGACCGTTTCTATTGGATATAGGCCAATCGCGGGAAACTCGTGGGCTTTCTATGATTATTTTAGTTTTGTATATGAACGTCACATGTTGAAGGTCGTTGGTCATTTTCTCCTAAGAAATGAACTCTCACCGAAGGGTTATCTTGGTTGGGAGGAAACCGCGAAAGGACGCCGCGGTGTACGGGCCACGGGGCGGACCCCCCTCCCGCAAACATTCCGGATCTATATTTACAGCGAACTATTCGTGTACTGGTACGGCGCACGCGCAATAATTGACTTCCGCGTGTGCTCGCGCGCGCGACGGTCAGGCGCTGACTGAGAAGCGTTGAGTTACGGCGCGATAAGCGCCTTAGATAAATGAGCTCACCGCTCCAGGCGATCCTCCGCGTCGCAGCATCCTGCCAGTCCAAGCGATAAACCGAGCCATGCTATGGCGCTGTGCTAATGCTATACGCTACTACCGTTACACCGCATTGCGATCTTGCATGTTATCAGGTCAAGAAATCAACTACACTGCGCGGTTCAGCGCGGCGGCACCCTAGGATATTGATCGGTCGCAATCACGCGAGGTCGCGTCCTTCGGCGCGCCTTTCTGGCTCCGGCGGCAATGCCAGACGTCCGAAAGAGAGGACGAATTGAACTCGGTACTACACACGCTAGTTTTCGTATTGTGTATGCTTACTGCGGGATTCATAACATATATACCAATGGTTTTTAGGTAATTTTCGTGGGGATTGTAAAACCGTATAAGTGTCCTGGTTAAACTCTAGTTACTGGATCGTCTTTATTACTTACTTGTAGATACGCGGCGTTTTGTTCCGCTGTGAGGCCTTCCGCTTGTAACATTCGACGTGATGCTCCTGAGGCGCTACTTTCTGCATACTGCACGTCTCCATGGTGCAGTCGTCGCATTCTGGCACTGTTCGCCGCTGACCTCGACGCACTGTATCCGTCGGCTACCACCCGAGTCGAACTAGCTGAAGTCACTCTAGCAGCACTATACTTCAGCTCGTTTGCAGCACTGGATCCCACAATAGCAGTATTTCCACTCAACAACGAAGGCTTATCACTGATAGGCGGCGGTGTATCAGACTCTGGAAACGTCACAAGGGGCCCTTCTCCTGGTAGCTCACTCATATCACTCATATCACCATATTCACCCATATCGTTGAGATCACGAATGTCCGGCAGATGCCTCTCTCCTAAGTCATCTTGGTCCACGATATTCTCCATTGAACTTCTTAATCTGCAGACAGGAATATATTTGAATACTATTGATTTATTTGGTATGTAGACACTTGAAAGACGAGCGAATGTTATAGACACAAAACTAATTTTGTATGGAACGCTCGTAAGGGTCACGGGAAACCGTACTGTTGCTATTGTTTGCCGGCGTGGTACTGCAAACAGATCGGAGAAACAGCGGGTGGGAATTGGCAGAGAGCCAAGGTTTCTCAGGTGAGCTCGCTCCTATCGCTCCCTGGCTAATGGAAAAATCGTCTTTAATGTTCTCAAAAAACCGTCTGTGTTATCGCAACGCCCCTTGACCAAACCATAAAATAAACATTGGCACATCTCAAACTCATTATGCAATATGGTAGTCATTGTAGGGCATATAAAAACTATGCGTGGGTTGAACACGATTGACATAATTGGACTCACCTTTGTCCGAAGCTTTTGGCGGCCGTGTTGCTAAGATTCTTCATTTCGGAGATAGAGCTCTTGAGCTCGGTGAGGTCCGACTTCATGGAACTGGCCTTCATTTCGGAAGCGGCCATGTGCTGTAGACGTTGCGACGAGGTTTGTATTCTTTGACTCGACGCTGCACTACTGGACGTTGTACTGGAGACCATCTGTAATGCGTAATAAACAATCAGGCTTTTATACAGGCAAATAAGTACTTACTCTGTATTATGCAAAGATAATACATATCCAGACAAACGTTCGCTTGTGAAATAAATAATAATGCAAATGACGTTGTGGAATACCTTATAGCAATAAAAAATCCAGATTGCGAGAAAAGTAGGGCAGTATTTCGCATAACTCGTATAAGACACGTTCTCGTCGTCCACATTCGTTATCTAGACTACGACGGTGGAAGAGTTCAGTGCCAATGCTACAGAAGTTGTTAGTGCGGGCGTCACGCGTCTTGGCGCACCTCACGTACGAATTCGAAGTAAATAAAGCCAGGGCTATACAAAATAGAAATACGAAAATAACAGGGCTCGCATAAATTTAGCTTGCGTCTGAAAAATGTTCTTTCTGTATTATATTGACAGGCGATCGCTTTTACGTGATTCAGTTTACAGACAGCATTGCGTGAATAATCACTTTGTTTGTGTAGCTGATATTTTGCTCTAGATTTTACGAGCAGATGTGTCGAAGCCGCGGAAATTTCGAGTGCCACATCCTCGAGAAAATGGTTTAATAATATTTTGCTGCTAATTGTGTTTTTAGTACCTTGACGATTATTTTATTATTACGTAGTTGCCTTGCCTACTGTTTGAGCACTACGACACACGTGTCGGCAATGCCTACGGTAACTGTTGTCTTTGTAGTTGGTACGTTGATACTTTGCAACGCTAAAAGAGTGCAATAAGCCATATGAAACATTTTCACAAAAATAAACGACTGAGTTGGTGACAGCCCTAAAATACGAAATAAAAACTGATGTTAAAAATACGAAATAAAACGGGGATATTGATAGATGCATTAACCCTCTACAGACATGTTCCTGACTATTTTATTTACCAACCTGTTTCCAAATTTGCTAGTATTTGTTTCCAAGTATTTTCCAAAAAGGAAAGTGCTAAAGTTCTTGCATATTCTTTTCCTGTCCTGAACAATATGCTGCGCATTTGTTGTAGGTATTTATTGTGGCCCTTCCCTCTTTTCGTTAATATTCCGAACCGAGATTCCATCACAAAAGCAACCTCAGCGTGTATCAAATAAAGCACGCGATGACACACAATTCCTTTAAATTTACATTTTCAGAGATTTTTTTCGATTTCGGGATTGGTGTCATGGTTTTAAGTTATTAACAATAACGGCAATTATAGAAAGGTCCACGACCTTTCGGCTGTAGCTCCTTTTGTTCCTAACTCGTTATACTTTTATACTATACTAGCTGAACCCGCTACTTCGTTCGCGTAATAGACCGCAGGCCCGTGAACAAAATTTATGGGTCATCTGATACAGCAGGAGACCTATGTAGGATGATAGAAGGGTATAAAGTAATAAGATTGAGCACTATGCCGTCACTTGTAAGCTGTCCAACTGAGTGCTGTTGAAGAGGGGGTTCAAAACCTCGATCATTTCTCGTTATCGCATGATTTTTGTACGGCGTTGCGGAATTATAGATTAAAAGAGGTATTGAAACTATAAAAATTATAAATTTAAAAATTCTTATTGTTAGTTTGTGAAAAAAATTCATGATGTTCCGACGATTTACAGAGTAAGTTTGGTCATTTGATTATGTTCGGCTTTGGTTCCATACAGTTTCAATACCTCTTCTAATACATTATTTCGCAATGCCGTACAAAAATCACGCGACAAGGAGAAATGATCGAGGTTTTGAACCCCCTCTTCAACTGCACTCAGTTGGACAGCTTACAAGTGACGGCATAGTGCTCAATCTTATTACTTTATACCCTTCTATCATCCTACATACGTCTCCTGCTGTATCAGATGACCCATAAATTTTGTTCACGGGCCTGCAGTCTATAAGCACATGTTACTGACTTATACATTAATTGGAAGTATCGTACGTCAAATATTTGGATAAGGAGTCGTTGAAAAACCTTTGAGTTTGAGTGAATTTGTTTTTCCACACAAAAATTTATTTAATTTTATCATCTTTATTTTTCTTTTTTTAAACAAAATTAAACATACTTAGTAAGGTTTAGTAGTATCGAACTTAGCCGCAAGTGTTAAGTTTGTAGGATTTTTATAGGATACATTATGAAAAGTCTGAAGCTAATGTGCATGATCTGATACCTACTTACCTATTTCTTTTTATCCGCAAACTGTTTTCTAGCTGTTACCCGCGACTTCGCCGGCGTAAAATTTTGAACGAAGTCTGTGTGGAATCAAAATAATTAAAATTTTGAGTTTTAATGATATTCAAGCAAGTTGAACCCGTAAATCTAAGCCAAGTCTTAGTGAAATGTTAATGTATGAATTTAATTGTCGGTAACACAGAAAAAAATCAAAAACGAAAGAATCGAAATTTGGCATCATAATCCTTTTAGCAGCAAAAACTTAGTACAATTTAAAATACCAGTAACGCCACCTAGTGATGAAAGAAAAAATACATACCACAATAGCAAAACATCGATTTAAATGGCCTTTAGTGCTTTTAGATTTAAACTGGCATTAGCGCCGTCTTATGAGAATATTATGTTGCTTGTTATTTTGATTGTGAACGCAAATCACCTACATTATCTACGCCAAAACGGGTGCATATATTTTTCATTTTTGGCTTTTACCTTACCATCACATCAAAATCCTTACGAAAATATATGCTTATATTAAGTAATATGGAGTTAAATTAAAATGTAGACTTATTAGCCCATGTGAAATTTTAGACTCTAAACTATCTGTGTTTCGTATGTCAACCCATATCGTTGTGCCGTTTTGACGTGATAGTTAATATTGGTTTCCTTAGGGCCCATGCTTCTTTTCAGGTTGATAGGTAATAAATACATAAATGTGGTATTTCAGACTATGAGCTATTTCTGTTTCAATTTTCTACCAAATTTGTTTAGTCTTTCCTACGTCACAGTAACGTATGTTTCGAATTCAATCCAACGCGTTCCAACGTTGTCCTGTAAATATTATGAATGTCACTGTTTGGATGTTTGTTACGTAATACATAGAGTACTTATACAAAGGCAATGTTTAGCCTATGTGTTCTTCCAGACTGTAATCTAATTCTATTTCAAATTTCAACCCGATCACTTGATACGTTCCGCCATGATTAAAGCGGGAATAGAAATACATCATCTGCGAAAATTTCAACTGTCTAGCTATCACCGTTCTTGAGATACAGCCTGGTGACAGACGGACGGACGGATGAACGGATAGCGAACTCTCAGTAATAAGGTCCCGTTTTTACCCTTTGTGTACGGAACCCTAACAACGGTCTGCTTCGGTCACCGAAGCTTGTTGAACACTACCTTTAAATTTTAAACAGTATTTGGATTGAAATAATACGTTTTCTAATAAGTTACGGCTGGTCTAGTAAGTTACAGCTGACCTAGTCGGGAGAACGGCGACTGTCGATCCGGAGACCCAGGGTTCAAAACCACGCGCACCACTATGTTTTCAGAGTCATGTTCGTAATGCCGGTAATTAAAACGGTGAAGGAAAACACCGTGAAGAAACCGAAATCTACCTATAATCTAAGTTCTAAGTCATATGTTATCCACCAACCGAGACTGGGCCAGCGTGGTGGATTATAGCCTTGTCTCTCTCCTTGCGAGAGAAGGCCCCGACGCCCAGCAGTGGGAACATTTAATGGGTTGTTTACGCTGCTACTTATTATGCTGATATGTTTTCTCCAAAATACAAAAATCTACTTCAACGACAGGTAATTTAATTCTATCATTCGACTAAATTTTATAAGAAGGTATAACTAAGTATGTCGTACAGCTAAATCTAAACTGATTTTAGTTTTTGTTGATATTTGAAAACTACCTCCCTGTTTTCGATATCTAAGATCACCTCTGAAGTATTTTCTACCAAACAAAAAGGAATTATCAAAATCAACTAACAATTAGCGGAGTTATCGCGTAAAATAAAACCAAATAAAAAAACATGCAACCCGATTGACAACATCCTCCTTGTTTGAAGTCGATTATAACCGAATGATGTTTGTTTTTCCACACAAAAATATTTTTTTGACAATTATTTTGTCATTCAAGACGACGCGACGCGATCACGTGGGCACTTCTTGAATCTAGAATCTAGATATTCTGTGGATCGTCTGTGATACACAGAATACTTAGAATTAGTAGTATGTACCGAACGCGCCGTGCGTGTCGTTATTATTTAATGTTTGTGTAATTTCCGAACCACCAAACCGATAATGTTCAAATTTTGATGGGACAATATAAAAAATGTGTTCTTTCTAACAAAAAAAGAATTAATGAAATTAAACAACGCAAACATGAGTTACAACCAAATACACATTCTGACTTTCACCCCCTCCCGCAAGAAAACCAATCAGAATTTGGGGATCAAAAGTAGCCTACAGCAATTTCCTTAGTTTAAACTAAAATCATGCCAAGTTTCAGCTGAATTGAATCAGTAGTTTCGGCGTGATGCGTGATCCCTATACAGAAAGACAGACAGACAGACAGACAGACATGAAAAAAAAAAATGCAGTTTCGCCATCAGTATCGACTCTGGAGTGCCCCAAAAAAAATTTTTTCAAAATATCTTCAATGTACAGAATTCGACCCGTTACAGTTTTATTATAAGTATAGATGACATTATGGCATTTGGAGACGTGATTGAGAAGCTAAATAGCTGTGTGGGAGGCTGGGATGCAACGAATTATGGCCTTGAACCTTGCCGCTACTCTTGTATACCCGTTACCGGCTTACCGATATATTATATCGTCTGTCTCACGAGCGTGGGAGATCCAGTCAGTATTCACTACACGCCACGACTATATCTCGTTTCTTGGATCACATTTACTCGCTTCATTTACATTTATACTGGATATGACTATGACGAGGAATGCCGAAGTATCGATATCAAGATTCTAATTTTCCATTATGACTTTTCTGATGTCCGGTTGTTACGATCGCAGATAGGCTCTAAGGGCCTATGTCGGCACGTGTCCACTGTCCTACGTTACGCCACATCGCGTTTGGCGCGAAGCCAATGCGAAACGTCTTCGTTTAAACTGGTCCGCGACTGGACATTCATCAGAACCAGCGTGAATGTTTATTTGTTTTCGAACACATGTCGTGTCTTAATTTATTTTTCCGTTCAGTTAGTAACTGAGACAGGTTGCTAACTGATCCTGTTGATTGGCGACTTTGCTTTTCTGAAGAGCAAACTTTCTGCGATTTGGGTCAAGCTCCAGAAAGACAAAGACGTGTTAATTTCGTCCAGCTGCTAAATAAATAAATAATAATGCGTTTTGATGGCCTCGTCATCCGTTTCGTGCGAGGGGCTATAGGTATAGGTAGCGTTAATACATTATTCCGTTGGGACTGATGACGGTCCGAAGAGTGTGCGTAATAAATGTTATAATATTATTTTTCCTGTAACATTCGTTGGACTAATTCAAAATAAACACAGGCATTTTATGAACCGAGGCCGACGCCAAAATAACTACGGCTATATTTACCACGAACCGGTGTTTAATTATTCCGGAAATTTGTGTGCCACTAAATTGATACGTCCTATCGGAGTGATTGGTTTAATACGCTCTTATCATATTAATTCATATACCTACTAACCCCTACATATCTTTGGTATCATTGATGACTGAAACCAAAGAACGTACAACGACCGTTGTCTGTTCATCCAAGTAAAATTTGTCGTACTGTATCTTTATTACGTTGTTAAGATTTTGTTTATACTGTTTATAATACAACGTTATGAAAACTCAAGACCGTACTAAACAATTAGAATGAAATATTTTCTCTGCTAGCTACTTTTCTATCAGGTTTTATTCTCCGACTAGCTGAACCCGCTACTTCGTTCGCGTAAGCAGATGTTACTGACTTATACATTAATTGGAAGTATCGTACGTCAAATATTTGGATAAGTAGTCATTGAAAAACCTTTAAGTTTGAGTGAATTTGTTTTTCGACACAAAAATTAATTTAGTTTTATCATCTTTATTTTTCTTTTTTTAAACAAAATCAAACATACTTAGTAAGGTTTCATAGTATCGAACATAGCCGCAAGTGTTAAGTTTGTAGGATTTTTATAGGATACATTATGAAAAGTCTGAAGCTGATGTGCATGATCTGATACCTACTTACCTATTTCTTTTTATACGCATATACGCACGCATATACGTATTTTCTAGCTGTTACCCGCGACTTCGCCGGCGTAAAATTTTGAACGAAGCCTGTACGGAATCAAAATAATTAAAATTTTGAGTTTTAATGATATTCAAGCAAGTTGAATCCGTAAATCTAAGCCAAGTCCTAGTGAAATGTTAATGTATGAATTTAATTGTAGGTAACACAGAAAAAAATCAAGAACGAAATAATCCAAATTCGGCATCATAATCCTTTTAGCAGCAAAAACTTATTAGTACAATTTAGAATACCAGTAACGCCACCTAGTGATGAAAGAAAAAATACATACCACAATAGCAAAACATCGATTTAAATGGCCTTTAGTGCTTTTAGATTTAAACTGGCATTAGCGCCGTCTAATGAGAATATTATGTTGCTTGTTATTTTGATTGTGAACGCAAATCACCTATAAAATCAATCATTTTTGGCTTTTACCTTACCATCACATCAAGTTCCTTACGAAAATATATGCTTATATTAATATGGAGTTAAATGAAAATGTAGACTTATTAGCCCATGTGAAATTTTAGACTCTAAACTATATATGTTTCGTATGTCAACCCAATTCGTTGTGCCGTTTTAACGTGATAGTTAATATTTGTTTCCTTAGGGCCCATACTTCTTTTCAGGTTGATCGGTAATAAATACAAAAATGTGGTATTTTAGACTATGAGTTATCTCTGTCTCAATTTTCTACCAAATTTGCTTAGTATTTCTGACGTCACAGTAACCTATAAGTAACCGATTTGCTATTTCTGAGTTCAAACTACGTGTGTTTCGAATTCCATCCAAATATGTTCAGTTGTCCTGTAAATATTATGAATGTCACTGTTTGGATGTTTGTTACTTAATCATGGCGGAACGTATCAAGTGATCGGGCTGAAATTTGAAATAGAATTAGATTACAGTCTGGAAGAACACATAGGCTAAGCATTGCCTATGTATAACTACTCTACTCGTATGTATTACTTAAGCTAAACCAAGAACGTGTCTTTAATTTTAACTCGATACATTCAGCCGTTCCAACGTAAGTGAATAGTTAAAGCGTCTACCTGTGAAGGGTACGTTATTATTAGTATCGAGCAAGAAACAGTAAAAAATCAAGTTTGTTGTATGGATGCACCTCTTAAATATTTATTTTATTTTTAGTATTTTTTGTTAAAGCGGCAATAGAAATACATCATCTGCGAAAATTTCAACTGTCTAGCTATCACCGTTCTTGAGATACAGCCTGGTGACAGACGGACGGACGGACGGACAGATAGCGAAATCTCAGTAATAGGGTCCCGTTTTTACCCTTTGTATACGGAACCCTAACAACGGTCTGCTTCGGTCACCGAAGCTTGTTGAACACTACTACCTTTAAATTTTAAACAGTATTTGTATTGAAATGATACGTTTTCTAATAAGTTACGGCTGGTCTAGTAAGTTACAGCTGACCTAGTCGGGAGAATGGCGACTATCGATCCGGAGACCCAGGGTTCAAAACCTATCTTTTCAGAGTCATGTTCGTAATGCCGGTAATTAAAACGGTGAAGGAAAACACCGTGAAGAAACCGAAATCTACCTATAATCTAAGTTCTAAGTCATATGTCATCCACCAACCGACACTGGGCCAGCGTGGTGGATTATAGCCTTGTCGCTCTCCTTGCGAGAGAATTTTTGGGATTGAACATTGACATTTTATAATTTTATATTTGTATTTATTCTGATTTTGACGTAATTTGTAGTGTTATTGTTTTTAATTTTTGATTTCATTTGGACTTGTTAGCTTTGACATTGAACTGAATTACTGTAAATTATTTTAAAAATTGTTAAGAAACTTATTTTTGTATCTGACTTGCCTAATGTAACGCAGCATGGTTATAAGGTCAATAAAGAATCTGAATCTGAATCTGAATCTGAAGGCCCCGACGCCCAGCAGTGGGAACATTTAATGGGTTATTTATGCTGCTACTTATTATGCTTATATGTTTTCTCCAAAACAACAAAAATCTACTTCAATGACACGTAATTTAATTCTGTCATTCGACTAAATTTTATAAGAAGGTATAACTATGTCGTACAGATAAATCTAAGCTGATTTTAGTTTTTTGTTGATATTTGAAAACTACCTCCCTGTTTTCGATATCTAAGATCACCTTTGAAGTATTTTCTACCAAACAAAAAAGGAATTATCAAAATCAACTAACAATTAGCGGAGTTTATCGCGTAAAATAAAACCAAATAAAAAAACATGCAACCCGATTGAGAACATCCTTCTTGTTTGAAGTCGATTATAACAGTGTATCTCTCTACTTAGTCTGTGATTATAACCGAATGATGTTTGTTTTTCCACACAAAAGTATATTTTTGACAATTATTTTGTCATCCAAGACGACGCAACGCGACCACGTGGGCACTTTCTAGAATCTAGATATTCTGTGGATCGTCTGTGATACACATAATACTTAGAAGAATACGCGCCACGCGTGTCGTTATTATTTAATGTTTGTGTAATTTCCGAACCACCTGACCGATAATGTTCAAATTTTAACGGGACAATATAAAAAATGTGTTCTTTCTAACAAAAAAAGAATTAATGAAATTGAACAACGCAAACATGAGTTACAACCAAATACACATTCTGACTTTCACCCCCTCCCGCAAGAAAACCGATCAGAATTTGGGGATCAAAAGTAGCCTACAGCAATGTCCTTAGTATAAACTAAAATCATGCCAAGTTTCAGCTGAATTGAATCAGTAGTTTCGGCGTGATGCGTGATCCCTATACAGAAAGACAGACAGACAGACAGACATGAAAGAAAAAAAATGCAGTTTTGCCATCAGTATCGACTATGGAGTGCCCCAAAAAAGAAATTTTCAAAATATCTTCAATGTACAGAATTCGACCCGTTACAGTTTTATTATAAGTATAGATAATATACTTCAATAAATAAGTTATCGCATATGCATAAGCAGACAACTTTATGTTCCCACTGCTGGGACTCGGGGCCTTCTCAAATAAGGAGAGAGTGAAGAACATAATCCACCACCATGTTCTCGAAAAAGGTTTTTCTTGAAACATGCCGGTGAGTTTGCTCCCAATGTTCGCCTTCACCGTCAAAGCATTGGTGATGACAATCTTGAGCATATAATTTGTAAAAAGACAAGTGCAGGAGGAATTTGAACCTACGAAGTCACAATTGTAAAATAATAATCGGACGTTTCCGCCACTAGGTCTCCACGATTTTTGGTCCCTAACGGCTTAGCACTGCATTTCATATGAATAAAGTGCTTTCATGTCACATCTCAATGTAAAGTGAAGTTAAAACCGAACATCAAAAGATGCAAACGATCGCAGCTCGTTGCTAATTTAAGTACCTAACTACAAAGTTCAGGTTGAACGAATTGAGTTTGGATTCCTTGGCGAAAATAAGCCGCAAGATGTATTGCGCTTAATATAGCAACGAGAAATGACCTGGATCTTGAAAGGAAATACAATGAACGTGGTTTGGAATGGGACTTAGCTGTTAAGTAAATTTTAAAACGCAAAGCTGTTCAGAAGATATAACGCCGTCTAATCAAATAATCTCATCATTCATCATCGTATCATATCATTCAAGTTAAAAAAGAATTAAAAAGGTCCTGGTTTCTAGTTTTCAGGAAACGCTGCGAGCATTTCCACCAAAAAGGAAAAAATGGGAGAATACAGTTGTCTTTACCTGTTGCGAGGATGAACTGGTGACTTGTGTGTTTAACGATTGGTTCTGGCGAGAAACTAAGCTGCCTTTCTTCAAATTCTCCATGACGGACGCCAGGTTGTTGGCGCTTCCGTTGTGCTTCAGACTGCTGTTTCCATCGAGAGAAAACTCCGGTATCTGTAACAAGCGAAATAATCGGTCAGTTTTAAATTCAGTGTGTGTACTCTTATAAATGTGACAACGACGATGTGAAACTTTTATCAGCGAATTATGGTAGCACGTGTTTCAAAATGGTGTACTTTCGTCATTGTCTGTCAATTAATCAAAAGGAAAGGAGTGAGATTCATGTGATTTGCTATTTGTCGCTCCTTTGCGTCGTGAACGCAGAATAAATAAAGCGACATACCAACAAAAATATGGTATTTCTTATAAACTTTTTAAATAAGAGAATAAAAAACCAACAGAACAACCTCAAACCTGCAGAAAATAAAGGTCTTTTAGGGAAGCCAATAACATGTTTGATTCCATGTTTTAAATCGCCAGGTTAAAAAAATACCTATGCTATTAATTAATAGTGGCAATGGGAATCTGATTCAAATCATAAGATTAGCAGTAAAAATTATCCACTTGATAAATTATTTTGACACTCATTAGTCGTAAAGCTATTGACCTTACATATGTAGTTAGACTATTCACAGCGGCGTCCACTGATTTGGACGCTAATCTTTATTGCTCATCATCACGAAATGACTTTAAATTGCTTTACTATCTAGGAAGGTCTCAAAAAACTAATTAGGATTATCGAGGACTATAAAACGTAGCTAATATAGTAAATATAGTTGGAACATACAGCTGTGAGATGTGGAACGCTGATCTGTTTAATTATCACTCATTGTTTTATTGCTATTACTAAGAATCTGATTTGTATTAAGCGCAAGGACAATAGGCTGCAATATATTGAACCCGCTGAATGGGGTCAAAGGAACTATCCGCGAACTGATGCACGATCGAAGGGTGAATCATCGGAGAGTCCGGTAACAGAGTAGCACTATCAATCAAATACTCTGTTCACGCGTTCAAGTGTAGAACGCAAGGAGACGTTCCACGCATATTGATAGGCCCGCCTACGGAACATCCGTGGCCAACACTGTTTGGATACGCCAACGTATTTGAAATGTGCCAGTCAACCTTAGTTAACAATAGAACTTGATAGAGACTGTCGAGTGCCTCTCGATTAATCATGCAGATACTATTGAAAGTATCTAATTCACCATAAAAAGAATACCTTCTAAAGATTTGCCGATGCCAAAATTAGTTACACAACTACAAATTCAAATTGCATGACTGATATTACCATAAGAGGCGTAAAACGTCATCACTATAATAATCTGTGCCGTAATTTACGATTGCACAATCGTAAGATTTAATAATGATAACGAGTTTGTTGATTGGGTGCATGACATCGTGATGATTAACCTATTATACAGCGAAACAGTTGGAGATCGTCGGATGACGCGCGCTGACGCGGGCCATGCTGATGTCATGGCCACACCGACGCTGTCGCGTCATCAAGTCATCATACCTTACCACTAGACTTGAAATTTCCATATTGATCAGCATTCCAATTTTTATTGCAAAAAAAAACAAGTATCCGAACTAATTCATCCACAATTTGAAACTATTTTTGAACATGATTGAATATGATTCAACAATAGTGTCAATCGAAACAATATCAGAATATTCATTCGATTTTTCTCCGAAATATGGTAAATACGATTTGGACCAATCTGTTATCGATGTTTTCACGTTCGCTATCGTCAAAACTTGTTTTCAGTTACGTATCGTTCCATTGATAAGCTTGTAGCTATCCCGAGGATCGAGCGATGAGTAATGCCGATGCAAAAAATACTCTATTCAACTCCGGTATCGTAACAACAGGGTCATCTGTGGTCCGTGACTCATGATTCGTAGAAATGTCGTCACAATTCCAGAGATCACATCGGTAATAGCCATCTAACGCGTTACATCATTGCTGTCGAACGTCACGGTAGCGTCACAGGATGCCATATCAAATCGAGTGCTGATTGTACGTGATAACGTTATAGATTATTTGATTTTCAGGTACTCCAAGCCCTTTTTTGGTCGGGTCATTCAATGAACACGGCGGTGAACAATTTTCAGTACCACCAGCGTAATACCGACTAAGATAAGATTTCGTGTTAGATGTCTTACGTCTTTTATTGGGCTTAGTCCGGTACCTGATTCACCAATATCCGTGATTCCGTGAATTTATAAAATTCTTAAGTTTCTGATACCATATTTTTATAAAAATACCTCAAGGTCTATGTAAAATATAAACGATTCACCTTTATGTATAAATTTTTGTATGCTTCGGAAGCTGTAATTGAAACACATATTATGTCAATATCAGTTGTTCCAATATTGATCAGAATGAACTAATCGCTCGATAAGTCGGTAAATATTTAGTTGACACAATATCTGTATGATCTATATTTTAGTAGATGGTCATCGCAAACTTGAATTTACACACTAAAATATTTTCTGGTTATGTTATGATTGGTTTCGATTTTGTAAAGATTATTATTGTAAATTGATACTTCTTTTATATAATATTCTAATTCTAATTTATCAAGCTGACCAGTCAAACATTGTTCTACCTAGTATATTATCATCGATTTATCTATCGAATGAAATATCAACGTGGCGCGACAATTCGTGTGAATGACTTCATGCCAATGAACGACCGTTAAACTATTTCAATATTGTTCATACGAAAATCCCGATTAAAAACAGAGAATGGAAGCAGGAGGGTGAAACAAACTCGTAATTTGCGAGCTATTCTACTAAATAACTTACACTATGTATTAAATTAAATTTTATATTGTTAAATTAAAACATTAAATTCGATCTTAATTATACTTGGTGTTTAAAGATATTAATAATTATGTAGGTACTCTTAAGATACAAGAAACATCATAAAATCTCAGCTTTAGCGGCTCTATTATCTTAGAACCTGTAGTGAATACAATAAAGTTGTTATAGAAGAAGAATTTTAAGGTACTATGGTTCCTCGTCTGTATCATGTTATAGAAAATTTTATAGGTTATAACTTACATGTAGGTTATAAAGGTGTTCTAGGTTATAAAAGTGCGTCTATCGTTCTTAAAAAAAAATTGTTTTTTGTAAATGAAAACGAAATTGTTGTAGAATTTTACTTTAAAAATAATTACAAGTACTACTATTACTAATCAATTCTACTATAAGTATTACTAATTAATTCTACTATTAAATTTTAATATGTTCCATATTAAAGTCAAATACGCGTATTCTATAATAGGTATAATATGACTATAACAGCAAATATTTTTTTGTAAAAGTATTACCAATTGTTTACTTGATAACAATAATATTATTAAGGCATTAAGGGTCAGATGCGGAAGGTGGTCATCCTCGACACAGCGCGGATCGTCAGGAGTTAGGAAGGTCCTCACTCTGCAGCCCTAACCACCGGTAGCTTGGGCCCTGTCCCTCTGCTGACGGCAAACTGGGTTTATGGTTTTTAATGTTTTTCTGTTGGTTTTATATGTATGTATATACCTAAATATTGTAAAAATAGAAACCTAAGAAAATGAATAAATGAGTGAATAATATTATAAATTTGAAAGTTTAGATGTTTAGAGATTTATATACTTGACGACGCCATCGGCCGGTTCGTGCGGCGAGCGTTGGCTGCATCACCTAAGAGCCGTTGTGGAGGTTCTGGGCCGGGAGGCGGCGGCTTAGGCAAATGGCAAAAAGCAATTAGGCAAACTCTCGATGTCGAGTCAATTATTAGCGGAATCCCAACCGGTAGTGATCGGCTCTACAGACGAGCACTAGAATTAGATTTTAAATGTACCAAACTCCCCCCTATTTTCCTCTACTTCTCCTTATCCACGAAATGTGTAAAAAAAGACAGTTGTAATGGCAAAGATCACGGACTCCGGAGTCTATGGAGTGGCTAATTTAAATAAAAAAAACGATATACTTGTTACCTACTCAGTCACGTCAGAACGTCTATCGGATTCAGTACAGTCTGGAATAACACATAGGCTACTTTGCATCGTGGTAAATTAATTATAGGGAACGGGTACTACGCGGGCGAAACCGCGGTGGACTGCTAATATCAAATTCATATATCGTTAAATATTTGTATAGACTACAGGCTCGTGAACAAAATTTATGGGTCATATGAACCCCCATGAGACCTATGTAGGATGATAGAAGGGTATAAAGTAATAAGTTTCAGCACTATGCCGTCACTGGTAAGCTGTAAAACTGAGTGCAGTTGAAGAGGGGGGTTTGTAACCCTCGATCATTTCTCCTTGTCGCATGATTTTTGACGGCGTTGAGGAATAATAGATTAGAAGAGGCCTGTAGTCTACTAGTTATAAATATGAAAATTAATGCAATGAATATAGTATTACATAACATTGATTTTAAAATTATCGAAAAGTATAAAATTATCAAAAAGTATAAAATTATCAAAAAGTAATTTTATTAGAATCAACAAACATCAGTGTTGGAGAGCGTGCGAACGCTCTCCAACACTGATTTCTGTAATAGAGTTAGCAATTGTCTAGTAGGTACTCTAGTATAAATCGTTTTAGTTTGACAACAGTAATAATGTTACCAGCACAAACATAAAATTAAAATATATGTAACTTAGGTAAGGTACTCGTACTTAGGAACTTGAATTATAAAACTACTAGAAACTGTCCGTGACTTGACTACATAGAATTTACAATAGTAGGAACTCTGCGTTTTGTGGGAATTAAGGTAACCTTTTAGAGTCCTGATTTTAAGCGTGATTTAGAGTGGTTCCTTTTCGAGGTAATAAGTTTAATACGCGTGTATGTACACGCATCAGACGGTCACTACGCAATATACGCAGTGCACTGGCCGACTCTATAGACACAGTTTTTGTTTTAGCGAGACTACGTCCTACTCTTTTTATACGTCCATCCATGTTAAATACGTATTCATTAATTTCGTTAACAAGTTACTTAAAAAATTTGAATAATTTCAAACTTCCGATAACTTTTAGCGGAAAAAACTATTATCCTACCATTATTACAAATAAGAAAAGTTTGGATGTTTAATCTTGATCGTCGGCTACTTTTCATTACGCTACCATAACCACGGGAGAAAAACCGTGGGGCAATACTAGTATAAGTATCATGATAATATAAGCTACATTTATGTTCAAGTTTAAACGTGGTCATCGGATGTCTTTAAATATCTTGGAAGCGAAGTAAATTTCTAGTTTCTCGGAGAGTGCCCTTTCTCATTATGTGCATTCATGTGTAGTAGATAAATAGCTCAGTTGTCATGCAAACAAATGCTTGTACTTACATGTACCTCAGACCTACACGACATAAATCGAAATAAATGAGGAGGAAAATTATACTGCAATGCCTATTCTCCTCACGTCAACAGACAGTGACCATTTCTGAGAATACCTTTCACGGTTTAGTATTCTGCGTTTTGAAATTGATTTTGATTTCTATACATTAACTTCAAACTAATGTCGTCTTTATACTCTGCGTTATTGTTGCCTGTTTGCAATGGTGGATTGATGAGCTATTAATACATGTTTAATGCCAGATGCAAAGCAATGCAGCGAACATTTGTTAGTAGGGACATGCATTCCTAAATACCAAATCGAAGATTAATGCAAACGCATCAATACCTTAATACTTGCCATTAGCTTAAATATGGTCGTACTTTATTATTCTACATAATATTTACGGAGTATGGGTTTTATATAAAATTCAGTGGTTATCTGTAAAACAGTTAAAAGTTACACGAATCTTAAATTTCTTCAGAAATTGATAAGAATGAAACATACACCAGAATGCCGGTTAAAATAATCAAAACATAAGTGTTTTGGTATAGGCTAGGTCAAATGCTGTAAAAAATTGAACCACCGTAGGAGATTTCATGTGCAATAATAAACTGTACGTACGATTAATGATTGTTTTGGTTGAGAATCGATCACGATCATCGATCTTTTTAGTGTTTTGAAATATCAATACTAGATCATAAATTAATTTAAATGTCCACGTACGGTTGTTAGGATTGATATTTATCTATCATAGACATCAGTTTTTAATTAACGCTTCCTATTAAAATGCCATGTATGAGATTATAAAAGTATAGCAAAGACCTGATTCGTATTCAAGGTCAGATCAGGATTCATTAACCAAGATGTGGTAGAGACACTGTGAATGATTTCTTGGAATTATAGTAGGTATCTAATTTGGAACTACTTCCATAAAATTTGAATAATGTTTATACTTGTATCGTCTATACCGGTGTAGGTATTTTATTGAACATATCATTTGCGTTGTTCTTTGATTTAACCAAAGTATTTGTGTTATAGCTTGTAATGTAATGGATTCATTTGGTGTGGAATCTTAAGTTAGGTAGGCAGTAGAGGCCACTTGAGGCTAACTTTTTAAAGAAAGGTGTAGAACCTGCACAACGATCAGTTGTATTTGTATGAGAATTCTGATGGTACTGATGGTATCGCTAATAATTCAGTTTGATACAACTATTTAAATGACCATCCTTAGGGGTATCTATCGTAATATTATGGTAGTACCACGAATAATTTACCGAATTTGCTGCTTTGTACACTCAAAACAATGGACCCTGCACAACATATTAACTGAATACCTACTTGTAGCATGGATTTGTATCCGCTGATAGTCGTACAATGGTCCCAGTTTTAGCAGAAAACGAGTAGATCATAATGGGTTTACCTTGTACAGAGGCAACGGCACAAAATTTAACTGAAACGTCTGTGCGTTTATCGTTTTCACATTGTGGTTTTACCGAAGTATGATAGAGTTTATTGATATCAGGATTGAGCACTGTCGATCACTTATCGTCATCACAGTCGCGTGTTGTGCGGGTGAGGCTGAATGTGAGACACGTGTCTCCCTGGCGGCGGCACCGGCGTGACTGCCGGCCGGCGCGCCGCAAACTTTAACTCCGTTGCGAGTTTCTCGACCACAATGGGCTAATTAGAATGGCGAGCCGGGCGCGCGTAGCTCGACTCCACCCACGGACCTTTGCATCCGCCTCATGGACGACTCCGGAGAGGTACTCCCGTTCGATATCTTATCAATAACGAATTCACTCAACATTGACGATTTTGACAGTAACAGTTATTGTTCCGACTAAATGTTCAATGTCCCTTTCCTTATTTTTTCCTCTTTCATCACAGTTCTTTGTTTTTTTTTCTTCTGTATTTAAAAACCATGAATCATGACCGTAGTTATTGATATGATTTATTTTATTAAATTTTACTCGTTTTACCTCGATTTCGGATCTTCACATTTATGGATGATTTAGTATTACCTAAAAATTTAAATTCATGCATAATCAATCTATAGAGTGTAAACTTATAACCAGATTTGAATTTATACAAATCTATATGTGCCTGCAATACGGACTAGGTATGTTGTAAAAAGCTCAGCAAGCGAAGGGAGAACAGCTTCTGAAGTAATAATATGTCAACGAACTTTCAATGTCAGCCAGATACTTGCGTACCGTACGTCGAATCTTCGGCAAAGTATAATTAAATCTTATTTCCTCCGTAGAGATTCAAATGATCTCGTTGACAGAAACTAATTTATTATCGATAGCTATTCACGTGGCCTCGTTAAAGTAAATCGTCGCACCTAAAAAGGAGTTTAATGTATTTCATTAGTCTACGATTCCCATGTCCATAAGAACATCATCAATTCTAACCGGTATTGTATTCAATATTTATTGTATTACTCCCACGCTAGGCTACAAACTTACTTACGAACATGTGTATAGCTTGCGTGTTATGAGCTTCGTTTTGCCATTGCGATGTTTGTGTGATATTAGAATTGCTAACGAACACTTTAATGCTCTGACATTTAGAATTCTGCGAAAACGTTTAAAAGTACTATTTGCTTAGTAACTGGCTTTCTCAAATAAACGAGAGAATAATTTTTTGTTGATAACACAAGTTCAGTAAAGGACAAGTCATCCTTTTTAAAACTCGGAACAAAGACTTGGTTGTTGTTAACCCCGTTTCCAATTCAGTCAATATTTCTCGAAAGTGCGTGAGTCATAATCTCAGGAAATCAGAAAGACTAAAGCGCCTAAGCAACAAGTGAAGCAAAGCGAATGTGTGCAATTTGTCTTGGGAGTTCTGTAGCGAATTGAATATTTACCAACAGTCTCGAATACATATTTCATCTTCTACCTTGTAACGTAACGATAAAGTTGAAAGTGTACGTGTCGAACTAAATGTAGTGGAATTTTATGTGCAAAGTTTCACGCTTAATGGTAACTAAAGGTTAAACTGCAACGACATCAAAACAACATCAAGATTGAAAACATTATTACAACTTACGAAACTTCAAAAAAGTAAAATTTCATTTTGAACGAAAATTTGGTTCTCTGAAATTTTACACTTGAAAAACATGAAGCATGACAAACTTGAAAGATATTCGCATTTGATGGTACATTAAAAGAGAGAGAATAGAAATAGAGCGTGGATTCAATGAACCTAACATTTTCTATACCTAATGAGTAATTTCCATAAACAGGAATGAACTATACTCGTACAGTAATTCTCGTGGTTTAGAACACGAAAGCATCATACACTAAGAAAACAGAAAAACAATAATACGATTTCTTTGGTCAATCACTACATTGACTCACGTATAAACATTTTTCTACGTATAGAGTAACCGTTTCACGGAGACATGACTAAACCTTATGAGTAGTTTTCATTCATAAATGTGTATTCAGTTATATGATATCAAAACGTCTGAGTGCCCACAAATTACGTACCAGTGCAGTTATGACATTTTTGATAACTCTACTTTTTCGATGAGTCGCTACAAGTTGTAGATGACTAATTACTCGTAATCCTTTCTAAAATATAAGTACATCTTGCCTTTTCAGTTTTTCACATCATGAATAAATAAATTCCTTGTAACAACTGTATTAATTTAATTTAGATTACAGTGTGTGCTTATGGAAGTATGTATTCTTCGAAAAGACACAATATTCCTTAGACAACATTTTTGCGATATTTCTCGTTTCTAGTTGGTAGTGAAACCTAAACCAAAATTAATTAGTATTGTTATTAATATGTAATTAAGTTATTATTGTTATTATCTGTTGATATGCTTGTATCGCTACTATGCGTTATCTCGAACGTTGACTTCTGGTATAAAATTATCTGATAGCGTGTTTTCATCTAATAAATCCGTGAAATACCTGAGCTCATTCATATAATTACACACATTAGCGCCGTTTAAAGTCAAACTAGTTTGCTGACTCATCCCTTGCTCACGTGGCGGCTTATCATACAAAACGTCTATACATAAACTATTACAGCACATGAGTGTAGTAGACGTTACCTGCGCGTGCGCCGATTACAACTATCCATGACTCACAACCAACATCCTGTTCGACTTTGTCGGACTTTCTCGTAATTTGACCCTATTGGAAAGCATTTTATCGTCCTACAGTTTTTTACTTCTAATTAATTTGTTTACAAAACAGACTATCTTAATCGTGCAGTAAAAAAATGCACTCGTCTCCAAGTAAATATAAAATGTTATCTTATCTTGATAACTAGAATATGCATACCCGGAATTGTGTACTCTATATATATAATTTTAACATTCCATTGATTACCTATATTATAATGCACATTCCAAAGGCGATAGTGTATCTCTACCCAACAGAATACGCAGCTGGTGACTCATCTTTCAAGTTTTCGATGATATTACTATATCGCCCAAGTATTTCATAAAAAATATTAGCTGAAGTAATCAGTGATAAATGTTACGTTATACTAAAAACCATGCGTAGTGAGAAATGGGTAAGTGAGAAAACTCTATAAGTAAGAGTAATTGGCTAGTTCCATCATTTTAACCTCGAAAACGACTATTAAATGAGAAATAAGTAGTCTTTTGGATGAAACAGTTAAGTTTTGTAGAGAATGAGAGATAGAGAGAAAGAGAGAGAGTTCCTCAGAGAGTTTCGACGATCATAAAGATCTGTGAGTGAACAAGTGGAATAAGGTGGTGACAAGGTGGTGGCCGAGATTCCGAGATAGAGGATACGGAGCGAGCAATGGTCCCAGCAGCAACATGGGTCGAAATTTCATTATTGCTGCTCGAACCGAGTCTGTATTGGCCGTATTGGTAAGAGCCGAAGCACAAGTGCAGAAGACAGCAAGAGCTCTTCACTCAGCAGTTGGATAAAAACTAGGCGATGAAGAAGTAAATGATGATGATGATGATCGAAACTATACATATGAGGAAGAAACAATAACGATTGAAATCCTAGATGAGATAAATGAACGGAAAGTATCAAAACACGTTGTGGCATGAATGGTACTTGATGATTACATTATCAATGTTGATTACTGGGCTGATTACGATGGTATCTAAGCTTTAAAAGGAAGACTAGTCTTAAAGTTTGAGTACAAACGGATGTTTGGTTACAAAATTGCGTAATATATCAAACATAGGATTATGTAGATTGGATCACTCATATAGGATGAATATGATAACGTCATGAGAATTACGTGTGGTCACTTGTGAACTAGGTCTGTGTTTGTAGTGGCAAAGTCTATTTGAACTACACTAGCTGGAATCTTAAGACTAACAAGCTAATCTGAATTTAAGTCACAGAAAGGTAGTTAATCAAAACTGTTAATTAGAATGTGATGATAATATTTCCTAACAGATGATGAAATGATTAACTAATGTTTGATGCAACAACGGAGGAAACAAATGCAAAAAAATCCCTTGCACTGTTCGTTGATGAAATACTTTAATTAGGTATGTATCAAATAAATGTATTTTGTTTTGTGTATCTTATCTGTGTACTTGAAAATATCCAAAATCTTTTCTGTTGTTCGAAAACAGAAAACATGATAATAGCTTTTACGTCGCCAGCATTTGGTGTGTTGATCTGTAGTCTTATATCTGTGTCGTAATAACTGATATTCCATTTATTGTTTTTATCAATCTTTGACTTGGCTCTGAGAACACTGATTGTATTAACCTTTGCCATCCTTAATTCACTCCCACTGAATTCTTTATGGGAATTCATCGGGAAATCCCGAAAGAACTCATTGATATTCATTAGATGCCAAAACTTTGCATTTGCGTCTGTGTACTAAGTTTATTTCTTAAACTATGTTTGTAATGATTTGGCAAAGAACACAGTTTTTTCGTCAGTTTTATCCACTTCCAATTCATATGAGTTATTAAACAAAATCAGATAACAATAATATTATGATTATTGCCATAGATTTAAGAAATTAAAATAATATCTTATTAACTAAAAATTGTTATCATGTATTATTTGTACATTCCGTATAAAGTGACAATGAATATAAACTGTATATTATAAAGCAGCGATAACTTTTTGTATTAAAATCTGGTGTTTTGTGTAATAAAGTCGTTTGCTTTATGTTTGCAAAGTGACGCGACGCCCGCGCCGGTGGCATTATATTGTTCACACACAGATACGGTATTTGTAGGTGTGTGTTATTATCATGTTACTCATTATAAACAAAGCCTTAGTACTAACCGTGAATGGCAGTGAGGGTTTACAGGCCCTTGCAAGTCTCTAGACAGGCTGCAAATAGATTCACTTGCTTGTTCAACTAATGAGCGACATTTATTATATTGCCGTAATTTATGGCAATGTATTTAATGTTTTGCCATTTTCAGATATTGCAAGAGTTTGACCAAAATATCACAGGAACAGCATATAATCGATAAAGACTTTGCTGTTTATTCAAACAATCTTAAATATATATATTATAGATATTTGAAATTATTGCAATTTGTTTAGAATTAGATTCATTTTAATTAAGAAACAACCAAGGTATACTCATGTTGGATAGTGAAATCTAGGTTTGAATGATGAGGGTGAATCTTAATTGTACCCGCCACCAAATTTCAAAGTTAAACGTACCCATCGCGATGTTTTTGGTGGCTTTTCTGGTGCAAGAAGGGATTCTTCTGAACGTACCTGAAACGAAACATATAAATTTAATTTTGAAACAAAGAACATTTAAACAAAACCATAGAAAATAGATACTTTTAGTACTGACAATTTATTGTTAGAATAACCGGTAGTAGGACATCAAAGAATTAGCCAGATTTTAGCAGCAATAGAAAAAAATAATGTTTTTAAATTACACTTCCTGCATTAAGTTGTAATGTTGACCAAATGTTTAAGTGTTCATTATCATAAGATATTACACACATAGAGAACACACTCTTCTCTTGGGACCAAATTTGATAGTTGCGTTATTGAGATATTTACAATTACCGGCAGTACGTTAAAGATTTAGCAAAGTAAAGAAAAATTTTAATTTTTAAATTTCAGTTCCTGCATCCAGTATGTTCTAACATTGACCGTATTTCTAAGAGTTTATTATCATTACAATAGTTTATACGGTTAGGGCATGTCAGCATTCTTTTCGGATTAAATTTGATATTAACTATTAATTGAGGATGATATGATAATTCGATCGTTAGGTTTACCTGTGACTCATCTTAATATTTCTGTATCAGTGACTCAGAGTTCATTTACTTGTCAATGTTTATATACCTGTTTGTCGCGTTTCCGATTTTGTTACGGCACCACAGCTTTTTGTCTCTTTTCTATCTCGACGGAACTTTACCTAATATGGACTTCGATGAGCCGGTCGCGATATTTTATTGGCGTCATAAAGGATTGTAATTAAAAAGAACTCGAATTCCTCACAGCGTGTAGTTGATTCGTTTTCTATTTTATTGTTATGTCGTGCCAAATTTCAAAAATGTACTAAACCTGTCCTCTCTTCTCGTGCTTTGGTACCATTAGAATCTGGTATAACTGGTTAAAACAAGTGATTTTCAAATTTATCTGCATTCTAGAATTATTTAGTTAAATCACTTTAAACGATACAAAGAAAAACTTCTGCTTAAAAATCTTGGTACCTAACCTACGGCTGCGTAAGAGTCTAAACATTTGTTTAAAAAATATAGCATTTGACTTATAGCGCAACTGACAAAAGTACAAACACACATTATTATATGACTAATAGTTAAAATTTAAAGTTAATTCTCATGTATTATAGTTTACCCGTATATTCAATTTATAATTGTTTAATAGCAATCCTCGCTAATTGCAGGAGTCACCTTCGTTTTTACTGATTAAAGTATTTTGCTAGGTTTTCATGCTACATTGCACCCAGTATCCTAAAATTAAATTAAATACATATATTATGTTGTTATTATTTATTATTATCAACTACATTATTCTGCAATTATTTGCGGTCAACGCGTTTCTAAAATGATGCCCTTCGTCGTAGGAGACGTCGTATTCTTTGAGTACGCTAAGTGAGTATGCTAAGGGTGCTTTTGGGTGTGTTCTATACTAGTGAAGAGTCTTACAATTGTTAGTAAATTTAGGGTTTAATTTTAGCAAAGCACTGCGCCTTCTGCGCTAGGTCAATGTTGGTTCTGCGCTGAGTCAATACACATTGATACGAGTACATTTAAAAAAAAAGTTTGAAAAATTCTCCTTCAATGTTTTCTATACATACATACCTATATGCAAAAAAATTTTAGATATAAATATTTTAAATGTCTGACGAAATTATGACTGTTAGTAAGGTTTTTGCTGCTTTGTAAATAATTTGTGTTTGAATGTATGTTAACAGATAAGTATATAAGTATGTTGGATTGAACCAGGATAGCTTAGTTCAACCAGTTTTATTTTTGGCAATATTTTTGGGCACTGTTGTAATGCTTAAAATTTTGTAATGGTCGTTTACTAAGAAATTTAAATTATAGATGGTTCCTACATTTTCAGGAGCTATACACGTCTAAATAAAACGATCTGTATTTTACGTAATAACATTTGTACCGAATAATATTATCTCATAAAAAATATTCATTTCAACGAACTCTATCACTTTGAACACTTTAAAGTATTGCGCTGTTATCAAGAACCTAAATATTTAAATGCAAATATTTTAATGTTATCAAAGCAATATGTTATAACACTTGTAGCTGTTACACTTTTTGACCTTTTTATTGTTGTTTGGGATGCCCAGTATGTACCTATCTATAGGTAAAATTAAGAAAACTACCTTCAGTTGTTAGGTTATCTGGTATGTACATGTACATAATAACATCACAGTGATACGCAGATATTTGAATATGAAGAGTCTAATCTAAATCATTATTTGGCACTGCAAAGCGCTCGTGACCCAGAGATATAACTTGTTTCATCTCTAAGACTTATAATATATATTATATCATTGGAAACATTGCCCTTCAAACTGGAACATAGTTTTTCTTGGTGGACATGAGATGTGATCCGATTGCTGGCATATTTTTCGCTACAAATGTAAAACAATCGTGGTAATACTGCCAGTATTATAGCCACTTGTTCCTTCACTATTACAGCAAGGATTTTTTTAGTTGTTCCTAAATTTATATCTATACTAATATTATAAAGCTGAAGAGTTTGTTTGTTTGTTTGTTTGTTTGCTTGAACGCTAGGATCTCGGGAAGTACTGGTCTGAATTGAAAGATTCTTTTTCTATTGGATAGTCCATTTATCGAGGAAGGCTTTAGGCTATAGAAAATAACTCTACTATTAATTGAAGCGGAGCATGAAACAAGAATGTAACAAAATCGGGAAAAAATATTCCCCTTTTGAGAGTTTTCGTACGTTTCGTGCTTTGACATGACACATGACAGCATGTGTCAAAGATTGCGTCATTGAATTTCAGTAATCTGTGCCTTGAATATAAACCTTTGCTAATTTTGGAACGAAGTTCCTTATCGCGCGTTATGAAAGGGAGCTAGACGGAAAAAATTCTCACGAAAAAGTGTAACGTTTCGTGCCTATGACGTCATAGAATTAGAAGAATTAGAATACGATAACAAATTTCACCCATGTTAGCACTGACCGGTTGGCGCAATTGGTAAGAATGGGGTCACCTATGATGATAGGTGCCCCCGGTTCGAGTCTCGGTAGTTACCGCAATACTCTTTTTGTTCTTTTTTCTCTCAACATTCTTTTTGTAATTTTTTTTCCTGAGAATAATAGTTTTTATAAGGGATCCCTCTTATCAACGCATTTAATTTAAATCTAAGTATTTTCTATTGGCGTTTCTATTTTATCGTTTTTTTCTATTTTATATTTGGCGATTTATAACTGACTCTTGCGCTTAAAAATAGATGGCGTTGCACAATCCCTATGAGTATTTGGTTAGAGGCTAGACCACTAATTTACGACTACTGCCCGAATTGACTTGCACATCAAAGTTCCTATAATTACCAATAGGTGGCGCAGAACTCAAAATTTAATCAGCTGTGGATTGTATCCTACTCTAGTGTCATAGAAAATCTGGAGAGGTCACTACCGGTACGATAATTTTGTTCTTTTTTCCTGAGAATTTATGTAAAGTAATCATTCAGAACCGCAAAATAAACCCGAAATACAGTTATTTGACGATTTTCTTTCACTTTTGTCATATTCTCTTCCATTTACAATGGGTTTCATCCTACTATATTCAGCTGCAGGCATCAGTCACGAAACTGTTCCATTCATCCCGGATTACACTTTACGTCGTAGTTCAGACGTAGTACGTCACGTTGCGTGTAATGAACTGATAGTGTGATTGGTTCGAAAGACCTAGCTACCTAGAGTACTAAATTCAGACTGACTAGGTATAGCTTCTCTGATTCTTACTAATGCTAATACACTACACTAAAATCAGTAGCGACTAAATTCAGTCGACCTTTAGATTAGACAAGTGTTGTATGCTATCAATATTGTACTTTGTCTATGAAAGGAAAACATTAAAAAAATAAACGTTATGATTTATTGTCTATTAATTAGCGGTGGTCGATTATGAATGATCGGCATAATCGATTTATTTTGTATTACTAATGTTGATAATCGATTATCGAATTAGTAACTAATATGTTTTCATAATCGAATGATATTAGTAATTAGTTAGTACTAATCATGTTATAGGAAGTCGACGACAGTTCTTCCGTGACTTTAGTAGTATCGACCTATCGACATAGGTTTATTTGGTTTCTTTTGTTTGTATTACGGTGCCGGTGATACGTGAACGTGATACAAGAACTTCGTTCCATCCGGGTGTCCCTTGACACCTCTCAACTTTTTTTTTTTTTCTAAATCTGAGTTGGTACGACCAATTTCCGACAGGTGGCGTAGCAGGTTGCTGAAGAGGTTTTTTGTTTGAAATCGATATTCTCAGGAATGAGTGAACCGATTTCAGTCATTCTTTCACCGTTGGATATGTACGGGATCCCGATGAGTGCTATATAATATACCACGGGCGAAGCCGGGGCGGGCATCTAGTATTTATATACATAAATAGTGAAGTACGAGTATAGATAATATGTTTTTGTTTCATAAAGTTTTTAAAATTTAAAATAAAATTATAAACATTATGGGATACATGTGGGGGGAATATTCGCATGAATAGCAGAACTTGATTGAGCTGCTCTTTTACTGTCCAAGAAACAGGAACCGAGCACCACTGGTTTAAAGTGGAAATTGCAAAACTTCGCACAAAGCGCTTTGAATCCACATTGACCATTCGCCGTGCGAAACTGCATCTTAGAACTACATTTCTACATTAATCTGCTTTTGACGTGACAACGTCTAATAAATCGATGAACGCCGGTTGCAAGCACGAAAAACTGTCCCGTTACGCTCATTGTACGCTTGCGCCGCATCTATAAATGTATAATGATGACGTTGTCACGTTAAGCTATCGTCCTTAAACCAACCGACTTTACAAACAACCCATTTTTTTTTCGATAAATGTAATTTAGGTGCCTTTAAATCTAGAGTAAACAGGTATCTGTTTGGTAAGCCTGCTCTATCCTAGCTCTAGCCCACGATATTGTTCATCTGCGATTAACAATTCCTAGTCATTATTGTATGAATAAAAAAATACCCAACTGAGGCCAAGACAATCCATACCTAAATCATTGTAATTTATCTCTACACTATTCCTTATATGACCATTATAATAACGTGCATATCAAATACATGTCACGTCAATAAGAACAAAGGTGGATTCCTATCTATTTCGCCAACGCAAATGCATTTTATTTTTAATCCTCAGATAGAGGTATAATGTATACGTGATCTTAGAAACGTACACTGCGTTTGTTGCATATGTCATCCATTTTGTTTAGTTTATCAATTTACATGTATGCTTTTTTTTTAATTTAATGTAATTATCGCCAGAAATAAACTCATATTATTAAAATAATATAATAATTACAAGCTTATGCCGTATATACATTATTATCAATTCAATGAAATGTTAAATTGACAAGATACTTAATAAGAATGACTTCACGTCATTGAACGACGCTTAAAATAAATTCAAAATCTATGGTTATTTTTGGAAATGGAAAGGAGAAAATACTTTACGAACTATTCTCATATGTGCTAAGTATACATATAGTTTAGTTTTGGAAGATTACGACACAAATACCTATAGTGACACAAGATTTTTATAAATTAAATAATTGTTGTAAATAAAAATAAAAAAAACATTTCCTGTTACGGTGTACGACGTGGGCATTATGCCCATTGTAATTGTCTCATAATCATTAGCATCATCGGCTCTTCATTCACTACTGGATATAGGCCTCCACTGCTGTACGCCACAAAGCTCAATCGGCAGTGGATAACATAAATGTGTAGTACTTTTATATTCACGAAGTAACTTGTTACGCGCACAAGTTTTTCTGCAGAACCCGTTATGAATGAATCCTTAATGGCCCACGATATCAATGTATGAGCAATTTAATTCAGCTTAAGAGACAACGCGTAGGCACATTGCAGCTCATAAGTGCGTTGTAAACTCAATAAGCGTCGAGACGGCTGTAGGCGGCCGGAAAACTGGACTGCTAAGCGACTTCCTACTTAGAGCGGTCGGTGTTCACCGGAAAAGCTATTTTTGGCGCCCACCGTCGCTTCCTTCGAGGAAAGTCAAGTGGACAGTTGAATATTTGCTGTGATCAAAACCGGGACCTCATTCCTGGTGACATCGTTCAACAGAAAATATCTAAATAAGTAGAAACCTCTATAACCTCACATCTATTATTGTTTTTTTTATCATAGTCGACGTTCGTCATTTTGAATTAAACAATATATTTTGTGAAATCTATTAAACATGCTATTGTTTAGCAATAAAACACTAGGCTATGTGATTAATAGCGTGGATTATTCGTGATAACAACGACCACATAAATATTAGACTGACCTCTACATTTGAAGAGGACAAAAGGAGGAAGTGCATATAAAGCGAAAAACATTTATTACAATCTATCGGTTTGTGGCGACGTACGCTATTCAACATGATTATCATCTATTAAGTAATTATAACGTTTATAACGCACCATTTCAAAGAGTACTGGTAATGCGAAGAGGAAATTAAAAACAGCGGGAAGTGCATCAGTTATACTGTCAATGGCGACATTTATTTAGCATTGAATGCGTAATAAACATCAGCTTATAACGTCACTCGGTAACTTCATGATCAGAGCTAGAACCCGCACACCCATGTGGTCAGTCAGGAAGGTACCTGTGGATTCCTCACAGCATTCCTGCTGTCTGACTAGAGGTCCAGGCGGCATTCCAGCCATTGTGTCCCGCCCTAATGGCTTGTAGGGAATGCACCGGGACTTGCATTCACCGGAACTCGCAGTTAAAGAACGAAATGTGGTTAACCGGGACATAATGACATTTTTGACGCATGATACATCGGCCGTGTTAACTGTTGCAAATGTAACTGAGTACATTTTTGCGAAGTTTTTAAACTGGTGATTTTAATATATTGTTGTCCAAACAAGTATTATTGGATCTTGGAATATTATAACTAGTTAAATTAAGCGGTTTTAGATCAAGAGATAAATTTCGATTTTGTAAACGATATTTTCGCATACCTTTAAGTCGGCAAAGATTTGAACACCTGTTCATTTATCTGGCAAAAAAAAACTTGAAAAGCTAGTCGTGCTGGTCTATATTGTTCTACATTAAACCAAAACGATTAAGTATCCAATTACTCGCGTGTAAATATAGAAGTTTTTATTTCCATTCAAACTTTCAACATCATAAAACGGAATGAGGTTGAGGTAGCGTCGAGACTTGTCGTGTTCATGAATCTTGTTATAAAAACATTAATACTTAGTGCCTTGGTCTCCGATCCCTATCTTCAAGCAGTAATGTTGCTGGCTACCATGACCTATATAGAAGGCAATCAATTATAATTTGTGCCATAAAGGGAGAACTGCACACTAATGTGCAGCCATAATGAATCCAGTATTACCGACCCGACACGAGTTACATTATAGCCCTACATACTGTTATCAGAGGACGCGGCGGTATCAAAGGAATCAGTAATAATAACGATTTAATTTCTTGTGCTGAGCACAACAAGGTTTACATTTATTTGATCTCGTATATCCAGATGAAGGAATCGCTGCACACTTTGACCTCACCGCGCGGCGTGGAAGAATTTCACCTTTAACAGCGGCGACTTTAAGTCCAATCTGAGTATCGACTGAACATTTGTAGGTCACAGATATTGCACAGGGGACCTTGTGTAATAACCAGTGTGTCGTACGGACACGGATGTGGTGAAAATTGAGAGGATATAGTCATTTGAGAACATTGGAAATATTCCGAAACTTATTTCGATTTGTTCTCGTGTGATTAGTAAAATAAATTCGTAGACCTTCAAGAGTTTAACAAAGAAGATTTTGTGTCCGTTCACAAATTATGACGGAGCATCTTCTGTTTAATGGAAACGCACAATAGTCTATGTGATTTCTGAGAATCAACCAAGGCCAAAGTAAATATTTCTGAAGTAGGTCGTCAAAGTGGAACGGCATACACTTTGCATGTACTGAATCATAGGTTACATGTTTTAACTCTAGTGTATCGTGATAAAGGCCGGTGTTATGCAGATTTTATAAGATTTGTTGACGTGTCACTGTTAATATCTCTGTCCTATAATTACTCCTGACCTAGTTTGTTTCTAAGATATAAAACATTACCTTGTGTCTGTCTACTGTATGTATTCACTTTGCATAATATTTTCTTATTATAATATGAGAGGACTTGTGGACTTGTGTTTCTTTCACTAGAGGCTCGTTCGACTTCGTAAGCTATGCTATATGATGTCAAATAGCCATAATCACTTAGTCTAATTTATTTATACTCATATCTGTACAACAGATTTATCAAATAGTGTAAGATTTATTGACATTGGTGTAGTAGTTTTGAAGATTACCTCAAATATATATATAAAGGTACAACTAGCAAGGTCGGCGTTCTCTCGCTATATAATTTTATTAGTGTAAAATATGATATGTATTATTTACACGAAGGAGAGTATTTTCCTAGCTAACAACTGTCAAGAGTTTACTTTATCGACGAATTTAACAAAATATTACACCTATTTTCAACGGATGGAATCATACGAGCATCTATCAATGTTTTTTTAAATGTTTACCTACTTGGTCGATCAGAATTAATTAACTACTATTATAATATAATAATAAAAAATGGTTATTGTGGGTTAGACCTAAGAGATAAGCATATAACACGGGGACAATACTGCCGTACATTATTTTGATCTACCTTGTAAGATTCAGACAGCGAGCAATGTAAGTGCAATTTTTTTTATTTATGTCATCATATTACAAACTATTAAAGTTATCAGTCTTTCTCTACTATTGTATGCACATTTACATATAAACCTTCCTCTTGAATCATTATATCTATTTAAAAAAACGCATCAAAGTCTGTTTGGTAGTTTTATTTAAAGATCTAATCATACATAGGGACAAACAGACGCGGGAAGTGACTTTCGTCTTTTACTATGTAAATTCGTCAACACAAATTTGTATCAAATAGATAGATAATTTATTCTTTAAGGCTATAAACATTTCCGTAGGTTTAAAAAAGTATCTGGCTTAAAAAAAACATAGAAACAGTAATGTAAAAAAAAAACAAATCATTACCATTGCATTTTAATTCGTTATATGTAATTACTTACATTTAAAATAATAATTTTGTAATGTAATAATAATATATAATAATGAATAAATATCTGTAGAAGTAATACAGGTAACATGCTATTAATCTCTTTATTTTGTATTTATCAAAATATTTTGAATTGTATTAGCTATTAAAGTATAAATTGTTATAATCGTAATTGTGTATGATAAACCAATTTCGTTCATTGAAAACATCACACTTAATTTTTTTTTAGTATTTACAGAAAAGTATAATTAATTACCTGGTTTTACTACAAAATAACAAATTAATTTGGCGTATAATGATAATGACGTCCATACAAATGTTCGTCGGTTCGCTATTGACTGATATAAATGTTTATCGACATTCAGTTGAAACAGTATTACGTTAGTTACCGTACATTTGTGTACGCATGTTTTGTTATGTGACGTTTGTTGCTATGTACAGTAAATATTATCTTCTTACCTTCTTTGGGAAGAATATCTTCGGTTTTCCCGTATACGTGGAGTACGAAGCCATTTTATCGACTTTCGTCACAACCATAATTTGTTTGAGAAAACTTAACCCGGCACGAGCAAACACCAGCCAAAACCAGCAATACGTGAATGAAACGTATTTTTGTGTTTTTCTAGAATTTTCGACAATCACGTGCTCTACAGTGAGAGTGAATTGATAATAACACTTTTTGATTACAATGTTTTTGCACAAATCGAGATCTGAATCGTTACGAATGTTTTTGTTCGGTTTGATTTCGGTCGCAATAAACTTTTAATCCTTGGAGGCGCGCGTCCACGTCAGTCGTGGCCGTCGCGACTGCTGCGTCTACCGCGCTGCTACTTGTCAAACTTCTGCGTACACACTCGATAATACCAACGAAATATAATTCGAAGCACTCATACAATATTCTCAGTCACATCTTAACTTCTGCCGCGTACGTAGTAACTCGCGTGCACGAAGCCACGCGCTGTTTTCTTTCAAACTGAATTTTCGACGCGTTCAACAGTTGCTTTTATCAATTCAGATGTCCTCCCCCCGCACTGAGCTTCCCTCTCGCTCACACCTCTTGTTTCGTAAATCCGAAAAAAGTGACAGAGTATACCTACGTGCTCACACACACATGCATTACATAACTATATCGATAGCGAATGTGTATAGGATAACATGTATGGAAGCCAGACATTACATACGTATGTTTATGAATACACAAGGTAATGGCGGCAAAGTTGTAAGAGAGCCTTTAGGTAGAGCAACGAACGTTGAGGAAAACTAAGTTATTAAAGGCGCCTTTTTAGCAAAACAATCACACTGAATTTAATTCGATAGAAATGCAAGTTTTATAAAGGCCATAACCTAAATAGCTTGCCGCTTAATTTAACTGTTCTAATAAATTCTTGATAATGCGATTTCGAAGCACTTTTATGGCGACAACAAAGGCAATAAAGGGGGAACGTAGATTAAAGCGGTATAGGGGTAGACAGAATAGCAAATATCGCTACTGGCGTTGTTATTGTTTGCGAGTAGGAAATTGGAGAGTACAAGGGGGAAAAGGAGAGCCTCGAACAAAGGAAAATTATGAATCACAATGATTGAGAAGTTCAAAGAAGTTTAGTCTATGTTTATTTCTGTTTAATCCTCTGAGGTGGTCATCAGAGGTGGTGCTCATCGGCGCCTGTTTTGAAATAGAAAGCAGTGACACATCGGCAAGAGACGGCGAGACGGCCTGCCGCCGCCGTCGCCAGCCAACGGCGCCTGGATGCGTCCAGGACATAATTTTTATTTAAAAATAAATCAGACGAGTTCTAATGGATGTACTAATGAGGATATTCAACTTGTAGGATTTATCTTGAAACTTGATCGGGATAAAACGCCAACTGCCGATGGAGGAGCAAGTTCAAGTTTTTCTTTATACTTACTATATAAGATTTCCCTATTCCATTATAATAAAGCTACTCGCTATACAAAGTACATAAACCTTTATTTATGGATGCAAAATATATATATATGAGCTGATGTAATGGGCAATTAATAAATGAATAGGGAAAAGATGAAAATCTCAACATTTTTTTAAGTTTGAAGCTAGATAGGTACCTAACTGTGATTTAACAATCTATTCCTTTAACAAGAAAAATTCTAAAATGATCGAAATGGATGTAGTCAAAGTTTACAACATAAGTGGGGTACAAGTAGGGTATGTATTTACTTTTTATCTTTTAATTGGTTTCGATACCGATAGCGTACGGGGAGTGGGAGAGTGACGGAGTTGGTGTATTATAATTTAAAATATAAACGTGGTTCAATCGTCTAATCTATTATGGATTGTTGTGACACACAGTGGCGTAGCGTGGGTTTTCGCCGCCCGGGGCCGACCGAAAATTTGCCGCCCCCTACTTTAATTATAAATAATTTAAAGTTCAAGTATTATATTCAATACCTAACTAATATAGCTATATCGTCCATCTTATTGCAACTCAAGATAAAAATACGTTTACATTTTTTTTACAAATTGGTTTAAAAATGTGTTATACTTTTTAGAGTTCCGTAAAACGTAAAACGGAACTCTTATAGATTCTTCAAGTCTGTCTGTCTCTCCGTCCGTCCGCATGTCACAACCACTTTTTGCCGAAACTATGATAATTACACCGTTGAAACTTGGTAAGTAGATGTATTCTATAAACCCCATTAAGATTTTTATAAAAAAAACAATTAATTTTGGGGATACCCCATACTTAGAACAGAAACTAAAAAGTTATTGAAGTGAAAACTGCTTTTGGAACGCCTACACAGATTTTCGTGGTCTGTGAATTGAATTTTAGCGTCACGCTTGGGTATGATAAGAGATTTTCGGTTAATCTCGGGATGCTAGAGCGAGAAATAAAATACAGTGCACAAATTCATCAAAACGAGAAAGATAATATAGTCCCTATGTTTATTATATTTATGTCTCTTTTTCACGACATTAATTTCTTACCACATTTATTGAACTTGTCACGAAATATTAAATTTGCCATTCACATCCATTGCAAAAAAGTTTTTGTTGTAATATACTCGTATTACTGTTTTATCACAGCACTTACACTACGCAAACACACAAAATCATATCTATTTTCATCACAGCACTTCCACTTACACCATAACACAACATTTTTATGCATTTTTAGCGTAATACTTATAAAATAAATAAATAGCAAGTACAAAAAAATTTGCAAGTCAAAAGCTATTTCCGACCCGCGTAATTTTTTTTTAAATATATTCTTCACCTTCTTGTTTATAAAGTAACACATTTAAAAAAATATACGATCGAATTGAGAAACCTTCTTTTTTGAAGTCAGTTAAAAACGATTACTTTCTGATTTATTCCTTTCTATTTGATCCTATCTGGATGCCAAACTTGAACTTTTTAGGTCGTCTGGAACTGAGTGAAATATTTTTGGTCTATACTTCAGTCAATGTTAATAATGTCGATTTTAGGACTTTAATAACAGTTTTAAGTATGTTATGAAATTTGGAACACGTATTGGTATCCCGCAAGTCTCAATATATGGACTATTTTTAATGTGAAATAGTTTTTGCATCATGAGGAGGACAAAAGTACCTCAAAATAGTTCGTATACCTATACCTAGGCTATTCAAACGAGTCTAAATTTGGTGAATTTATCTTGTTTAGTTTAGGAGTTCCTATGACCACCTCCTGACTTCATCTTGAAATCAGCGTCATAGTACCATATTATTCCATTATTACCGAAGTTACGTAAGTAAACCAAATTTCAACCTAATCTAACGACGGGAAGTGGTTCTAATTTAACTCGCAAGATTTGTCCGATACTGACTTACTAACAAGGCAAGTTAAATAAAAGCTTATAAAATACACAACGAGAGATACTAGTACCTAAGAAAAATAAGTAATGAAATCCGAGAAACTCTCTACCTACTTAACTACCTCACTTTTTAATTATTTATCTGTTCGATAAGAAATGTTATATCTAAGTTTTTTTTTCAATCATGCAACGTATTATTTTCGTTTTGCTCCTTTTCTGCCGCCCCCTTTCGTGTGCCGCCCAGAATATGGGCCCCCTGCCCCCCCCACGCTACGCCACTGGTGACACAAAATGGTTAGAAGCAATTTCGAGGAAGACGAATTCAGACGATTGATTAGTGGAAGAAAAAATATAGCGTGGGCAAACGTTTCTCTAAAAGGCAATACGTACCTAAAGCGTCATTGGTTCGATTAATTCCGTTTAAATGGAAGATAGTCAATTAAAACTATTATTATGAAGACTGAAAAGGTAGATTCGGTGACGATATTATAGTCTATTATATTATTTCCATTCATTAGTTTCGAGGATCGTACATGTGACGCAAACAGTACTTTAAATAGTCACACGTATGATTTAGGTATTTAATTAGCTGCTGTTATTCTTAACGCCACATCTGTTGTTCGACACGGACGTGGAAAGAACACGTCTTAGTATTTCGATAATGCTTTGGCATGCAACGTTTGTGCAAGATAACAAAAAGCACGACTCAAATCCGAATTCTCGCGATTCCGATACTATTAGTATCTAAGAGAATATCAATATAATAAGGAAGCTTAAAATCGTTTTCTTTCCAGTCTGTTGTCAGTCATAGCTCAGCATAGGCCTCTATTCGTGTATACCACCCGTCTCTATCCTGTGTTAGTCTCATCTTTTCACGGCTCGCGAATCAAGCTTAGAAATAAATAAATAAGTAAATATGTGCACATTTTTCACACAAGTACTAACAATAGACAATACCTCTAAACCAAGACAAGTCCTGTGTTTTTTAACCACATAGATGTTTTTGAAACTTTCATATTATGACCTAAACTCGGAAAATTATCTATGACCAACTTTTTTGAGATTGATCTTTATTGACATTTATTTGGTGTGACGCCGTGGAGGCTTAAACCCTCTACACACGAGCCCTAAAATCAGAGGAAATTACGTAAATCTAGTGTAGGGGCCTCCCCAGTCTAGTGTAAAACTAATGTAGGGTCCTCCCCACTACTTTTACGTAATTTTCTCTGATTTTAGGGCTCGTGTGTAGAGGGTTTTAGTGGCGTGAACGTCCGATATTTTGATCATAACGTAGATTCGAATCCCGTTTGCACTGGTAACTCTTTTAAGTGCAGGTGCACTTGTTTGTCGGTACTGGCTTTGACGATGAAGGAAAGCATTGTAAGTATGGATCTAGAAAGACATATTGCGAGGAAATGTGTTATCATTCGTCCACTTGTACTAAGCCAGCGTGGTGGATTATGACCTTGACTCTCTACTTGTTTGAAAAGTTCCCGAGACGCGAAACCAAGGGGAATAATGTAGGCTGCTTATGATATGCTTAGTTGGTATATGAGAAAACCTAGATGAGATTGAGAGACACAGAGACAGAAAGGTAGATGAAAAAGGAAGAAGATAGTAGTAGAGTAGCAGTTAAACAACAAGCGGCAACGTATTTGCAATAGTAATAGTAGGTATTATAAATATGTATTCATGAAACTTATTTGTAAAAAGAACGCACAAAAAACTATTTAATTACAACTACAACCAAACGAATTATTATTGGAACATGAAACTCACATTCTCAGCATTTTATATATTTCTATATACGATTCGACTCGAAAGGCTTTGTTTAATTCTTTAAGGACATGAGACACATTTAGTGTTAAATTATATTAGTGGATATGTATGTACTTAATAAGTAGTACCTAATATAATTATTGTATCTTATCTTCAAACATCTTATAACAATTACAGGATATTTACCGTGTTTAAGTGGAGCGAATAACATTGTAGTTCAGAGTAATGAATAAGCGTGTTAGCTTAAAACATTGTAAAACTTGTAATAAATTAAAGTAGTGATCGCCCAGTGGTCGAACTTCCACCTTAATTAATTTAAACAAATATGAGTTTGACCATTATTCCGTTTGTATTCTCAATTTGACCACATACTTTAATAATAAACAAAACAATATATGCGTGTGTATCAAATGCATGATGGTAGTGTGTTTAACGTTATTTTAATACTCGTAATTTAATGGATTATATATGCATAATTAAAAAAATGCATTCTGCACTCCTCTATAAAAACTACAAGTTCATATGCATATCCGCGCAATTTTCGTAAAAATGGATAAAAAGTCTTTTGCTTCACGTATTAATATGAAAATCATTATATCTGCTTATGTAATTTAGTAAATTATCCGTTTGGTTAATGTTTTTTGAAGATTGGGAATAAAATCACTCTACCTTAGGCGCGATCTTCCGTCCGTAGTGTATCCCTATCGAACTCCCCCTCATACAACACGTCACTGTTTTCTTAAGTTTCATGTTCCTCATATATATAGCTTTCTTTATAACGTTCTATGTCACTGTTTTCACCTCACGTGCGTGTTACTTCAACAAAAGTTCACTTTATTCTGTCGCTAAGTGTCAAGAACTGCTGAATCCGCGATTCTTCACATCAGCGCAAATCATTTGCACGACCGACATAAATATGCGGTACTGCACTTTTTCTTGAGCATTATGCAATAAAAACTAGTACATAATTTGTATTTTGGGGCGCCATCATCTCGGTGTTCGTTTCAGGTCAAATAGAGGAAGTGAACTTTGGACAGCGCAAACTAAAAATACTTTTAATCTAAAATAAAGAATCAAAGGTTTATCCAATTGTGATAACTTATCTTGTTTCTATTCTGGGCTCGTTGTGTTTCATAAATACGAATACATAAATATATGTAATACATACAATGATATTATAATCATATTGCAAAACAGATACTTATACAAATTTTTTTTATCAGACGTCTGTCTGTCTTTATTAATAAAACTAAATTACAATGAGAATTAATGAGAAAGAATAATGACTGACCTCGTGGCTTAGTGGGTAGTAACTCTGCTTGCGAAGCCGAGGGTCGTGGGTTCGATTCCCACCCAGTGCAAATGTTTGTGAGATGAATTCAAATATTTGAACTGTGTCTGGGTGTTTCTATGTATAATAAGTATGTATTTAATAATAATAATAATAATTTGGGGTCAGGTGGTGTTGTGTGCGAGTTGACCATGAATATTTATTAAAAAAACAATATAAAAAAATATTCTAAAACACATTGCAAAAAATGATGACCTTTAACCAATAAACGTGCAAACATCTTTAAAAATCATATGTAGAGTTTGAAATTAGAAGCACAATGCACTTCAAAACGTTCAACTCTTTTCTACGTCCGTTTTTTCCACTTTGGCACTCTTCTTAACCAAAGTGTTTCTTTAATACTCACTGATTATTGATTTGTCTACATAAATCTTTAATTCACACTACTTAGTTCATGTCAGATTAGCATGTGCTAGTAAACAGTAGATAGTAATAGTAATTCCTCTAAGTACATGTGCTTATGTCAGACTATAAAGCTAAGCATATTGTTATCCAATTGGTTCATTGAACTTTCTATATAATGCCTGCACGGGTTTGTTATTTGATTCATTGTCCATATCGAAATATTGTTTGGATTAGAATCATGTACGTAAAGTTCGCTTAATTTTATATGTCGGTAAGTAACGCCTCCGCAGCAGGTCATTGCACCTACGGTATTATACATTGCCACCTGACAGCCAATTTTCCTTGCACTGCCTTTTGAGCATAATAAGTAGGCATTGTCGCAGAATTAGCATCTTTAAATGCCACTTAGTCTATCTCTGACGCAGATAATGTTCTTAATTGATGTTTCTACAGCGAAAGTGCATAGTAAACTTTCTAGGAACGTGCTGTTAGACTCGTAAATGTAATTAGGAGATTTTATTGCTTTCTCCATGGAAGAATTTGAACTTTCAGCGTCGTTTCATTGTGTTTCAATCCTTTGTGTACCTTAGTGATTCCAGTAAACGTAGATAGCCTAGTATAGGAAAACTGTCGACCTTTTGCTTCGTTGTCCGCTATGATAATGAGCCCTTTTGAAGAAAATGTCAAACTTAGAAGGATGGTTCTCTGGCCTTTGATACGTTTATTGGTAAATCAACATTGTAATTAATTCATCTTGCTTAATTAGCTAATATATCTTATAAACTGTTTCTGACGCCTCCTATGCAGTCTATCGATTAAGTATTTAATGGACGAGCTATCAAATAATTTAAAATTTCAAAATATTTGTTGAAAATATATAAGCCAGCTGCTCTCTGGTTTTGGTGGATTCTGATTGTAGGCCAGTATTTCAGCTTAAGTTATCTTTGCCGGAATCAGTATCAGTAGTAGTAGTTTTAGGGAACAATAGTTGCAATGGCACTACGCTGTTATGGGCAGGCATGTTGCTTAACATCACGCACAAACATGTCCTGCTCGTCTCATCACCCTATACTAAAAAAAATGTTTTCTCTGTTAATTTTTCGTACCAACTGATACTAACTAATCAAAAAATTGCTCGAGCATTAATTATTATAATTTATTTATGTTATTTCAGTAGTGTGTTATTATGGTGATCGGGTACATGTGAACTTTACACGCGCACCGTACAGGGCCGTTTGCCGTGTTTACTGTTGCAGTCACGTTGCTGTTGAGATGCAGAATTGTGGAAACATCTAGATTTTAAATATTGATGAAACGTTCATAATATTGTTTTGAATTTGCAGATAACATATGCCATAGCAGTAATTTGCGTCAATTAAAATCACTGGTCAAACATATAATATGTTGACTGGCCTCGTGGCTTAGTAGGTAGTAGGTAGTCTGCTCACTGAGGTATATATTCTATATTGTGGGTTTGATCCCCACCTTGGCCAAACATTTAGAACACAGATGTTTGTCCAGTGTCTGGATGTCGTAAGGATATATTTGTCATTATGTATTTATTAAATCCGGAATTTGGGTTCGATAGTAAGTACATAGGACATAGCCTGGCTCAGTTTGGGACTAGATGCAGTTGTGTGAAATGTCGATCAATATTGCACATAGAATGCCTCTACCTACGAAGGTTCTGTCACCTATTGGAGCCTTAGGTGAATCAATAGATTTTTACGAAAATTGGGATTGGTGGAGTAGTTTTGCACTGCCATCTTCCTTGATGCTAAATGACGATACAGTCTATGATGGGTTCATAGATATTACACCAAAAGGTCTCTGCGAAAATTCGAACAACCTGTTAAGTACTATTTTACTTTTATTTAGTAGTTCGTTTTGTATTATGTGGTAAATGTACAATATAGTGATAAAAAGAACAAAGTGACTACCAAGGTACGGGTTTTGAGTACTCGGTTTAGTGATTTGGGTCCCATGAACCCTTGATTGTACCTTGATTCTGTCAAAAAAATTAAATAGATCAGTTTTCCCTCCCTTAAATTTTGTTAAATAACGGATGTTTTAAAAACTTTATGCAACACAATAGACGCATAGTTGGAAACAACTATAAAAATCACTAGTTCGCATACACAATTATTACACAAATATCACTGACTTACGAGTAATTGGATATTTCACTGCATTTGAGACTTGAAGACGCGTGGGAAAACGTATAAAACATCCTCTCGAGAGCAAAGGTCGTATAACATATTTATTACGGACATAATTATACACCTCTGGATGTATCATTGGATTATTTTATTAGTACATTAGAACATTAAGGTTATTTAAAACCTGCTGAGTTGATTAATGGATGTTTTAAAGACGCGCAATTATAAAACTGAATTGAGGTGGTAGCCATTTTGAAGGTTTTCAATATGGTAGACTACGCTTCGATTTAATAGCTGTCCTTCCTATAGTTATTTACACGCCATTTGTAGACTTAATACAACATAGATACATGTTCCAAATTTTATTCCGTTAATATATATGGCTAGATCCATTAATTTCTTCCGACCTGATTCAGTAACAACGCCTAAACCTCCACAGTCACAGGAAGAAGGACCATTTATATGGAGTGAAATGTGGATTGTTCCATAATGTCAATTCACATAAATTACATGTGAAATTGCAATAACTAAGTATATATTACCAGTCAAATGTAAACAAACAATATTAATAATCTTCACATTTATTGTTTATAATTTAATTAGCTGCATGGTGTTTGTGTTGTTATGGGCAGGAGTGTAATTTACTATCAGGCGCATATTTTGCTCGTCCCGTTACTCTACATATTCTCTCTATTATAAAAATATATAGGTAACTCATGTTACGGTATAAATAGTGAGAATTAATTTTAGTTTCATTCGTTTTTACAATATCTTCATTTTGTTATTGCGTAAAAGTATATTCCTCTGTTTCTATTTTCTTTGGTTCCGTTATGTATAAAATGGGTTATATTCTTATAAATTTCGTGTATAATTTATGAACTACACGTGATCACAGATTTTGCGAGTGTTAATAAAGTTATTAGTTGCCATTTTGATGTTATTATCTCTGAAGCACGTGCCGTTTATGTCAACACCCATGGTGTTTGATTTCACCGAGGGAAGTGCTGATTATTCAGTATCTGTTCACGTTATATCTTCATCCTCAGGTTCCGCTAGTGTCGATAAGCATTTATATTGAATTACTGGCGTAGGTATTTACGCTGCTTGTGTCGGAAGCACAGCGATGTTTTGTGTCAGAATTCGGGATGTTATGTGGGTTTATCGGATTCGAAACTTTCAAACCTTTATTACTTGCTTTGGGTTATGGCCAGAGTTGTACTCAGAGGAGGCGTAGATGATAAAGAAAGGAAGTTTACTATTGGTAACATTTACTCAAAGATTCAGAATCGGAACAATCTGAAATATTCGAGTCAATTTTCAACGTTTGTACGATGAATACAATACAAGAAAATTAGCCTAAGTCAAGATTTGTAAGTGGATAAGTGGTGGATACAACAAGATACTCACAAGGCAATAAGTGAACTTTTACAACAGATACACATTTCTAATTAGTTACGTGTCAATTGGTACGTCGACTATAGTCGTAACTTAACTTGAATCCCGCCGATCACCGCGCGGCTCCCGTGCGGTTGCCGCCCGCTCGTCACCCGCCACTTTCGCGGTGTCGGCGGTTCGCGATAATCTCACCCGCGCCGACTGCGAAACCATGAAAATCAGCGGTCTCGTGGCTTTTGAAATAAAACCCGCCCCCCCCCTCGCGGTTGTGGAACCGCGGCGGGCGCGCTGTGTGCGTTGCGTGCGAAATGTAAGAATATTCCAAATCACTGCCTAGCACTGCACTGCGCGTGTTACCAATTACACACAAATTTGTACAATTTGGACATGACAATTAATAGGTATTAACAGACAGACAGTCTAGTAAAATCATAACTTCATCTCTACCTTGTTTATTCACATTTCGCAACCTCACCACCTAAGCCTTTTTGATTCAGCTCTTTGATGAAAACAACTCATGCTGCAATTACTTAACCTCGTTCGTTATAAACTTAGTGTCGTTTCTTGTAAAATTTTGCAATGATTCACTTGAATCGTTTTACTTGCTGTTTTCATCGATAGATTGATTGAATAATGCCTGAAGTGAATTTAACTGGAGTGCATAAGACGGTACTACCAGTAGTGCAGCTTGGTTGTGTGGTGGGGAATAAGGGTATGTAGAAAGGGAAGTCCTATCCAAATTAATTAATTATTAAATTAAAATTGTGAAGTGAGAGAGAGCATCGATGTTGTATGTTCGCTAATATTTTTGAGCTAATCTTTGCTCATTAATTAACTTGTATTTAAACGTAGTTTCGTTGGATGATTTCAGTTGAGAATGAAACTAAGTTGGGAGTGGGAGTTTTAGAAAAGAAAGGAGTAATGAAGATGGGAGGGTATTCTGTCAGAGATTTCGGATTAGATTTTTTTGAAATAGGTAGTTTTGAACTTCTTTCCACGACTCTTCTTTCTTTCTTAACACGAACGCACTGAGTTTATAACAATAGAAGCGTTAAGGAGATGATAAAGGAAATGTAAGATTTCATCAAGTACAAGAATATTACGATTAATGCTATCAGAACCGACAGATAAGATAAGCAATAGACATAATATTCTATTCAACATCACAAATGAAAAGAAATCCATAGTTGAAAGCTTGTCATTTCTATTAATATGCGTTGTTGATCAAGAGACTTTGCGTCTACGTTGCGAGGATTAGAATTTTGTTGTGATTTACCTCAATGAAATAGAACTCAATGTACCTACGGAGGAATTTCCAGATTTTAGCTGGATCACGGTTCCCAACGATATCGTCACTCAGTAAATTTATATCAAGTAAGTAAGACTCTGTGTAGAGTCCGCCTGGGAAAAGTACCTTTGTTAATTATTCTACCGACAAATAGTAATGTGAAAACAATACTGTGGTCTAGTTTGAAGGATCCAGAGAAATCACAAGACAAATATATTAATTTGCAAACGTGTTTCTTGAGCACGGGCTACTTTATCGCGAGAAAATGACATGAACGAGGACTACGCGGGTAAAACGGCAGACGCTGCTAGCTATATATAAATAACTAAATTAATGAGGTAATGAGGATATTCGCAAAAGAACGAAGTGGCCGACATAGCTCAAAGAGTAAGCAAGCTGAAGTGGCAATGGGCAGGCCACATCGCTCGCAGAACTGACAACCGATGGGGAAGAAAGGTTCTCGAGTGGCGACCACGAACCGGAAGACGCAGTGTTGGACGGCCTCCCACTAGATGGACAGATGACCTCACAAAGGTCGCTGGAAACCGCTGGTTGCAGATTGCGCAGGACCGTTCGTTGTGGAAATCTAGGAGGGGGGAGGCCTATGTTCAGCAGTGGACGTCTTGCGGCTGATGATGATGAACTAAACTAATACATGTTAAAATTCTTAGCCGAAAAATTACGTGTTCAAAAATTGGACGCTAAACTTTTAACTTGAATCATGTGAGTTCAGATTGTTTGGCAACTTTCGAAATTGCCCAAAGTGCGTCAAAAAAATGCGTCAATAATCGAGTGGTAGCAATTCGAGTAAATGAAAACGATCGTTCTTTCGTAGTATGCTGTGTATATATGCCTATAGATTCTTTTGAAAATCTTACCGAGTTTACCAATTGTTTATGTGACATGAGGACAATAATTGAAAATGCAAATACAGAAACTGTGTATATGTTAGGTGACTACAATGCACACCCGGGTGGACTATTCTGTAACGAACTATATGACTTCTGTTTTGAAAATAAGTGGGTAGGTGCAGATTTAGTTGCTTTAGAAGCGAATACCTTTACATACATTAGTGATGCACACGGATGTAAGCGATGGCTTGACCACTGTGTTGTTACTGAATCAGCTATGAATACAATTACTAACATAAAAATTATATATGATGTGAATACCTCAGACCATTTTCCACTCGAAATAACAAGTAACTTGGGTTTAATTAGATCAAAGATAGTTACCAAGACTAAAATAACTAATAGAGTACTTTGGGGAAACAGAAATCTGGACCAAACCAATACCTATTTTGACTATTGCAACGAAAAGCTAAAAAAGTAGATTTCCCAATACAATTCCGAACTTGTTGTGAACAACGATGTAATTTATCAGAACACAAACTTATAATAGATGAAATGTATTTTAAAATTGTAGATATTTTAAGTAGCGCAGCTAAATTAAGTAACGATCGTAGAATTAATAAGCAAAAGTATAATGTCCCGGGCTGGAATGAAAATGTTAAAGATGCACATGAGCAGGCCAGGGTTAGTTTTCAGAATTGGATACAAAGTGGCAAACCAACTAGTGGGAGCGTTTTGATAGAATGTCCACAGATCGGAGAATCTTTAAAGGCAAACTCAATGGTGTAAAAAAAATAAAGAACAAAATCAAATGGACAAACTAGCTTCTCTTTATAAAAATAATGATTTCAAAAATTTCTGGAAATATACAGCAAGTCTGAATACTAAACCAAGTGTGTCAGAGAGTGTAGACGGTATTTCTGGGGACAAAAATATCGCACAATTGTTTATGAATCATTTTAAAGTATCAGCATTACCTGTGTCCCATGCGAGAGCCGAAAAGATTGTACGGAAAATCTGTTCAATGCGGAGTCAGATCTTGAGTATAAACTGGTGCGGTTTACCTCTAAAGATGTAATAAACATTTTAAAGAATATGAAGAGAGGAAAATCACCTGGACACGACGGACTTAGCATTGAACATTTTTTGCACGCTGGGAAACACTTACCTAGAGTTCTAGCGATGTTTTATACATTTTGTATTGGACATTCATATCTTCCACCAGAGTTGATGAGGACGTTGGTTGTACCTATACTTAAGAATAAGACGGAGATGTAACGGATAGGAATAACTATCGACCAGTATCATTAGCAACAATAACCGCTAAAGTATTGGACAGCTTGATTGACGCTCAACTTGATCGTACGCTACAGTTACATGACGCTCAATTCGGGTTTCGAGCAGGCTTGTCAACTGAGAGTGCTATTTTGAGCTTAAAACATATTGTCCGGTACTATACCGACAGGAAAACTCCGTGTATGCCTGTTTTTAGATCTTTCTAAAGCTTTTGACCGTGTATCTTATGAACTCTTGTGGAGGAAACTGGAAGGTGTTTTACCTAGTGAATTGCTCGATATTTTTAAATTCTGGTATTCTAATCAACTGAACATGGTAAAATGGTCCACTGGAGAATCGGAAATGTACAAACTCGAATGTGGAGTGAGGCAAGGAGGATCACTTCTCCAAAATTATTTAATCTATACGTGAACCGGCTGATTGTTGAACTCAGTAGCATGCATGCAGGATGCTCCATCGACGGCTTACAGGTAAATAATTTGAGTTATGCTGATGACATGGTGCTTTTGAGTCCATCAATTAGCGGGTTAAGAAAGCTGGTGAAGACATGTGAGTTATATGCTGTTGAGCATGGCCTTCAATACAACTCAAGTAAAAGCGAAATATTAGTTTTACAGCAGGAAATAAGGAACCACAATATATACCACCTGTCTTCATGCACGGAACTCCTCTGAAGACTGTAAATAAATTTAAATATCTCGGGCACATTGTTACGCAAGACCTTAGAGATGACAGCGATATAGAGCGGGAACGTAGAGCGTTGGCTGTGAGGGGCAACATGATAGCTCGTAGGTTTGCTCGATGTTCTATTCCTATTAAAATAACGTTATTTAAAGCATTTTGTCAATCCACATACACGAGCAGCCTATGGGTGTCATACAAGCAGAAATCCTTAAACGCTATACGGGTCCAATACAATAATATCTTTCGAATATTGTTGAAACTGCCGAGATTTTGCAGTGCGTCTGGAATGTTTGCAGAAGCGCGAATTGATGGATTTCCAGCTATCATTCGAAAGAGAATAACGTCTTTGCTCTATAGGGTGAGAGGCAGTTCCAACAATATTCTGTCAGTTATTAGTGATAAATTCAACTGTCCTATTCTGAAACATTGGGTAAAGACCATTATACCTCAGAGTAATCCTCGATTATATTTAAAATAACAATAAGTCCCTAAATATACATATATACATTTTTTTTTTTTCTGTAATAGGTTGCACATACGTTCATCTTGTGTTAATTTTTAGATTTGTAATTGCGTGCCATACTGTTTTATTTTTCACTGTAATTTTTGTATAATGTGACATTTGTTTATTTTTGTATGGATCATAGGTATCCGAAATAAAGTTTATTATTATTATTATTATAAAAAAGGATGTAGGTAGTAGCGTTGATAACAGGGCACGTCGTAAAGTTCTGTGAATGTAAAGCTGATTCACAATTTGAGGTAATATTCGATATTCTTTCGTGATTCCTTGGCCTTTCTCTGATATAACAGTCTTCCAGTGTTGCACTGAGTTCGACCAGTTTAAAAATGTTTTGATAATATGACATCGAGAGATCGACTATTGACAAAATATATTATTCTTATTGCAACGGGTTCTAAATCAAAATACGGCTATACGATTAGACCAGCTAAGGCAGCTATATTAGTAAATACGGAGAGATTCAATCAAAATACGCTGAAGGTTTCCACGGTGCATAATAGATATGCGATAGATACTCATGTGAGTATTTAGACATATCTTATTGTTAATTGTGTCTATTTTAAACTAGCAACTGTCAGCGCTGGCGATTGTAACGTGTATTGTGTATTCTTTATTTTTTTAAATCTACTATATGAGGTAGGAGTGTATAGTGATAACAGAATAAGCGATTTTACGAATCATATAATAAAATTAATACAATAGTATAATTATATCGTTTTTAGGGTTCCGTAGCCAAATGGCAAAATACGGGACCCTTATAGATTCGTCATATCTGTCTGTCCGTCCGTAAGTCACAGCCACTTTTCTCCGAAACTATAAGAACTGTACTATTGGTATGTAGATGTATAAGATTTTCATACAAAAAAAAAAACAATAAACTTTGGGGGTGTCCCATACTTAGAACTGAAACTCAAAAAAAAATTCCTTCAAAACCATACGTGTGTGTTACCTATGGATAGGCCTTCAAAAATTATATTGAAGTTTCTAACATTTTTGTTCTAAACTGAATAGTTTGCGCGAGAGACTCTTCCAAACGGGTAACTTCTAAAATAAGAGAATGACAATACTAAAAAAAATATGATATACATTACCATGTAAACATTCAACGAAAATTGGTTTGAATGAGATCTAGTAAGTAGTCTTATTTTAATACGTCATAAATTCACTATTGTTAAAACACTGATTAAAGTAACACGAACAAGAAGAAGATCTTTTATATTATGTTACTTGCTGCTACGGAAACCTTCATGGGCGAGTCCGACTCGCACTTGACCACTTTTATTTTCTTTTTTTAGGTGTACCCTAAGTATTTCTATTAGTATAGTTAGTAATTCAGTGGCGTAACAATACAAGGCTGCTAAATTCTTTGGATCACCGCCCGGATGACGTTACTCAACATTATAAACAAAATTTAATAATTAAGTACTTAAATAAAATTTTGAAAACAACTAACCACAGCTTACTTCCCAATATCAATCGAAATGAACTAAATTACAAAAATTAAGATGTTTTTTCTTAAAAGGGTTTTTTCTTTTCCATACTACGCAAAGCTGGTGGAGATATCTAAGGCCAGATATATGCTATACTTGAGGTATATGCATACTTATGCATATAAATACATAATTATTTATATACATTGAAACGCCTAGATACAGAACAAATATACGCGTTATATCTGGTATTTGGTTCTCATAGTGCAAGATTTGCTTAGTTTGGGACTAGATAATATAGTGCAAAATAAATTCTTCAAATATTGATTTAAACAATGAATTTGCCAGATGGCGAATACCTTAGATGATGAAAGCTAGTAGGAAAGTTTAGGTTAGTTAGGCTAAAATTTGGTAAGTAGTGAAACCATCGGAATACAAAATCCATTGTTCCCTTTAAAAAAAAGTTTATCTTTTTGTACAAACACATATTATAATTAATAACGTTTGGCAGAAGCTTTTAGCCTAATCTCTGGCCAAGGTGATTCAAGGAACTAAACAATGATGAACAAAAAAGATGAGTATCCGAATATGAATCACTTTGACATTGTAATGGCGACCTTTGTGAAGCAAGTAGGCGTTTAGGCTAAAGCTTAAATTGATTCAGATATTGTAATAAAGTTTCATTCATAAGATATAAATATTGGTGGACACTTCACACACAAGATGATATATGTGTATGTCGTAGTAAGATTTGATAATTAGATATTGGCTATTTCATTCAGCATTTCTAAATGTTACTGTAAATAAAACAAAAACAAAATTAAAAATTTTGACTAACCCCCAACTACCTCAGATTTGTTATGTGTTACTAGTCAAGCCCTTTCATTTGATATCCATATTAAGGGAGTTGTGAAAAAAGATATGTATTTCGCCATTTTGTGGAAGCGGCCATCTTGGATTTGAAATTTGTTATAGTGCAAAGTATTTTACTAATCAAGCCCTTTCGTTTGATACCCATATTGAGGTAGTAGTGAAAAAAATAATATAATTCGCCATTTTGTGGTGGTGCCCATCTTGGATTTGAATTTTTATTATGTATAGTATTTTACTAGTCAAGCCATTTCATTTGATACCCATATTGAGGTAGATTGTGAAGAAATATTTTGTCTGCCATTTTGTGGAGGCGGCCATCTTGAATCGATATTAACCAAATATAGCTAAGAACATTTGCACGGATATTAACCTTCAAATAAAAAAAACATTGAAGTCGGCCCATCCGTTTGAGCTCACACACACACACACACACACACACACACACACACACACACACACACACACACACACACACACACACACACACACAGACAGACAGAGATCGACGTCAAACTTATAACACCCCTTTTTTTGGTCGGGGGTTAGAAAAGGATTTTTGCAAAAACACGACATGCTTTAGTCACATTGAATATAGTTAACTCTGATTGGCTAGATTTTGGGTTTTAAGATGAACTGTATTGTGATTGGTTCCTAGTGTTTGAGTTATAATAGGTAAGAAACGTGAAATTACAAACAATCATACTAACTCGGCCAGCGTTTTTTTTTTTAAAACTGCCTTTTTCCAATAATATCGAAAATTTTGAAAGTCATTGTCTAAATGTCTAATTATCTGTGTTCTCGCGAATTTACTAGGATTTTTCAAAAAATCGATTTATCAAATTATTCTACGACATGTACAACTAACTCATAGGAAGGACCTATCATTATACTTTCAAATAATATTCTTTTAATAAATGGTGCAGGATCGGGGGGGCTTGCTGCATGACTAAAATGGTTTTGTCTTTGATATCGATCTCTCTTTTATTATCGTTTGAGATTATAGAGAGAGAGAGAGAGCAAAGACAAATCTATAGTTAGCGGGTCAAAGGGCGGGAATAGATTTCTCATAGAAAGGCCTTTGCTCAGCAGGTAACTTATTTAAATTATACTACAAACTAATCTACACTAATATTATAAAGATAGAACAATGTCTAATGATTAAACTCAAAAAATGCGGGACTGATTTAAAAAGGCTTTCAGGAATAGGATTTTACATTATCACTGAGTAACGAAGACTACATACTCGTATCGTATCGTATTTACATATATATCGTATCGTATTTACATATATTAGTAACCGTAGTAAACAGGGTTAAGTTAGGATATTTTTACGAAAAATCCATTAAGAGGCTGACTAACGCCAATTGAGCTTTTAAAAATTCAAGGTTTGGGAAATCTGTAAAACAAATCGAACTGAAACACTTAAACAATTGAACTGAACCCGAATAACTTCGAGATAGGTCGAAAGTAATTACTAATTTTAGAAAGAGAGAAGATTTATATTCTTGTTTGTGATGAATTAAGTCAAATTAAACTACAAGAGCAGAGCAAGATACAAAATAGTTATTTCTATTATAATTATAAAAAAAATAATTATTATTTATGAGCATATTATTTTATAATTATACTGTTATCGATTATGTTTTTATTACGTTTGATTTTGATAAATGTTTTCCCGTGCGATGCCGTAAAGTACTGTTAGAATATATATAAACTTGAATAAATATTTCATCTATATGCAATATAATGTTTACAACGATCAATTGTATTTAAAGAATATATTTGCATCTTATATCCTAATTCGCAGAAAAAAAATCGCGGTTTTGTTAATTCTGCGGGTGAAACCGTGGAGCACAGCTAGTGTACAAATAAAACAAAACTTATATGTGTAGTGGTGTAGTTACAACATAGTGAAAAAGGTCCACCAATACTTATTTAAACATGATTTATTTGTTGAATGTAAAAACAACATTATTTACGTAATGAAAACCAATAAATTATACTTAATTACTCTTTGACACGTTTCAAATATTTTCACACATACGATAAATGACTAACATTAATTTTAAAGACATAATTACAAATCACTTTAATCGGAGATTACATTTACAAAATACTGTATAAAATTAAACGATCGTCGATCCAACAACTAAGGATATCCTTTTATTTTCGTTACCCATAGTTATTACCAAAAATATTTTGCAAAATGTCGCTACAATAAAACGAATAGGAGTACAAGCCTTGTGGGCATAAGGACAGGACATCCCGATAGAGTAAGGTTATTTGTTTAAGTTTAGTGCCAGCCCACGTTTTAAATTACATCATTATGGTTTTATTGTGGTTCTTTCATTGACCGTTTCCACTCGACGGTGTCTTGTCCCTGTTGTGATTTAATTCAAGATTTCCAAATTTAAAATCTGCGGTGTCGTAGTAGTACAATTACATTAATCCAAGTTAACCGGCAAACAAAGGAAACAAGTAAAAAATTTTTCATTTATTTTTAAATTTTTAAGGTAGAATACGTTAAACAAAAAACTCCAATTCAAAATCAGATAAGTTATTTTCAATACAATTCCGACTAATAATAGGTAATTTTCAGAAATCTACTAAATAGAGCTAAATGCTAGTAAAATTGTAAATAAGACAATTATATACATAAATTCAATAAATCATCTTAGGTTCTGCCAAAGTCTATGTCTATAGGATTGATTGAAGTATATTTTGATTAGTAACATTTGTAAAACATTTTTGTTTTGGTGTTATGTTTTTGTTTATCACTTTACTGTAATGCATCATCACACTTAACACACACCAAACTCATGAAACAAGTTGAGTGCAAATTAAATCAGATGAGTGCAAAAACCAAAAAAAGTTCTCAATTGCGCAACAAGTAGGTAGGGTAGGGTAATGATTCAATTCGTAAGAGAAATTCGTTGATCAAAATCAAATTAAATGACACATTTATTTCACCCATCTTTCAGTCATGTCTGTTATTTTGAAAATACCTTATTGATAACGAGAGTTTGGGACAGGTAGCTATTGGTAGATAGATATTGGTGTAAGCGGGTTAGGAGGGACGGATTATGTGTCAGAAAATAGCGAATGCTATTAGCACAACACATCAAGATAGACAACACGGGGGTGATATAAGTGAAATTTCTTTATGGTCCATTTTAACCACCTGTATCATCATCATCATCCACAGCCTCTATCCCACTGCTGGGTATAGACCTCTCTTTACTTAACCATCTTAAACAGATCTTTTTAGACACTCTTGTGAGTGTTCAAGATGTTTGGCGGCAACTATACCTATGCGCAATGAAATGTTATGTCCATGTATTATTTACAATATTTGTGTATTTGTGGTTGAAAAAATCAACTGATATTGTTTCTAAAAATATACCATTATACAGCATATTTATTATTCTGTATGTTTTATTTCACATGACCTAATACTCAAACAAAAGATAAAGATAACGAAAACATATACATAATGTAGGTATATTACGTTCTTGTTAATAATATAATCTGGAAGATGGAACGGAACACCGGAAACTATAATACCTTATTATGTTATTCTTGTTAAAACACTTGAATTTGAACAATTTTCCTTCTTTTCTTATCTTCTAAGAAACGCCCAATTATGAATGAATGTGTAATACTATTTTTACTCGGTACTGCATAACATGTGCTATCATCAAACAATGAATGAACATTATCAAAACTTTGTGAATCATTAAGTGCAGCCAGTTCCGCTCAAGGGCTTTTTCCTCATGTTGCTATAAGACAAGAAGGATTGGGTGAAGCAGAAACGACATACGATTACGATGTAACGGTGTTTCCTATCTGTGAGGGTTTACCGCCTAACTAAAACTATCTTAGCTTTGATATTGCTCTCTCTTTTCGCCTGAAATTATTGAGATTGCAATAGCAAAACCATAGCCGATGACCGATGTAGTTAGGCGGTAGAAGGCCCGGTGTTTTTCTTAGATAATCCTAGGTATGCCAGTTGGGATAATTACTTAATTACCTTTAATTACCCACCAAACTAGGGACTGGGACTAAAGGCTCATTGGCTTCAAATATTGAACAATTTTATTTGCTATGTAAGGGTTGATCCCATATTGAAAGCTGCTTACGGTCAGTTGAATATGGAACCCTTCCGGCTTAGTTAGAAAATCTATGTAACCTTGATTTTTTGGGCGGCTAAAAAATATCAGTGACCGATATCGTAACAGATAAAATAGAAATATGTTAGCGTTAGTCACATTTTCCTCGTGTTTTGTTTAAATATTATCAATATCTTAGCTACTCTCAGAGCACTCGATAAAACCAAAAATCTTGATGAAAGTATTTTATTCATTGTGTAACAAATTATTCCCTCGTAAGTATGACCTAAGCAAAATTAAGCTCTAAAAATGGTTGTAGCCCTCGACATCTGTTGTCTGTTGGCGATCGTGTCTGAGTATTTCTATATAACAAGTATAATATATAAGTATTATGTCAATTATCTAGCTCCCATAGTACAAGATTTGCTTAGTTTGAGGCTACATGTTGTGTTATAAACGTTAACTGGTATTTATTTTTATCTCTGTCTTTTTCTATGTTTTAAAATACACAGTTCAAGATCATATTTTTGTGAAAGTGCCGAGTTCTCTAGTATTTGGGTTTTTTGGATTGTGTATTAAGTTAAGTTATACCTCATGGGTTAGGACTCTTAACCCATGAGGTGTGACTCAGTTTACATAACAAAAGTCAGAGCTATGTTCCAAAATCATTGTCTATTTTCCGAATTTTGAGCATAAATACGTAGGTATATCCGAAATCAATTTTATGTCAAGAGTAAAAAATTACTATTGAACAGTGATATTAGAAACTATTACGAGATGGGCTACAAATAAAAGGAAGGTCCAGAGCCTTCTTCACTAGTTAAAAGGTCGGTAATCATTAGATACCATCTGGGGTTAGTTCGATTTCTCTTACAGGTGTCAGATTCGTATGAGGGTGCTTTTAAGCGTAAGGAAGTTAGGATTGTCAGGTTAGGTTATTTTGAGACCTGCGCCTCCGGCGCTAACTCAATAGTCAGATAGGTAGTAGTGGCTCACCCAAGCCGGCTACTGTTAGTTAGTTTCTAAATATAATAATAAATAAATAGATACCATTTGAGGCCACCTGCCATAAACCCCTTTATAAAAAAAAACTACAATTAGCACTAAAGATACAGTTGTAATAAAGAAATATGAATAGGTATTAATCAATTAAAAAATTAGTCCTAACAAGGTCAAATTATACTCATATTGCAGTGGGCGTTTCTAATAGTTCATTTTATTAAAACCTAGATAAAGATCGGCATTTAATCATTATCTTACGATAAAGCTAGTTTCATTTTCGAAACTATTTTTTTTTCTTTCCAAAGTATTCCTAGAAATATAATTTAAACGCATTCCGATGATGTCATCGTGTCAAAATGAATGGGAATGTATAAATTTTGTATTTATTTAGTAACAACTTGATTCAGTTACTTATAATACCCATATACATAACGAATGCACATTTATATGGCATATTAAAATCATGAATCACCATAGAATTATCATATGCTACTTTCTAAATTATTCCAAATCAATCAATATTTTAAAATAAATTTGGACGGCTGAATTATTTAATGATGAAATAAGCAAGGCAATACAGTTGACGGAAAGAGATGATGTCGTTTTAGATGGTGCAGGCTTGGCTGTCTGATATCTATTATCACTTGTGTTGCAGAGACACACACAACATTTTGGTCAGAAAACTCCAATGGTATGGAATTTTTTAAATGAACTCCACTACTTTGTTGAATTATTATTAGTTAACCTTTAAGTAAACATTGACGAAGTCTATGAATCATTACGCTATTCCCATTTCGTCTTCCCGAAATAACCACCGTTCATTCATAGTCTTCAATTTCTAGACCAGATCTATTTGTAGCCGACTGTCCCGCTTACAAATTGATCAATATTGTCGTGGGAAAAATGATGTGAAATATATTTATAACTTCATCAAGTGTCTATATCGTATACGAGACAACAAAGTACCAAAGTCGTAGTTTGAAGTGTGATTTCCTATTGGGATGCTCTATGTATGTGCGTAAGTATAGTTAATAAGTAAGATTAAATTAGTAGGGCCGTTTTTTGCTCTAGCCCAAAAGTTCACTTGGTAGTAGAAGCAGGGCAACTGTCATATGCTCTTTTAAAAAAGAAAAGTTCTGCATCTCACTTGTAACATAATTTCACTGTTTTACTTTTCAAAGATATTTGGCTTCTAGCAGATTTCCCAATGATTGTAAACGGAAGCCGCTGATTATGTCCTTTTTCAAAATGAAAGAGACTGACAATGATTAGCCATCCTGGCCATTGATCTATTGATTCAGCATAACAGAGCGAGCTATTTGGAAATAGAAATAAGTTTATCCGACAAAGATTTAGCAAGCTGAAGTGGCAATGGGCTGGTCATATATGTTGAAGAGCCGACAGTTGCAAGGGTGGACGAGTTCTAGAGTTGGAGACCATGTACCGGCAAGCGTAGATGATATTCTCCAAATAGGTGGAACGACGATCTGCGAGAGCCGGAGAGTCGAGAGTTGATGCGTATTGCCCTAAGTCCAGCACTGGATGTTTGTTAACTATTTAAGATTCAACGAGCTGAATCATCACGATCATAGCATCATGATGATTCAGCTCGTTGAATCTTATAGGTTTGCATTATAAATGAGCGGGATAACCACGTGATTTGGAGTTGGACAGGTAAGAGCGAACGCTGTGTGCGTTACTCAGCGTTCGGTCTTACTGTGTGCGCTATTGAAATTCTTTGAAAATGCAGTTTTAATGCGACTGGCTTTTACTTTGTTTTCAATCGTCACATTTTCGTTAGTTACTGAGTTTTTTATTGACAAGCCGTCCGCCCTGGTTTCTCCATGGTACATAATAATATATTTAGCCTGTAGTATATCACTCAGGGATCACGTACATATCCAACGACGAAATATTTTTTGAAATCGGTTTAATGGTTCCTGAGACTAGAAACAAAAAACCTCTTAAGCTTTAAAAATATTAGTATAGATGTATCCAACCAAATATAAATACTCTTATATTAGTACCTTCTGTGTCACCTTATTCTACTCTATCGCTTACCAACAGACTCGTTTGTGGTCAAGCACATTCTTATTCCCTTTAAAAACAACTTATAAAATATCATGACATCCTCATCGCTTTTCATGTTAGCAATATGAGTCTTTATTATAATACTTCGCATAGAAATGATCGAGGTGAATCATACGCTTTGCATATTGCATCTTTACCTGTTTCGTTTACTTAACCTACTATTCTTGGTATTTGAGTCATGAACGGTTAGATGCAGGTATCACACCACTCACCGACGTAGGATCAACTCATTGGTGCATTAGCCTTTCTAACATCAAGCTACTACTGACACATAATCGCATTACTAACACGTAATCATGTCATTAATGAAATAATGTCGCCTCAGGTAGGTACTGTGCAGGTATGTGGGTAAGTGTAGTTAATGAGACCTTGCGCTTTCTACGCTAACTCAAAGTTCGGTTGGCAGTAGACGCCCTACTACCATAGCTTCTTTTTAAAGAAAAACCAGCTGCTAGTACGTAATGCTTGCAGATTAAGCTCAGTAAAATCAATGCTATCAGTAATCGTTTTGATTTCAGAGTATGCTACCAATGCTACCTGAAGCACAGATGAAAAAGTGTGGAAACGCTCCCGAAGCTTATTAGTGTACGTATTTCTTACAAAATGCAATATGAATAGTTGCTGTATATCTGGTTTTACCTCTCGTGGCTTAGTTGGTTGTAAGTCTACCTAAAGAGCGTCGTATAGGTTGTGGATTCGATTTTTACCCAGGACAAACATATGTGTGATGAATTCAGACGTCTTATTGTGGTTCGGTGTTTGATAATATGAGCGTTAAGTATACTCGTATCATCTATCTCGGGCTCCATAGTACAAGGGGTGTTTGAGGGCTCAGTTGTAATAATGTCTATAAATGTTTATCTTAACTAGCTTAACTTATTGTAGTGGTAGGACTCTTAGCAGAGTCCGCCTGGGGAAGTACCACCCCTTTGCCAGTTATTCTACCGCCAAGCTGTAATGTGCAAACATTACTGTGTTCTGGTTTGAAGGGCAATGTTTCCAGAGAAATTACAGGGCTTAGAGATATAACATCTTAGATCTCTGGGTGACGAGCGCAGTGCAGTGCTAGGTAATGATTTGGACTCTCCATGTTCCAGTAGCTGCGTGTCACTGTGCTGTTATGTGGCAGGCATGTTGCTTACCATCATGCACATGTCCTGCTCGTCTCGATCTCGTTATTAAAAAAAAAAAACTAGCGAATTAGTTCCGCGCCTGAGATTCCATGCCACAAATCAAACAACTGTTAAATTTGAGCAATTGCATAATAAGCATGCTTATTCGTCGCAAGGTTGCGATATCCATGTTACTTAGTGGCAATTGTTCATCAGTAGCACTCTTCAGTGCTACTAATGTATCAATAGGTTATCTGGAAGATATGGTTCTTAGAGATAAGGACGTCTTTTGTGCTCACAGTTTATTTTATGTATAGTTTTTGACAACTTTATTATTTGATGCCAGAAATATGGTTTTGCGGAACCCACCGTCCACCTCATGAACCACCTGGGTGAACCGTGGACCGTTTACAACGGCTTACCTTTGACCCTGGAACACCCCGCCTTCACCTAGCCTTATCGATACTGCCCCTAGAGTGCACATAAAAAATGCGTGACGTGAGAAGCTCAAGGGAGGTCCTGAGTGAAGCGAGCCATGCGAGGCCAAGCGTAGTGAAGGCGACCTCCGTAGTGAGCGCAGGCCGAGTATGGAGGAGCGATACTGCCCTGAGTCAGGGCTGACTGCAGAGCTCGTGGAGGGAGCCCACCCGGAGTCAAATCTCAGTGATAGACCCTAATTGGATCGGTACATATATTACTTTTTAGGGGTACCGTCACTGTCAGGTGGACGGTGGGTAAGAACTGATGTGTTGCGTTGTAAAAAACGCGTGTGTTGGTTCTATTACCTTACTTAAGAATTCAAAAGGCGGAAACCTTCATAAATCTGTCACCACAAGTATTCCGCTATCGCGGTTATCGTACTGATTCACAAGTTAGTCAAGGATTTCAGCGGAGTCGGGCCCGTAAAATTTCGTTTACATTATTAGTAATGCTTCAAGTAAAGTTTAACTGGAGAGTTTGATTCACATTTTGTGGCTTGTCGTTCATAGGTTTGATTCATAAATCTTAACTACATATAATAATAATATGTATACAATTACCACCGTAACATGTAGAGGTATATTAGTCGACGGTTTTATACAACGTCATCCAGACCTACTATGGAAGCCAGTAATAATAATAATAATAAAATTACTGATCAAAGACTCCAAGCACTAAAAAGAGGAAGTCCGTCAAGATCTAATATCTTCTCAGCGCCTTCAAACTTTAATCCACGCATCCGATGAAAACACCACATATAACGACGTACTGTCAACTAGTCTTTGTACTTATAACACATCAAATGCCCCAAACGCCACTAACATAAGAACATCACAACAAACGCATTTAACAGAAAACATACACATACCACAAATATGTAATACATTGCAACATTCGTACCCTAATAATATAGAACTGAACTGTAAAATCAATGAAACATTCATAGGTAATCTTGAAAAATTCATAGATACAGATCCAACAAAACGACCCTACTTACCACGACAAAATACATCAAAAAAACTGTCGTACATTGTGAACTATATAAATACCGACATACTACCAAAGTATTTATCGCAAAACGCTAACTTCACTAACATCCAAACAATTATATATGCAGCTGCTCATACAGCAGTGACATGTAACGGAGCAAAAATAAAAAAACTTAACATCACACAATACTAGTGACACAGACAAAATCAACAGTAGCCATATTTCAACCCCGTCATGGAAAAAGAGATTAGAAACCAAAGTCAGAAATCTTCGTAGAGACATTGCCCGAATGACACAATACATTGCAGGAATAAGAAGCCGTAAGCTTATAACACATATAGATTCCATAAAATCTAAATATTACACACACTCACGCCACGAAGAACCAAATTTAACAAATGAACAGGTAGTAGATAGTTTGAAACAAAAATTAAGTGCAACCAGCAGCAGACTACGAAGATACAACAACTGTACCCTACGAAAACAACAAAATATCCAATTTCAAAACAACGAAAAATCTTTTTACAGAAATATGACTCTTAATCGTAACACCACCAACAATACGGCCGATACAGAACTACCAACTTCGAACGCCATGCACAACTTTTGGTCTAATATTTGGAGTAAAGTAATACATCACAACGATAAAGCCGATTGGATAAATTCAGATATACAAAATACAGCCTACACAGACATGCACTACGAAATAATCCCAGTAGATGTGTTCAAGCAAGTTATCGCTAAGACTCATAACTGGAAGTCACCCGGAACAGATAATATACAAAACTACTGGTACAAGAAATTCACCTCAACTCACCCCCTATTACATAGCTACATAAATCAATTCATTGAATCACCTAATACCATGCCATCTTACATCACACAAGGTATTACTTATATGCTCCCAAAAGACCAAAGCACATATGACCCCGCAAATTACAGACCAATAACTTGCTTACAAACAATCTACAAAATCATGACGTCTTGTATATCACACCTTGTCAATAAACACATCATAGATAACGATATTTTGGCGGAAGAACAGAAGGGTGTAGAAAAAAAATAGCCAAGGTTGCAAAGAACAACTTATTATAGATGCAATATCAATGAAACATACACTCAAACAGAAAAAAGACCTATTGACAATGTATATTGACTACCGCAAGGCGTATGATTCTGTACCTCACAGCTGGCTTCTATACATCTTACGTCATTACAAAATCCATCCGGTGTTGATATTATTTCTGGAGAGTGCTATGAAACATTGGACAACAAAACTCACAACCAAGAACGGTAAAGAAACAATAGTCACAGATGAAATCAAAATAAAAGAGGAATCTTCAAGGAGACACTTTCAGCTCCGTCTGGTTTTGTCTAGCATTAAACCCATTATCTAAAATGCTCAACTCTTCGAACGCTGGCCTAACTATATCCAATAGCAACAATAATCACAAATTAAGTCACCTGATGTACATGGATGATATTAAACTCTACAGCAACACAATAACTGCACTTCACAAATTAGCAGATATCACACAGACCTTTTCAAATGACATAAAAATGCAATTTGGAATTGAAAAATGTAAAACTTACTCCATAGAACAACAATCAGTTACATCTCAGCCATATACTCTTAACACAGGAGACAAAATTGACCCAATGGAACCAGAAACTTACTATAAATACCTTGGATTTGAACAAAATCACCAGATTCCCCACAATAAAACTAAATTTGATATCAAAAGTAAATTCCAACAAAGATTGAACACTATTCTTAAATCTCAGCTGAATGGAAAAAATCTCGTAAAAGCAATTAACACATATGCAGTCCCGGTTCTTACGTACACCTTTGGTATTATAAATTGGTCCCAAACAGATCTAATGAAACTTCAACGAACCATAAACACTTCTTTAACTACACACCGCAAGCATTACCCAAGATCTTGCGTCCAAAGACTCACACTGCCTAGGGAACATGGAGGACGGGGAATCATAGATATCATTAACCTACATAATAAACAAATTACAACCCTAAGAAATTTCTTTACAAAACGCCAACAGCAATCACCACTACACAAAATAATAGCTCAATCCGATAAAAAACTCACACCCTTAAACTTAGCTAATCCAAATATGCAAAAAAATGAAAAGATCACAAACCCTGAAGATAAATTTGCCGCATGGGAACTGAAGTCACTTCATGGTCGTCACTATCACGATCTGCAGCAGTCACATGTCGACAAAGAAGCGTCGAACGCGTGGCTACGCACTGGTGAGATCTTCCCCTGAGACCGAAGCTTTCATGCTGGCAATCCAAGATCAGGTTATAGACACAAGAAACTATCAAAAGTATATAATTAAACGTCCTGATATCAACGACAGTTGTAGAAGATGTAGTAGTAATCTTGAAACCATACAACATATAACTGGAGCATGTAAAGCAATAGTACAAACTGACTATAAACATCGACACGACCAAGTAGCCGCAAGTATTCACCAACTGCTGGCCTACAAATACAAACTCATAACTGACAAAAAAAACCTTATTACAAATACAAACCTGAATCCGTACTTGAAAATCCGCATATTAAGTTGTATTGGGATAGAACCATAATTACTGACAAAACCATCCATTACAATAGGCCTGATATTACCATTCTTGATAAAGCCAAAAAAGAAGTTTTTCTAATAGACATAGCAATCTGCAACACCCATAACTTACAGACAACACATACAGAAAAAATAGCTAAATACACAGACCTAACAATTGAAATAAAAACACAATGGCGCATAAATAACATTCGGACAATACCTATAATTCTCTCTACTACAGGTGTCATTCCCAAAACACTCATCACTAGCCTTGAATTACTCGACATCCACAAATCTACTTCCAAACTCTTACAAAAAAGCAGTAATTTTAAACACTTGCAGAATTGTTAGAAAATTTCTTAACGTCTAAAAACACTTGGCTTTGGCCCGTGTCTCTATATAACCTCCGTAATTGGAGAGATCACAAAAGTGTAACTTAAAAATAATAATAATAATAATAATGTTTATTCAATAAAATCGGTACATATTCACTTACATTACTAATTTCCCAAACTAGGTGAGTTCACACCTGTATTTTGGGTATTAGGCCTATTCGTTTTTACTTCAATCTATATAAGTACACTTCGTCAATTCTTGATTATTATCTATATTGTTTACAACATTTATTTTATATCAGAGAAAAAAAAAAATTAAAAAATAATAATAATTACAATAACTTCAAATTAGATTTAAAAATTTTAGTACAATAATATTAACTTACAATTGAAATAGGATATTTTTTATGGCATAATAGTGGATTGTATGCTCGTGTGTCAGGGTGTGTGTGCGAGTCTGGCAGAGTGTGTGAGGGTGAGTGTCCAAGGCTGGGAGGGAGTGTGGGTGAGTGAGTGAGGGTGTCCGTGTGTGTGTGTGAGGGTGTCTGTGAGTGTGTGAGAGTATGTCGTGTGTGGTAGGAAAAAAAAAAGTCTACATGTGTTTTGTCGCATAGCTTCGCGTTATGAGGTAATTTTGAGCAAGTTTTCGGTGTTGTTATAAGTCAAGCTCATCAACCATCTCTCAAGCATAACTTTGCAATTTACCAGACTCAGACTGTAAATATTTAGGGTTCTGTTCACTCGGTTATATAATCGGGCGCTTACGTCATCATAATGTCGGTTGGCAAGGGCTGTTCGTGTGCGAGTTATATCGCAGACAGAGTGACTCCTTCGCCCGCTGGATCGACTGTACGGGAGTGTTGAATGTTTGCGGAGAAGCACCTGCTTCACGTAGAGCTGTCTGACCGTGAGAACAGCACAATCCTTGTACAACTGTTTAGTAGGATACCTACGTGGTTTACCAGTCATAATTTTGAGTACTGCTCTCTGTGCCCTTTCCAGGGAGAGCATATTAGTAGTGTAGGTGCCTCCCCACGCCGTGATACAATATGATAACACAGACTGCGCAAGAGCACAATACACTGTCTTTAGAAGCTCCCGTGATGCAGTCGCCCTTAGCCTTTTGAAGACAAACATAAGTTTCCTAGTGCGGGAAATTACATTCCGTAGATGAGGACTCCAATTCAAAGTGTCGTCAATCGTCACTCCCAAGTACTTAGCCTGGGAAGCACGCGAGATTTCCTGACAATTACAGTATGTGCCCCCCTGTCCACAAGTGTGAGCCTTAATCCTCAGAGAACCGATTGGTGGCCGCATATTTGCACTTGGTGAGAAGGCGACATACAATGTCTTACCTATATTCAAGGTCAGAATATTTTTCGACAAGCAAGACATCACCTCTGCAAGAGCTTTCTCAGCATGATCCTGTGCCACTTCCCAGGTACTCCCATGGACAACCAGAGCTGTATCGTCGGCATACATTAAGATTTTACAATTTGGAATATTGAGCATACAAATGTCATTCACATAACTAGTAAAGAATGTAGGCCCCAGCACACTACCTTGCGGCACACCGCATGTTATATTTTGCTCCGTGCTGATGACGCTGTCTATTTTAACTGACTGTGTTCTGTCAGTCAAGTAATCAACAAAATTCTGTGAGCCTGGCCGCGTATTCCCATGTCCTCCAGCTTTGCGAGTAGAAGGGGGATGGACACCGTGTCAAATGCTTTAGAGAGATCCAGTAGTACACAGATAGTCTTGTCCTTACCTTCCAGATTTCTGACTACGGAGCTTGTAAGTTCAAGCACTGCATCTTCGGTACTTTTCCCTCTACAAAAGCCAAACTGGTTGTCTGCGATCAAATTACGTGCCTCCAGGTAGTTTACGAGTCTTTTGTTTAGTATTTTTTCTAAGATTTTTGACAGACTGGACAAGACAGAGATTGGCCTGTAGTTGTTAACATCTGTACTTGAGCCGCTCTTAAAAATAGGGTGGACTATTGCTCTCTTAAAGCCCCTTGGAAATACACCCGTGGACATACACAGATTGAAAACGTAAGTAACCGGTGGTACAAGGTATTGTCTAGCGCATTTCAGTAGCTTTACAGGAATATTGTCCCATCCAGTAGCACAGTCATCTCGCAAACCGGTAATGAGTGAATCAACCTCTTTATGATCTGTTGGAAGCAACACCATAGAGTCACCTCTCGGATTGCCATGAAGACGTAACGGCAAAGCATCATTCTCCTTTACAAGAGTAGCAGCAATTTTATCCGCAAGTTGCCTGCCGATAGCTACGAAGTGCTCATTGACATGATTTACAGAGTTGTGGTGACTATTTTCAATTTTTAGCAGGTCAGTTGCGGGCGTGGAATCTGCACGTAAGTTAGCAAGGCCTCTTATAATCTTCCATGTAGCTTTGGGGTCTCGTTTGACTTTTTCTAACTCTTGTTGTTCATAATTGTTTTTAAGCTTACGTAATAGGGCAGTGCAGTAATTGCGATATCGATTATATGTCACTTTTAGTATCATATTACCTGGATTCTTTCTTGCTTGTTTGTGCAATTTGTCTCGGTGTCTTATACACCTTAGTACGCCAGGGGTCATCCAAGGCTTTATCATGAAAGTAGTGCGTGAAAACTTCGCGACTCTTGTATGTTTTTGAATGACACTTGCAATCATATCTACAAGCAGGTCAGCAGCAGCCTCGGCACCTTCACAAGCAAACAACGGTACGAAATCGGTGTCTTTCAAGTCAGCGGTTGCTGCTTGTATATCTAGCCGAGTTTTAAAGAGTTAGAGGATTTATTCGAGCGCTGAGCAATTTAGGTGAAATAGTACCGGTGCGTGATCAGTTATTGTTGCATCGAGTACGAGAGCTGTCGCACTATTGGACCTAGACTTAAAAAGTACATGGTCCAGACAATTGTCCCCTCTCGTGGGTAGGTAGTGTGCGGGTATTAGCCCACAAAACGCAGCCGTGTCTAGATACATCTCCCCGAATTTGTCCCTAATTTCCGGTATTATGTTTATGTTGATATCTCCTGTGACTACTACAGTTTTATGAACCGAAAGAGACTCCAAAAGCTCGCCCAAGCTGTCAACAAATCCTTCCGGAGAAGAAAAAGATGGAGATCTGTACACTGCAACCAAAACTGTGTCTGGCTCACATGTAACAACCATACAATTGCAATCAACAATATTACCCTCGGTTACACTGCACTGAATACTGTTTTTTATATAAAGTACTACACCGTCGTTCTGATTACGAAAACTTGACTTGTAGCTAGTGTAGTTGTCCATCGGGGGTATGATCGAAACCTTGCTCAGCCAACATTCAGTCAGGATCAGAACATCCACAGAAATCTCAACCCGCAAAGTAAAATCACGACTTCGTCAAAATTGCAATTGATACTACGGATGTTACAGTGGAGAATAGTGAGAGATTTAGTGGATTTATTTATAAGTAGCTTGCATTGTTCCGGCGAGCAGGTAAATGATTCTGCAACGCACAGGGACTCAACACTGTCGCTTGCACGCAAGGTTTTATCCATTAGGAAGACAGTTGAAGAGAGGACACAATTTCAAATCATAGACGACATAGCAACAACAAGGCACCTCTTCAGACGTCCATGCGTCACCGATGTCATCTTCCTGTTTTGAGATGGTGAGAAACCGATGAAAAAACCCCAATACCCATCCGAATTCCGTGAGTTGAGAGTAGTTAGTGTTAATGAAATGTGGTGTGTGTAGTGAACGTGAATTTGAAATGTTAAGGTAATTGTGTTTTGGGTTGAGACTGCTTGAGTTGTTTTTTTGAGCTTACAGTATTGTAGATGAGTCATAGGATAATGTGTCGAGCATTGAACAAATAGTCATGACATTTTAACAACATTTTCAAGATCATTTAGTGAACTGATTTTTTAAATGAGGAGCACCATCACCCTTCCTGATATAAATTTTACCGTGCGTACTCCAGCAGTATTTATAGGTATTGATCTTGGCAAACTCACGAGCCTTGTAAAATAAACTCCGCATATTTGGGGTCAAGTTCTCGGATATATACACAGGGTGCGACGGACCTGCAATCTTGAGATTGCATGTATTCAATTGTTCGTTCTGTATGTAAAGTTATAAGCTCTAAGACATTGCAAGAATTTTTCTTTATAGATAACAGTCGTGAAATCCACTACAATGGGTTTATTCTTTGCTCTAGAGCTACCTCTAAATATATCTCTGATCTCACCATTTGCCATAGGGATGTTGATTACCTGAGCAACTCTTTTTAGCAATTCAGTCAAGTCTTCCTTCGTTTCTGTTTTATTTGTAGGCTTAGGAATGTTTCTAATTTCTACACTGCTTGCGCGTTGGTAGCGTTCCGTATACTCGACTTTCTCCTCAAGCTGCTGAACAGAGGCCAGATGGACTTTAAGCTCTTGTTCCAGTTTGCCAATTCTCTCAACGGCGGCCTGATGTTGTGTTGACATAAAGTTTATTGAGTCTCGAATAGACGTGATCTGTTGGCCTAGTTCTTGGACTGTGCTAATCAACAAAGATAAACTCAGTTCTTGTTGACTTTTAAGTTCTTCGAACATTTTCTTCATTTCGGACATAAAATTAGCCAACTCGTCGTTCGAAAAGCCGCCACTATTTTTTCTTTTCTTTGCTCTGTTAAAATTCTGAGCATTATCTTTAGTGATTATTTGACCAGGGTCAGCACCCGTTACACTGGGAAGAGCAGGTGACACAGGTGGAGTTCTCTTAAGTGGCATCGTTTACTTTTACTTCTAGCAATTTTCGACTGGCAATGTGTTCACGGAACGACGGATGTTGTTACTTGAGCTCGTGTATCGGAACGCTATTACGGAATCGGACGAAACGGAACCGCCAGACGTCCGCCTCGCGAACGTCAGTGTCAACCCGTCGATTTCAATTTTCCGATGACATCTGACACCGTCCGTCACTGTCTGCTGTCTATATTTCAGTTCAATGATCTTGTCATTATCACTTATCAGTGAAATCAAAATAGAACACGAAAGTCTGTTATCACGAGATTTTAGGTGTTTTCAGTGTGTGCGTGAGAAATTTAAATTGTGTAACGATGAACAATCAGCATTTGTGATGAATTATTGGATAGAACATTGCTCACCGACACTGCCATTTGCTTGGACCTCGCTTGCAGGCCACTTGCGATTGTAGATGATGTGATGTAAGTTGTATTCACTTGGTTTTTACTATTTAAATTGATTTAAAAACGATCAGAGTTCTTAGTCAGTTGTTTACTTGGCAAGTGTTGCCAGCTAAATCCTGTACTGAATAGTACTGCTGAAGAGATCGCTCTCAACAGTAAGACCGCTACTAGTGGCGCTAGTTCATAAGTGTTTTACTGTAATATTTATTTCTTTGAAAATGTGAATGGGCAAAACGTCACTGTCAATACCGAAAGCTATGTTGAGATGTTGGAAGATTTTTGGCTCCTGAACTTGAAGCTTCAAAGACAGGAACTTGGTTTCAATAAGTTGGAGCTACCAGTGGTTGTGAAACAAATGTTCCCAGGTAGACTGATTTCGAAAAAAGGTTGAAATCCCATGGCCTCCTTGTAGTTCAGATTTGACGCCTGCTAACTTTTTTTCGTGGGGATACCTCAAACACAAGAGTAAACATTAATAAATCTGAGAAATATCGGAATCATCGACCAACTCAAGGAAAATATTCGTATTGAAGTGACAGCAATTACATCAGCGATTTTCGTTCGTTTTTAGAGGAGCGTCGTCGTAGATTGTTGATTGATGTTTATTGTTTAGATGATGGAATTAAAAAAAAGCATTTTTTGAAGTGAAAACTTCTTTAGGCGCGTTGAGACAACATTTTCGTGGGCTGTGAAATGAATTTATCCGTCACGCTCGGGTATGATAATGATTTCCGGATGAACTCGAGATGCTAGAGCGAGAAACAGAATACAGTGAACAAGCGCGTCAGAGCGAGAAAGATAATATAGTCCCTGTGAACCTGTGTTTATTATATTTATATCTTTTATACCGACATTAACTTCTAGGTACTTACCACACTAATGTCATTAATTGAACTTGTCACGAAATATTAATTAATGTAAATTTGCATTTCACATCCATTGCAAAAAAGTTTTTGTTGTAATATACTCGTAGTACTGTTTTATCACAGCACTTACACTACCTAAACACACAAAATGATACCTATTTTCATCACAGCACTTACATATACACTTTAAACACAACACATAAAATAAATATATAGCAAACACTAAAAAAATTACTAGTCAAACGTCAAACCCTATTTCCGAACCGTGTAATTTTTTTTTAAATTTATTCTTGGTCGTAGATACTAATCATTTCGTCACATGTTATTCCCGTGTTGCTGTGCTTACTAGGTATATACTAATTTTCAATTTCTAAATAATTTGTATTTTTAATTATGTATTATAAACTGTTTTCGTACAAAAAATTAAACCGACTTCAAAACCACAAATAGGCACTCAAAAGCGAAAAATAAACTAAAATCATTATTATAAGCGCTACTCACTCATCTATTTGAAGTCAAATCTAACAGGTATAGGATAGATACTACTAACCTGTGCCTACATAGCATCAATCTACTAACTTTTTGACCTGACTGGCACCGACTTCAAATAGATGAGTGAGTAGCGCTTATAATAATGATTTTAGTTTATTTTTCGCTTTTGAGTGCCTATTTGTGGTTTTGAAGTCGGTTTAATTTTTTGTACGAAAACAGTTTATAATAATTAAAAATACATTGTATGTACATTATATGTATTTAGTATCGACATATTGTACGTGCTTATGTACACATAAACCCATACGTATACATAAAATTAATAATACAAAAATAAAGCTTTATGATCATAAAGCAATATTAATCTATTTTCAATTTGATCACATACTTTAACAATAAACAAAAGAGTATTTATGCGTGTGTGAATATATGGCAGATAGCTAGCTATGTTTCATGTTTTTTTTGTTTATTAATTTAATGTATTCATTATGCATAATTAAATATATAATATTAGCGTTATGTGGTTCTCTATATAAACCATAAGCATGCGAAAGTCGATACTCCTCCGTCCGCACAAATTTCTTAAAAAGGGGTAGAGAGTTTTTGCTTCACGTATTAATATATGTATAACTTCATGTTGTTCTTTCATCATGTTAAGCAGTAACGGTATACCTAAAAGCCAAATGATGTAAAAGCTCGAGAAATATAAAATTTGATGATTCATTTTGTTGAGCAAACGTAAATATCTTACCGTTCCTACAATGTTGTACGTGAACACACGCGCGTAACATGTATTATTCAACGCTTAATATTCTCTGAAAACTTTAACTTCAACGATAATAACCGTAGCTTTATCTAGTCCATAAATTCTATTTCGACATCGGTATTTAGGACACATAAACAGACAGACATACGATTGTCTTGGATCTTCGTAGCAAAGGAAATTCCTACAGGGAATTCGGAATGTTAAACGACCGCTGGACTAGATGGAGTGAAGATAAAAATACCAAAAGTGCGTCGTTGGGTTAACCTATTTAAAGGTGGAAGTTTGGGAAGGAAATCGTAAATTCAGGTTTATGCTATCCAGAATAGAAACGAATAAATAAAATACTTAAGTATTTTTTTCAAAGTCATAATATACTTACCTACTAAACGTAACCAAATGTTCTCATTGAAAAGCCTTTTTATTTGAAAAACAACAGTATTGCCATTTTGTTGTCGGCGATATTTTTTATATATTTTTCCAATCTATACTCTATACTAACACCTGCACTATGGTTATCATTTAGATATAATAATAAGTTTGTTTCTTTGTAATTTCATTTCCCACAAAGTGTTATCGTTCAAAGCGGAACTACGCAATATTTGCCCATATGCTTGAATGTATAATAACAGACAAAGGCAAAGTACTTCCCCAGGCAAATTCTACTAAAGGTCCTTACTACATATCACTACCAGTCTCAAAGAACACTAGCATCTATTAAAATTGAATTATAGGACAGTTTAAGTTTAACAATTACATCAATCCAATTTATCTGCCCACTGCTGTCTTCTGAGAGACGACCCCTAGAGAGAGAGTCAGGACTGTAATCGACTACGCTGGCCAAGTTTGAGTTGGCGGATGACTAATGTCGTCCAAAGCTGCCTTGAAACACTGGTGTTCTTCACTGTTAAAGTCATAGGTGCTGACAAACTAGGTAACGAGACCCTAATTCGAAGAAGTTTTGATCAACACCACAAAATTGCTAGTTTATCGGTTTTTTATAGGTTACACATCGGAGAGTGTGCAACTGATCTGCATGATCTAATGCCATATTGCCATTTTTCTATCGGACTGCTCGTAAGTCGGAAAAGCGACTTCGTTTCATGGTTAACTTTCCAAAGACTCTAAAGAAGAGGTTGGGCTCTTTTTTTGTGATAAGAACGTCTAGGCTGTGGAATGCTTCGCCGGAGTGAATTTTTCCTAATGGTTACGATCTTGGTGTCTTCAAATCGAGAGTGAATCGGTTTCTTCTAGGTAAGCACGTTCCGTCATAGATAGCATTGTCGTTTAACATTAGGCGAGATGGTGGTCAAGTGAAAGCCTATAAAAATACTTTACACTTGGAAAAGTACTCAAGCACGATGATCCGGTATCATTTCCTAGACATTCTTACCGCGTGTCATTCGTGTTCCAGCTATCTGATAAGGCGTGGTCAAAGACGTGGAAATCACTTGTTAGAAACAGCAAAACTGCCATTATCAACTTCGTAATCTTGCTAATATTACAAATGCGAAAGTTTGTATGTTCATTCATCAAAGACGTTCAAAGAACCGGTCTTCTACCGCCTAACTAAATCGGCTTGAGCTATTGCCAACTCTATCATTTCAAACGAAGAGAAACGAGAGAGAAACATCAAAGCTATCCCCCTGGTCGGATCTAGCAAAAAATTTGAACTTAGATACATACATTTTAGTCTGGAATACCACTGAGGCTATCCCGCTTTATCCTGGAAAAATCCAAAGTCCTTTAGAGAATTGTTTTTCTAAGTAATAGGTTTGCACTTGACTACCTTGCCTGATGTTAAGCGACGATGCGGTCTACAATGGAACGCGCCAAATGGAAACCGATTCACTACTAGACCTGAAGACACCTGGTTATATCCACCAGGGAATGCCCATTCTGAAGTTTTTCACTGTTTAGATCTTCTTATTACACAATTCGTTCGAGACGTTACTATCAGGGAATACCTACTCAAGTAGCGTTTTCCACACTTTATATATTCTTATTCCGAATATAGAGTGAAACCTCTTCGTTCGAGTTTAAATTTTAACTGTTGCGTTAGTGGTGACATACGTTGTCATTTCTATACCCAATGCAGACAAAGTCATGAGGAATTAACTAGTATACCATATTCCTGAGTGGTTATCGTTACCGTTGTTCCGCTCCTATCGGGTATGACTCAATACCGAGAAATCTCGCCTCATATGCGAACAAACGATAAAATTGTTAACATTATTGCTCTACATTGTCGCCTTTTTGAGCTTACGAGTACTGTTAATGGTCGATGGTCGCCAACGCGTGCGTCGGCGCCGGCGCCGTCAGTACAATGCGTCAATTGTTTCTTGGCAACGCGGTTGGTCTTATTCGATTTTCGAACATTGTTTCTCTGTTTTATGACTTGAGATATCGATTCGGTAACAGATTGTTATTGTTGGTTATGTGTTGCTGTTTAGAAGTTGATTTAATATTTTAATTGTAGGATTGGATGCGTATTGCGTATTGATATTAAACAAAATAACACGTTGGTCTATAACTCTTCACCTATGGTTAGGTTCGGGTATAGAAGTATTTGTTTCGAAATAAGACATAACATGCTAAAACACAAGTCAGTCTATACTCTATAGCAGGGGTCGGCAAGTAGTTTTAAGTGCGGTCCGGATGCTGTGTGAAAATTTTAACGAGGTCCGGAAAAAATCCTTCGGGTAATAATTAAGCGCTATTTATTTATTGTACGGTTTCAAACTAAATGAAAAAACACAAGACCATCAATGCGTTAAAAATATACAGACGCCCTTCCGTGAGCCAGTTCTTTAAATGTTTGGCTCTCGAGAAGAACAATAAGAAACACATCGTCTTGTGTCTTCTAGGTGGCCGTTGGCGTCGGTTAATATTGAATGATATTTGTTTTTCAAAACAATAATTTTTGAGAGAGTTGACTCACGTAGGTACGTAAATCGAGTACGTAGGTACGTACCAAACGTAGTAGGCAAGTTGATAGCAAGTTTTTTATAATTTCCATATTTTTCTGAGATGTGTTTGGCCCAAGATTATTCAGATAGGTACAGTTTTATACATTTGCATCTTCTTGAATATCAATTATTTCCATTTGAAGTCAAACCTTTGACAAATTATACAATTGGCAGTAAGTCAGCCACAATGGCTCTAAAGTAGTTCATGAGAGCTTCGTACACCATGAGACGATTGAAAGTTTCTTTTCCGAAACCAGAGCAATTTACCAGAGCAGAAGCCAAGGTTTGCACTCAGGTTTTGACCAGGTTTCCAAAACGGTGCAACAGTTTTTCTCTTAGATCTGCTTTTGCTGCCTCAGTTGTTGTAGTGATGATGGCGTCCTTGTCCACGTCGAAGTGCCTAATCACCCATGTTGTCTTTCCATATCCTGGAACTTCGTTGACCACGGTATTCTCGGTACCTCCCAGTTTTCCAACCCACTTTGACGTTTGAGTTCCTTCGATAGTCTTGGTCATATTTTATCATCATAATCTTGGTGCATGGGGCAGTAACTACAATTGGGTCGTTTGGTGGTGTCGTATAAACATGTCTTCCCACGCGCTCTGTCTCTTTTCACTCAGTGTCACGAAACCATTGTTTGCACTGTTACCTGCCATATACTGTCCTGTCATGGTTCCTTGATGACCCGGGAAGTTTAAGTTAAGGATATTATTGTAACTGGCTGCTTCGGCCTCCACGAGTTTCGCCTTTAAGAGGCTTTCGCTTCCTAGCCTATAGGACTGCATGATATTTTGCAGGTCTTGAGGTTGACTCGTCATGTCGCTCTCAGTGTGGCTATAAATTCGATGAAAGCATTACGTGCGTGGCTCCGCGGTTACGAAGCCGTGATATAGAGGGCAGTTCAACCTGTCCCATGTCGGTTCTCGCTCGGCTCATTTGTTGCTATGAAGCTGCTTTGGGGTCCTTGACGTCAAGGGGGTGATGTATGGGATGACATTCGGAGTATGCTCTCTCCTGCAGCATTGAAGACAGTCACGTCGTCGACAGTCAGGCTCTGCTGCCGCTTTGATTGGCTATGGCTTTTCCTAGGCTGTACTCTTTTGGAGCTGGTTTGGTCGAACTAGGAACAGGATGTTCCCAGATGTCAGTTGCATTTGTTTGGTCGTGCGAAGGGCTTTTGGGAAGCTCAGATTTTCTCCCCTATCTTCATATACGACAACCTCATGGTGTTTAGAGGCCTCAATGCAGCCCAGCCGGTCTGCGACTCTCGCTCTTGAGTATTCGATTGCCATCGCACCCACGCTTATCACCCGGGTTTTGTCACCTGCATTTCTGTTCAGATATTACCTACCTGCATTTCTGATCAGGTACTTGCCTGTGTAAAAGGCGTTCGACCACTCCACTCGAGTCGTACACTATTAGCGCAATCGTTTTGTTTTTTCGCTTGCACCAACCGAAATCGGTGGCCGTCTACCTCGCACACTGGCATAGCATCGTAGGTTTTCCGGTTCATTGTTGATTGACTTTGGCGGTACTCCCATTGAGCAGGCACGACAATCCAGGTGACAAACGGCCGCGTTTCCGTTCCCAAGCGAAGCAAAAGCTTATTCCGGTTCTTTCTTTGTTGCTGTTCATGAAGAGAGCCACTCCACGGATACGGATCCCTACCTCTCCTCGATCTGCGTTCTCCAGTAGCTGTTGGATGGAGATGTTTTTGGAGGAGTTACCTCGGGCGGGGGCTGCATTCCGCGTGGCATCCACGGACAGCGGGGTAGAATGTGGTGGCGAAGGGGGGCGTGTATAAGTGTAGAGTTCCTCTTGGCCGCTATGCGGAATGAGCCCTCTATGACAGACAGGAGCCGTGGTATTTTCTCTGGATCTGCTAATATGTTTTGGAGATCCGAAACAACCAGCCTCCCGTCGATCACAGATTCGAGCTCATGCCTTGCGGCCATGAATCTGGGACAATCGACCAGCACGTGTCAGACCGTTCCGGGTTGGTCGGGGTCACACTCACATGCAGGACTGCTTTTGATCTTAAATCTGTATCTATTGGTTATCTATTGGTAGCAATAGTTTACTTACTAAGTTAGATTCTACGCGGAAAAAAAATATTATTTCAATTGGTAAAAGTACAATGTACCTTATCTACATTTTGAAATGTAAGTATACTTGGTATTATACAATACAATGTTTGGCGGTCCGAGTTTCAACCTTTCGCGGTCCGGATACGGACCGCGGTCCGCCTGTTGCTGACCCTTGCTCTATAGCTTCACCTATGGTTAGGTTTTAGATATAGAAAAATTTGGTCCCAAATAAGAGATTACATCACTTCCATGAGAACGTTGATAACAAGATAACATAATGTAAAATAAAACTTCACCGACGCTAAAATAGACAAAATAGTAGATATACGTAATACTGCGTAGGGTGGAGACGAGCTACGTAGGTATGTATAGTTAGTAAAATTAGGTTAGTAGGGCCTTCTGCGTTAGCCCAAAGTTCGGTAGAAAGTACAAGCCATCTGAGGCCAACTTCCAAAAGTCCCTTTGTTAAAAAATAGGTGGTCACGAATCCGGGTAATTCGAGGGTTAACTTATTCCGGTAAATACGCATATTTTACTAATGCACTTCTTTAAAAGTACGTAGTGGTTAAGTTAATATTTGTATGTACTATTACGTGTAATTTATGAAGTAAATACAACATACCTACCTATTTAAATTCATTTGATTTCATAGGCATTTTTGCCCTGATGTTGTGATCTACGAAGGAACACATTTACGTGGAATACACCAATTTTCTCTATATCTTGTAGAACCTCTTCTATCTTCTTAATAATTTCAGGTTATATGTCCATTAAATGCAAAATATACCTATAATAGGTACTTCTGAGATACATAAAATGGATAAATGGGTAACCCTATACTGAAATAGTAACACAGCTTTTAAAAATGTATTAAAATAATGTAACGTCTGTGCAAATACAATATGCTCGTAGCTCGAAAAAGCGTCATCGTTTCATATCGTTGATATTCCAAAAACATGAACTTTTGTGATAAAAACGTCTAGGCTGTGGAATACGTTGCCTGATTGGGGTTTCCCCGTTGGTTACAATCTCTGTGTCTCCCAATCGAAAGTGAATCAGTTTCTTCTTGGTAAACACGCTCCATCGTAGACCGCATCGTCGCTTAACATCAGGCGAGAGGGCGGTCAAGTGTAAACCTAACTATAAAAAATTACAAAATAGGTTTGTCTTAGATACCTAGCGTGCCTGATGTTGATGTAACGCGTTTACCTAGACGGAAGCAACCTGTTTACTATCGATTTGATAACTCCCAGATGATACCTATCAGGAAACACATGCTAGGGCAGAGTGTTCCAAAACATGAAATGATAGGTAAACGTAAGATCAAAGCATTTAATAGTACTTTAGTACGATGTTGGGTTGTATTGATATTAATTAAAATCTGAATGCTTCGGATAAGTGATGCAAGTATTGTTAACAAGTTAAAAACGCATTTTCCCATTTTTGTAGTATCTCTATAATGTTCCATAAGAATACGCCCCTATTTAGCATACCTAATAAGCAGAGAACGCCTGGATTAAAACCGAAAGCAACGGGCTTACCTGTGACTCAGACATTCGACAAGCGAAGGAGTTGGGCTGCATTTACTTTGCAAGTGGCGCTTCAAGTATGACTTTTTTCTCTAATTTAATTTTGTGGCAAAATAAGAAGGATATTTAATAGTTTTGAATTTTAATTTAACAACACCGTGTTTGCTGTTTTTTTTTATCAGTGTGAGGTGACTGAGCTGTGAGGTAAGTAATCTTCACAAGCCCTGCACCAATAGGTAGGTAATACATATTAGGTACACTTTCCAGATCGTCGTAAGCTTTAATTACTTGAAATACAAATTAGGCAAAGTTTTGATGATATAGGACTCTCCCTTTATACTACAAAAACTACAATAGATTACTATATTATGGAGTTCTCAAAAAATAAAATACCGTTTTGATATTTGAGGAAGACTCTAGAATGCAATTTGTTACCTACGAAACTGAAAGAAACAAAAAAACATAATTTTAATTTAGGTACAAAAAAGTTTCCAAAAAAACATACTTTTTTGGTGCGTTCAAAATAGTATCTGGATTCCCGAGCTTTGCTTTTTTTTTTCATTGTTTTAAAATACGGATAAAACAACTTTTTCTAAAAAACCTAGCTATGCCCGTTTTAGTATACTAGGAATAAGCCCTACTAATATTATAAATGCCAATGTTTTGGATATTTGTTACTCAATCACGTCGGAACGAGAACGGATCGAGTTGAAATTTTGGACACAGTCAGATTACAGTCTGGCCTGACGCAGACTACTCTTTATCTGGGGAAAATAACAGCAACGGGAACTGCGCGGGTAAAACCACGAGGCACTGCTAGTGTAGAAATAAATTATAAACAGCTTTTACTATCATCAAATCAAATCAAATCAAATTTATTTCAACTAAAATAACAAATAAGCAGAAGAAGTACAGAGATATCTTATCTATTAGTTTAGTACAAAATGCCCATAATTTCAAAAACACCCACCCACACTAAGCTAGGCTTGTCCTGTGGGTAGTTTTAATTTTAGTTTCACATGAGGTTCGTACTGACGGCACATGAGTGATTTAACTTACAACCGAGATATAATTATAAGCATAAAAATACATAGGGACCAACATCGATTAAAATCATAAAACGATATGAGAATGGGGCATGAGTGAATATGTGAGTGTATAAGAGGGTGTGTGTGTGTGTGTAGGTGTGTATGTGTGGGTGTGAGTGGTGTCTAATTCCGTTGCTCACCAAATTCTCTTCAAGAAGCTTTCCGTATCCTCAAAAGACTCATCATACATCATACTATCAAACACGACCCGGAAATCGAAAAACAGTTTTTTTCGCTATTCCAGTGCTAACCCTTTAACTAACTAACTAACTAACCCTAAGCTTTATTCCTCACGATGGGTGCAACATATCTGGAGAGCTACCACTACTGTTCTACGAGATGCTTTTTTATTATAAAGTAAGTATTTAGGAATCTACGAAGCCTGATTTTAAAATTTACGTTTTGCTATTTTAAGATGTTGCATCATTCTTAATTTCGAAGTCAGTTCGCATTGGAAACATATACCAAGCATCTTTAGAATTTTAATAGTTGTTACTAACAAGTTGTTCTTTAAAACTATCACAAAAAAAGAACATGATACCGTTATGAGTACGGTATTCACTAGAACCAAAGTTCAGCGACGGAATATTTCTTTTTCCGACAATGATTTCGTCGTTCCAAATTATTTTCCGGCAATAAGGCGTTTTCAAGATGTACTCAATGTTTTTTTTTAATTTTCACCGAAAATAATTTATTTTCTCCGAAAAAACAAAAACCAACTTCAATTATATGATTCAATTCAGACACTCGACAAAATTTTATAAGAAGCTATCACTAAGTTGTCCAGATAAATAAACTATTTTTGAACAAAAAATTAAACCGACTTCAAAACCACAAATATGCACTCAAAAGCGAAAAATAAACTAAAATCATTATTATAAGCGCTACGCTACTCACTCATCTATTTGAAGTCCAACACGATTAATTTCAGACTCTCGACTGTTTTTTTTAATCAATTAAACACTACGACTCCGTACTAACCGTCGCGTCGTGACCAGATCTAGTCGTTTGGGGTGTTAGTGGAGTGAGCTTCTCTAGGTTGGTGTAAAAATGTACTACTTAAATTATTGACGAAAAAATAAATATCGTTGATTTTAATCACATTTTGTATTCAATGGTACACATATGATAATATGAGATATCACTGGGGGTCGAAAACTTATTGCATACTAGCAGCGTCCGCAGTTTTACTCGCATTGAGTCCGCTCTCGTTATTTTGCCGGGATGAAAAGTAGCCTATGTCCTTTTCCAGACTATACTTAACTGTAAATCCAAATTTGAACCCGATATACTTTATTATAATTTTTATAGTTTAAAACCTAACAATAAGGAATACAAAAAACAAAGACTCATCCAATTTGGTACCGTCATTCGCAAGTCATGAGCGTACATTTACATTTCGAAGAACCATAGATTTCAGAGATTACCTAATTCGTCTTCTTTATCACAGCATGTGTCTGCCTAAATTCCCATCCCGGTTAGTGGCACGGGTACTGTGCCCACGCGAGCGCGGATTGCGGACATGTCACTCTCGAGAATTGAATGAAGAGGTAACTCGACACCGGCGACTTGCGACACGAGTCTCTTGTGTACACAGCATCATTGTCTGCAGCAGCGGTCGTCATACTGTTCTAGTCAAGGGCCACATATGACAAAATGAAATATTACTGCGGGTCGCAAATTTATTTCATACTAGCAGCGCTCCTGGTTTAACACGTTTTGTAGTAGTAGGACTCTTGGGGAGAGTCCGCCTGGGGAAGTACCACACCTTTGCCAGTTATTCTACCGCCAAGCTGTAATAACGGCAAACATTACTTTGTTCCGGTTTGAAGGGCAATGTTTCCAGTAAAAATTTCAGGGCTTAGAGATATAATATCTTAGATCTCTGGGTGACGAGCGCAACGCAATGCTAGGTTATGATTTGGACTCTCTGGATCTCGTCACTCTATACTATAAAAAAAACCGGTTTGTGTCCCGTTCCAGTTATTTTCCCGTGTTAAAATATATCCATATATGTGCTAAACCAGACCAAAACCTAACTGTGTTTTAAATTTCAACCCGTTCCGTTCAGACGTTCTGACGTGATTGAGCAACAAACATCTAAACTTTTGCTATTGAAATATTAGTAGGATGTTGGATGAGACATCACTGCGACCCACAGCTAACGCAAACTTATTGCAAATTACTTGCGGCCTATTACTTCGTGTTTAGCATATATTTGTATAATTGGTATGATGTTAAATGTTATAATGCATATTGCCTCGTATACTTGTCCACATATTATTTTCCATCCTAAGGTTGCCTGGAAGAGATCGCTTTTATCGATATGGCACGAATATACACTGTAGCACGAATTTACAATTGATTGTTATTTTTTTCTGTGTTCATATTTTTGGCGTATCAACAAAGAGTAGGTATTCTATCTTATCTCAATATGTTCTAAGGGAAGAATAACAAACTACGAGTATGTAATTTATCGCTTATAAAAGTGAGACTCGTCCAAGCGAAAAATTAAATCTTTACCTATTCTACGTCTCGGCCGTAAAAATATCCCCTCGTTTCGACTGCCTAATTTCAAGCGAATATAAAGAGCAACCGCAAATATACGGTGGTATCGGGGGTTACCCCCGGGGTAGAACCTCTGATCTGCGGCCCGTAGATTGACGAGAATGGATCTACGGTACAGGTTGTCAAGCGAGGCTAATGATCTTTGTAAAGCTAGATACAGTATGTGGAGGACTTAAGGTGTTTGCTTAGTTTCTGAAATTGGGAGATGAACCCTGATGTCACGCTTTCAGTACCAGACCAGTCGGGTTTGCTACGTCCTGTGGTCCTGTTTTAGTGATGTAATCTATGAGAAAGTAAGATTGTACGGACGTACAATCTTGTCAGGTAGTTATTAGTAACGGCGTCGAACGGTTTGAAGGAACGGTAATGAATGTGAACCATTTTACTCGATAAAAAAGCACCTTTAAAACACGTTGATGTATCGTTCCGTTCATGTATCATACTCGTATTTGAAGATATTTATATTTTAAAATCTCGTTTATCTATCTCATAGCCTACATCGACATAGATATATTGTATTCTGGATTTAAGTAGCCCTAGCCAAAAACATTTGAATCCCACCCTTATGATTAGCTTTTAGGGAAAACTCTAAACATTCTAAATTAAATAAGAAATACCTAAGATAAACACTACATTACGTATGAAGGAACCATTTGTCGCGTTTGAATTGGAATGATGAAGCGACCACAATTACAAATGATTATAAACTAATCATGTTAACATTTGGCCTGTCAATATAGACACGGCCTCAGAGCTTTTATTGAACATCTAGTTTGTTTGTGTAACCAATTAAGCCTATCGTTCAATGCCAATCAGTCTCCGAACTAATGTAAAAGTTGGCCAACAGGGCCATCAAAAAAACATCATGGTGAACTGTGTCGCAAGGCATAATAAGACAAGTCAATAGATCGTCGCAGGCGCAGTGAAAATACCGCTTTACTTCGGTTTCCGTTATCAAGCTAATCGGTAAATTGCCGAATGCCCGAACCAAATTACAGCCCACAAAAAGTGTTATGATTCAATCAGAATTAACAACTGGGATGTCGGAGATTTGTCTCGTAAAATAAATGACTCCAAAATAACAACAAGCTGCGTTCAATCAGCAGTCGACCTAAAAGTCGGAATAATGAGCCGGTTCGTTTTTCGGGTCATAGGGAAGAGGATGCAGGAACTTTTAATTTAGATCTCTCAAAAGCGGATGTGTTTACTACTTCTCGTCTGGAAGGCAATTTAAAGCCGTAAAGTACTTAGAACAAAATTCGAACAATTGAACTAATTTGTCTGAGCAATGGTACACACAACAAGTCCCTACGTAATATTGAACTACGTAAATTTTTTTACTACTAAAATCGTTCTTGGCGAAAAGAAACTATTCCTGTTTCGTCTATTACTCAATCAAGGAAACGGCTTCCTGGTGTCTGTTATTCTGTTACTGAAATGGACTACCAAATTAACTTATGACCGGAGCATCTTCTAGCGCACGAATTAATTCATTCGCAGACCAAAAGAACCATCAATTAATTAATAAAACAAACTAACACTTGCGGATAACCCCGAGTGTTGCGAGCACGATGAATGAAAGGACGTCAGTTCAATCAGTAACGAGGGGCTAAATGATTTGTATCATCAAGATCCTCTAAATAAAATTGACACAGTTTATGGAGGCGCCACTTGCACTGTGACCTCTCATATGCTGGAGACTATCGTAATTAATGTAAGAGACTCGATCGCAGCGGACCACACGCGTGAAGTGGCGAAAAGTCAACATGCTAATTGACTGCAGACTGGCCATACATCATGGCATGACATGTCAAGATCACAGTATGCTTTGAATTCGAGCCAATTGTGCGTCTGTAATTGAATGATGGTTCTAAGAAAACGAAAGAGAATTAGAAATATGTAGTCGACGAACGTAGTTCTGAAAGACCATTATGGGTATACATTGACTAAATTGTGCAACAGCCTTATACATATTTCACATTATTGATTAGGTATCTATATAGTAAAGTACGTCGATACTACTGAAATGCCACCATAAATCTAATTTTTAAATGTGTATGAGAATGCTCTTTGAAGTGATAACTTCTTTTGGCGCACCACACAGGTTTTTGGTGGGCTGTGAATTGAGCTCATGCGTCGCGCTCGTAAATGTAAGAAATCTTCGGGTGCATTCGGGACTATCGCCATGCCATGGCCAATGCTAACGTATTTCTATATGGCCATGGTTAGAAGTATGGCCATCTTGTCCAGATGGTCCATACTTAGAAGACTTATTTAGACAACAATGGAACTCAATGTTTTGAAGAATTATTCCTACTACTAGCAGCTGACTAGCAGCGCCCTCCGGTTTCACCCGCGTAGTTTCCAAAGTAAGCTATCAAATTCCGAGTTATAAGTTTTCACTTCTATCAGCAGTCCCTATGACTGGCTATTTGTTTTTAATTAAATTATTTATTACCCTTTATGTAAATGATACTATTGAACAAGACGATCTAAAAACAGGATAACCAAAAATAGTTGGTTAGTAACGTTAGTAGGCACAATGTATCTTGGAGAACAAGAGCTCACTCGGCCAGGCTGATGTAATTTATCGGCTTTTGAATTTTCGCAAAGATTCAGGAGGAAAACATCAGTAATTCAGTAGTCATGGCAATTGTTTTTCCTAACTTCACACTAATATTTTAAAGGCAAAAGTTTGTGGGGTCGTTACTGGATAGGTTTGTTTCCACACATCACTGTAACGGCTGAACGGAATTAAATGAAATAAAAGACGTAGTAAATATTTGCTGAATTTTTTTATTACGTTAGAAATAGTGACTAGAAATAGTGACCGACTGCCGGTTTCCGAAAATGCTATAGTACCATAGACCACATCCATGCGCTCCGGCAGATTATATAGAAAACCGAGGAGTATAATCGGCCACTATGTATAGCGTATGTGGACTATGAGAAAGCCTTCGATTCCATCGAGACCTGGGCAGCGTTTCAGTCTCTCCAGCGATGCCGCATCGACTATCGCTATATCGAAGTGTTGAAGTGTATTTACAGCAACGCCACAATGTCTGTCCGACTACAGGACTAGTGCACAAAACATATCCAGCTACAGAAAGGCGTGAGACAGGGAGATGTTATATCTCCGAAACTGTTCACTGCCGCGCTGGAAGATGTTTTACAAGCTACTGGACTGGAACGGATATGGCATCAATATCAACGGCGAATGCATCACTCACCTTCGGTTTGCCGAAGACATAGTCATTGTGGCGGAGTCGCTGGAGGACCTCGGTGCTATGCTCAGGGACCTCAGTAGAGTATCCCAACAGGTAGGTTTGAGGATGAATATGGACAAGACGAAGGTCATGTCTAATGTTCATGTCTCGACTGTACCGGTTATTGTTGGGAATACCACACTCGAAGTTGTTGACGAATACGTCTACCTGGGTCAAAAGATCCAATTAGGTAGATCCAACTTCGACAAAGAGGTCTAGCGAAGGATCCAACTCGGATGGGCAGCGTTCGGGAAACTTCGGCACATCTTTGAGTCCAAAATACCCCAATGCCTAAAGACGAAAGTCTTTAACCAGTGCGTGTTGCCAGTGATGTCTTATGGAACTGAGACGTGGTCCTTCACTGTGGGCCTCATAACGAAGCTCAAAGTCACACAGCGAGCTATGGAGAGAGCTATGCTCGGAGTCTCTCTGCGCGACAGAATCCGTAATGAGGATATTCGCAAAAGAACGAAAGTGGCCGACATAGCTCAAAGAGTAAGCAAACTGAAGTGGCAATGGACAGGCCACATCGTTCACAGAACTGACAATGCATGGGGAAGAAAGGTTCTCGAGTGGCGACCACGAACCGGAAGACGCAGTGTTGGACGGCCTCCCACTAGATGGATAGATGACCTCATAAAGGTCGCTGGAAACCGCTGGTTGCAGGTTGCGCAGGACCGTTCGTTGATTGATTGATTGATAGGGGGAGGTCTATGTTCAGCAGTGGACGTCTTGCGGCTGATGATGAGTGACTACCGGTGGGTGCAGCTCTGATTATATTGTTAGTTCCTCCAGCTTAGTCCAAGCTCTAATAGGCAGTAAGTAGGGAGCATCAGCAGCCAATTAAGTGGCTTCAAAATAAAAATATATTATTGCTAATTGTATTCTATCCAAACTAGGAAAATGGAAATATCTGTTTTATAAATGTTGCAAAAAAACACACATATCCACGTATGCACTTTCAGTCTAACCTACAAAATATTTCGTAGTATAATGTGATTTAATTAAAAACATTACACGGGACTTAATCGCGATCTGAACTATAACTTAATTATTGATTATCTATTATTATTGGTAGTCCTGTACAGTGTTTTCAATATGAATTTAAATTGCGAAAGTTTAAATGTTTAAAAGATATACTTAATGAAATCATATACAAATATCAGAAGTTTCTATAAAGATTTTCATATGTATGTACGGTATACGTTACCGTAAAATTGGAATAACCCTAAGATTATAATCTCACGCGTTAGGTTATAATCTGACGGTGTTCTTGCAGAGTCCGTCTGGGGAAGTACCACACATTTGCCAGTTCTTCTACCGCCAAGCAGTAATGTGCAAACATTACTGTGTTCCGGTTCGAAGGGCAATGTTTCCAGTGAAATTACAGGGCATAGAGATAAAAGATCTTATATCTCTGGGTGACGAGCGCAGTGCAGTACTAGGTAATGATTTTGACTCTTTATGCTCCAATAGCTGCGTGTCACTGTGCTGTTATGTGGCAGGTATGTTGCTTACCATCAGGCTCAAGTCCTGCTCGTCTCGTCACCCTAAGCTATAAAAAAAAACTTTACGGTTTCATACATACTTATATAATCACAAAACAATTTGCGTACAAAAACCATAGGTATGTCAATAAGTTTGTGAACGATAAATAATTGATTATAATAGCAGAATCCACATAACTTGTGTTATTAAAACCCCATGAGGCCACAGGTAAAAATAAGGCAAAGCAAGCTGCCTTGTCTTGCCTGGTCTGCAATGTCAAGCAATGTCGAGATCTTAGACCTTTGGAGGACAACTGGACAACGTCTGTTTCGTCTGCGGCGTCCACGAAATTACTGATATTTAATATTTATGTTTCCGTTGTAGCAATGTTTTTTTAGATTTTAGTATCATTTTTTTATTTTCACAGGCTCTCGAAAATGTTTAAATAATAATAACAAAATGAATGGGAATCATAATTATGTAAATGGAACGAGTTTACAATATTTTATTGACGTAAACATAAAGCGCAATGATCATTATTGGCGTGGGTTTGGATTTCATCCACAGATCAGATATATTTCATCTATCAGCCGTCCAGGTATGCCGTCCCCACTCTTCTTCTCTTCTCTATGATCGGCACGGGTAAACGCGTGAATCGTAGAGAAAAAAGACATAAAAGGGGGAGGTTTTCTGAAGACAACATATAATACAAAGATATTGTCAATTATACATCAATTGTTTTGTTATTGGTTTGTTTGTAAACGTCTCCGTCTAGGAATAATGTCTAGGCTGTGAAATGCGTTGCCTGTGTATTTTCCCGATGATTACAATAATAGAGTTTTCAAGAAGAGAGTAAATCGGTTTCTTCTAGGTAAGCAAGTCTATCGTAGACCGTATTGTCGCTTAATATCCAGACCTATCAAACCTATCATTGTTAAAAAAAGCTTTATAACTTGATCGAGCGAATCCGGAAGAAAAAGTCAGACTTTAAATTTATATAGTAAATGTAGCATTTTGTTTGGTTTTTCTCAGTCAATGGATGTAATTATGAAAAATAGGGTATTGAAAAACGAGCTGAAATCCGCTAGGTAACTATTTGTTCTAAATTAAACTGTCTATTAACAATTCGTCAAAGAATGTAATATTATACTTAATACCTGACGTGTCTTTCACTATTTGACATTTATATCCTATCTCTTTTGTATTGCCGCGATAAGATATGCCAACGTGACTTGCATTACGTAAATGTACCTACAAGTACTTTTATGATATTATCGCAAAGAAATTTAAATTCTTTAGCTTTGCACTAAAATCTAATTCTAGAATTCGATATGCCAGGAAATTACTAACTATGTACATACATCTTTCGTTACATAAATAATTTGTGGAACTGTGAAATGTAGAGTGTCTGAGTGGGCTTTTCTATATTGGTACAGGCGAAAATGTTTTTAGGTAACATGCGCCATTGTAGACCGCTTCAAGCGAGATGGCGGTCAAGTGTAAAAAGATTCAAGATTCAAATGTCTAAAGATAAAGAAATATTTGAATTTACCGTGCCATCAAAATGGAACCTGATAAGTCAATACAACTGACAGCTGTATGCGTATGCCAGAAATTAGTAGAGCAAAGTGTCAGAACAAGAAAAAAACAAAGATTAGAACCAACTTCTTTGGGTTAGATATATTTTTGTCGTGGAATAACCTTTTGTAAGTTATCAAATAAATAAAGTTTTGTAAGTGGTTATCAAATAAATAATTCGAAGTTAAGGAATTTGAATATTGTTTCGTGTATTTTTTATTTATTTACCTTTGACAGTTGGCCTCTGTTGGTCTCTACTGACCACCGAGCCCTCCCTAAGCTAGCGGGGAACACGTACGAGTAAAGCTAGTTCATGTTAATAGAGAAACGTAGTAGAGTTGAGTTTTAATTTCTTGTCTACATTTGCAGATACTTTTTTCCTTTTCCGACATCGAAATTTTTAACCGTTTTCTTTGTGTCCACTTACAGACACAAAAAAATGATTACGTTCGTGCAGGGAGTGATTTCATACTGGGTCTATACAAAACAAATGGCCAGTGGGAAGTTGGAACGAAAAACTACGAGTATGAACTAATATGACATGTTTTAATTAGTGTAATGTACCTAGCTATTTGTGGTTTTAATTGTCACTCATATATTTCCCTAGGACCTAGGAGCACAGTAGCATTACGCACACTCAACTAGATTGGTTGAGTATGGACATCTCGTGGAGGATAATCGTGGCTAGTCGTTACAATTATCTAACCAGTTTCCTACATATAACACTGGTGACTCATTTGTAAAGTAATATTTAAAAAAAAGTCTAATGTCCACGGTCTGAATCATACATTGATTTTTTACGTAATATTTTGGTAGTCGTGTTCGTATCATCGACGATTTTGATGACATGATTAATAATTAGGTACTTCTAACATTCGATGTTTGTAATGTTATTATAAATGAACTCAATAAAACAATAGAATTTAAAGTAAAATTTATTAATAGGTACGATGTTTAATTATTGCAGCCATTTTAATTTAAAACGAAAATCCTTCTAATATTATAAATGCGGAATTAACTCTGTCTGTCTGTATATTATGCTTGCCTATGTTAAAACACTGATTAAAGTAACAACGAACTACAAGAACTTTTATATTATGTTACTTGCTGCTACGGAAGCCTTCATGGGCGAGTCCGACTCACTTGACCACTTTATTTAAAATTATTATTCCGAGATATGAATTCAAAATTTTCATTTTCATATGAATTAAACGCCAATTGTTTTACTAATTGCTGATATAAACTTTTTATACAATCCTTAGACATGAAACTAAATTTATATCCATGAACGCATCGTGGACCTGAGTTCTTAGGCGTTGACTAACTTTTCCCAAAAATAAAACATAGGTACAGACTATATTTATAATATTAACCTACCACATTACACACTCACAAAATGTTTATGTTAACTAATTTCGATTCGGTGATTCATTCGTTTTGATTCAAAACATTTTGATGCGTGAAACGTTGTTCTGACGACATGTTCGTCCGAAAATTAGAATCGGCATCACGATTTGGGTGCGCCGGTCTCGACTCTCGAGCTTGCATACCAGACTCACATATGAATCCTACGAATATATCACGGAATGAGTACAAGAAGTATTTATTGTGCTGACGTCACGCGCCATTGACCTGCCGTGCCTGTGATCCTCGTGTATGTCACCATTCCTACTCTCGACAGATAAGATTTGAGAGAAAATATTGTTGCAATCACACAATGTTAACATGATTTGTTTTTACATTCGGTCCCCCCCCCTCTCTTTTTCCTTACATTTCTACAACATAAAATTAGAGATAAAGGCCCATTACAAATTAAGTTAAGTCACACTCATCTCATGCCTTCACCGCTCGAGTCACAGTTGCTCACATTTGTGAGTCTGCTCGCTCTCTAGTGTGATCTCACATATTTCGACTATTTAAATCAACATATTATTGAATTTAATACAAAATATCACATTTGGTGAAAACAATACAGCACAATGGCAAAAATAAATGACTTAATATTATTCTCCAGAAATAAAATAATAATTAGATTATATCAAGACATACTTTATTTTAAAAAATACTAGAAAGTTAATGGTGGCTATAGTACATACTACATATGGATAGTTCTTACAGAATGCAGTTAGGATTGTACCTCTAGAAGCAGGTGCGGTCCGAAGGGGAGGGTCACAGGGGGCATGAGCCCTCCCTCCAAAATCGTATACGTTAAATTAAACATATAAAAAATTAAAAATATCCAATTGTACATAGACTATTTTTGAACGCGGGAAAACAACTGGAAGGGCAATTACGCGAGGCGTTGCTAGTAAACTATTTTTTACTCGATTTATTGTATTTCTACTGATGACCTCCCCCAAAATCTGAGGCTGCGTACTGCGTACTGGTGACCCACTCCAAAAATTCGAGGCTGGGACCGCGCCAGTCTAAAATCTAGAAGTAGGGTAAAAGAGGGTAATGGGGGTCACTTAAGCGAGAACTCAAATATTGTTTCATTACACCAACGTAGGGGTAATGGTGATCACCCTGGGGGCAATCGGAGTCAAATAAAATTTAGCATACAGCGCAAACGTAACCTTCAGCTGACTCCCATCCAGTGCACTCCGCGTGAGCCCACAGCCCACACGAGATACACCTGCACAATCATTGCATGCACCATCTCATTGTTTCTTCCGAATTCGTCGCATACTAGGCATCTGTTTCAAGCATCTTCTGCATCATAACCCTCATCGTCCTGGCATAAGTCGTCAGTGCCAACATCTGATACAGAAGTTTCGTTCTGTTCTTGTAATACTTGGGCGCTTTGCCTTTTCAGGACCCTTCTTCTGTACTTTAGTCATTTTTCCTTGTCCTTTGCCTTTCCATGTATTCTGTTTTCCTTTAACTCCTTTTATCTAAATGTTATTATTTTCATTTTCTAGCAGATTTTCTTTGAGTGGCGTTAAAGTTAAAATTATAGCGTGTTGCTTCTTTCGGCCCTGTCTTGTTTTAATAACAGATGCTTTCTCTGAGATTTTTATTATATCATCCAATATAGTAACTACATTGGTTTCATGCAATCACTTGCGGGTAATGGGAGTCACCTGACTCTCATTTCCCACAACTACGCTAATGAGTATAAAAAAAAAAAATCTTTAACACTCGGATACAATCTGCACTGCACAATTTGGAACATCTAACTAATTAAGGGTAAATGTCATAGTCGCATACTGCAAGATATTCGGCCCTTACCTTCTAATTTGCATTAACGTAAAATTACATCAACGGAGCACAAAAACAAAACACGGTCGTTTCTCAGTGGCGCATGGGTTGACTAGCGCGAGCCGTTCGTGGCTGCACGGGGGCCCAGAGTGGGACCTGAGGACGCTGTTTACGCGTCGGTCTCATGTATTTCGTGTTTCGTGTTTGTGAGGGTGACTCCCATTGCCCGCTGACTCCCATTACCCTACTCTCCCCTATGTAGTACTACTCTTACCTTTAGTGTAATATAGTTTGTTAACAAATTACTCCCAAAAAAATCTTTTATTATCTCTTATTATTTAAGTAAAATCAAATCCATCCATTTTGAAACTTATGTTTTTACACGACTGCTTTTGTTGATTCTGTAAATAGTACGAGAACATTTTTTTCGTAAATTGAGAGTATTTTGATTAAATGTTTCCTTTTAGAACAGGAAAAGCAGTTTCTGGAATATATTTAATTGTGATGTAACTACCAATTATTTTTGAAGTAATCTGATAAACGACTGCAGAAACATCAAGGCTATTTAGTTTTTTCACCGAGTTCAAAAAATGAGGAGGTTCTCAATTTTGTTATGTATGTTACGCGATAGCTTTAGTGGAGTGTCTAAATTGAATTTTAAAATGAAGTCGGTTGCTGTTTTTTCAAGGAAAATAAATTACTTAATTAATAAATAAATATTTTCTTGACATAAATTCACGAAGATACAAATATTACTGGAACTGTTCTTCGTAAAGTCGCAATGCAAACAAATCTAGTTTTAGCATAACATGAATTTTAAAGAAAGTAAAATACGCGTAAGTATGAATATTGTGAGATAAACGTTGGCAAGATATCAAAAGTTTCTACAATCACTTTATATTTTACGTTACACAACGAACCACTATTTTTTGTCGTTGAAATGCGATTAAAAATAGAGACACGGTGCCATGATTTCGTGAAAGACATTTGTATAGACAGACAAAATAATATCGTGATTATCGTTGATTTGTAGAAAAAAAATTACTCTTTATTTCTTCGTAATAATTTACACAAATAATGTATTAAATGCATGAAAATAAAGAAATAAAACATGGAAGGGCAGTGAGCTGATAATATGACTACAACAAAATGATTGTATTATTGTATACATGTACATATGTGATTTACCTACTTTGACTGATAAAAATTACGTGAGATGTCTTTGTTTGCAAGTCACATGTATCGGATGATGTTTGATTGAGCAATAAGTAAGAAAGTTGTGATTTATTATTTCTTGAATATTTATGAACGTGGACTCGGTTGGCACAGGACAGAGGCATACGGCATATTGAGATCCCCTACTCAGGGAATTAAGAATGTTTCAGACATCCAGTCCTGATTCGCCAATTTGCTTTATCAAAACTTCTTACTAAATAAATATAATTTTAAACTTTTTTCTTTTGTGTAACGGACTTAAATGAAATCCAGGCACAGATAGTGGAGGTTCCAATATACATTCATTTCATTTTGTAGTGGTAGGACTCTTGGCAGGGTCCGCCTGGGGAAGTACCGCACCTTTGCCAGTTATTCTACCGCCAAGCAGTAATGTGCAAACATTACTGTGTTCCGGTTTGAAGGGCAATGTTTCCAGAGAAATTACAGGGCTTAGGGATATAAGATCTTAGATCTCTGGGTGACGAGCGCAGTGAAGTGCTAGGTAATGATTTGGACTCTTCATGTTCTAATAGCTGCGTGTCACTGTGCTGTTATGTGTCAGGCATGTTGCTTACCATCAGGCACATGTCCTGATCGTCTCGTCACTCTTTATTTAAAATATAAAAAAAAATATTCATTTAAATACTTAACAAACTTAGTAAACCCAGTTTTTGTATTATTTCCAAAACATTATTATGATTACGAATATGATCGTCCATTTGGTATAAACAAGTGAAGTGAGGATCATACATGGAACAAACTATTGCAGTTGGCAATAAAACCATGCAACACGGAACAGTTGAAGTTATTTCGGTAAATCGCCTGGACTCCCTCCAAAACGAGAGCATATGCGAATTCAGTACCACTCGGTCACTTTCTTCAGTGAGTCAATGACATGAAATCGCGTCATACCGTGAAACCCTGAATATTCCGAAAGGGGACGATTCACGGAACTATCTATTTTTAATACCCGCGATAGGGAAAAACAAATGTAAGCATCGAGAAAATTCGCGTCGGTGGTATCAATGATTCGTCAGAAATAGATGACGCGGAGAGAACGTAGATGGAACGTGGGCTTACCTGAAAAATTTAAGAGGGGAATATTTCAACGTCTTACGGATGGCTGATTTAGAGGTATGCGTAAGACGCCCAAAGTTAATAGATTTGGAGATTCGGGACGATGTGGAAACTATTAATGTGGAATCTAAATCGTGCGGTAAACTAAATGAATAAGGTGATAAAAAATGGATTTAACGCTCCAAAATCGGACAAAAAATATTCACGTCTCAATATATCAATATTCTGTGGAAATTGGAGTGGTTTTAATAGGTTTCTAGTTTTTTTATAGTATAGATAGATAGATAATCTTTATTAATACACAAAAAAAGAATACATAGTAAAAAATTACAAAACATAGTAAAGTAGTGGCAGTGGGCGTGGTGTAGATATAGTGACTAGACGGGCAGGAGTGCATGTGTCTGATGGTAATCAACATGCCTGCCACATAACAGCACAGTGACACGCAGCTATTGGAACAGACATGGCATAGTCCAAATCATTACCTAGCATTGCACTGCACTCGATGTGCACGGTTAAAAGTTTTGATTAAAATCGGTTAAGTTGTTTATGAGCCCATCGCGGACAATCAACGTGACGTGTAATTTATACAATATATTAAAAACATTAGAATAACATGTTACATATTTGTATACAATATTAGCATCGCCCCGCAGTTTGACACGCTTAGTTGTTCCGACGTCTTTAGTAGGATACTTAATTATTATCATAAATAAATTTTCATAAAAAATTACTCTGCTGTATCTTGTCTCAGTTCCAAAACAATCTCCGCCAGAAATATATCTCAGAAGCGGATAACGTAAAAGATTTATTGCGATCACATCGCAGGGCATCTGATTTTATAATTAAAGAAATCGTCTTGACCGAGCTTCTTTAAATTACTTTACGACCTTTACAATATGTTAAAGTCCTTGATAGTTAATCTATGCACGTTAGATCATCACATAGAACCTGTCCAATACATAGCCTTTGAGTACATACTCGGAATACGTGTGTTAATGAGATAAGCGGACGTTTGCATGTGTGTATTTAGTTAATGCCGCTAAACCGAGACCAGAGAAAATGTCAAGACTCAAGAATATTTACTTACATAAATATCTTTTGTATATTTCTTCTCGACACCACGATTAATATATGCTGAACGTTTTACAAATCTTTTTATAATTACATTACATGTAATGTTTTAGTGTTAAAATTAACGTGGTTGTTATCCATATTTCATTGGATATCGGGACACTCACGTTTATACGGTCGGTCAATCCGACTCGAGTTTCGGCCGCATCCGGCGTACATGTAATGTTCTTTGATTAAAAGTTTTTTATTGAAAGAAAATTCGGTCACTCGGAATGGTACGTTTTGAGGTTTCTTCCTGTTTGTAATATTATAGTTAAGTACACGTGACAACAATATTTATACTTTATGCACCATCATATGTGATCGTTATATCGCCAGTTCTAACGATGGTGAAACGTTCAGTATTTTTCCTCTTGCTACATTAAATGTTGCACAAATAATAGTGCACTGGTTTGGTGTGTCTGTCTGCACTCATTCGCAGGAGTCGGACGTGATTGTGTTGCTAATTATTCAAATTTTTGATGATGAAATGAAGCGAAGCGAAGACGAATAGTTATTACCGATTAGAATACCAATGTTCACTTTTATAGCCAGACTTATAGTAACAGCGATTAAAAGTGTTTGTGTCTGTTTAATAAGGAATGCAATTCAAGTACACTAATGATAAAACATAAGGCGAACAAGGTTCATCAAAAAACCCACGATGTTGTTTTAAAAATAAACAAAGTCTGCTTTATTGACGCCGGTCAAGACGTGTTCGAGATAACACAGCGAGTAAACAGATATCGTTTAAGAGTTATCAAGAGCACTGAATACAGCGCTAGTTGATGTAAAGCAGAGCGACCTACGCGCGCCTGCAGATTCGTTCCGCTACGATAAAGGGATTAGGTCGTCACGCCGCGCACCACTTGAAGTGCTCGTTTTTTGTTGCCATAGTAATTTTCCTGGTGTTTTTGGGTTATGTTGGATGAAATTCGAGCCTACCTGAAAGAAGCGTTCCCTCGCCACGGCGATGCTTTCGTTGCGAGGGGATCCATCGGGTTCGGTGCTGGATTCGTTCTGTGGAGCGGTTTCCTCTGGGACGTCCGCGGCCGGCGGCGCTGCCTGCACAAGCTTCTCGCTCTGGGGCTGCGCCGGCGGCGCCCGCTCGGATGCGTCTTCAGCCACGGTAACTTTGGTCACTCCGCCGTTTCCCCTAACACTTCCCACACCGTTAGTCTTTTTCGAAACACCTTTCAGTCCTTTAGTTTTCTTCTTCTTCTCCTTTGGCTTTTTCTGCGGTTTGCCTTCCTGGAAGCGTCCGCTGGCGCAGCACTGCACGTTACCCATGTCGGAGCGCGCGCATGTCGCGGTGTCACTCGGGCGGCGGGAGTCGGCTCGGTCGGTCGGTCGTTCGAGGCGCGTCGGCGTCGGCGCCGGCTCGCTGAATGAGCGAGTTCCCGGCGTCGCGGCGCCGCCCACCCGCCCGGTATTTTCGACAAACTTCAGAATCGCGCTGACCGCAGATTACGCGGATGCCGTCCGCGAAGGATCGCACCCGAAAGCCGAGCTGCGCACCGGCCGCGCTGGCGTCATCGCTCGCCTCGTCCCCCGCGCGCCGCAAGGTCAAGGCGTGCTCATTGTTCCCGCTGCTCTGGTGGCTGCTGCTAGACGCGCACCGCTCCACTCGGATGGCCGCCGACTAGACGAGAGGTCTCCGCACCACCGCCGCTAACCGTAGAGCTCGGCACGCGACGTCCACCAAACTGCTATCGATCACGCGATGTTTATATTCTGCTGCCACGGGAACCGTTGGTTTGACGTCCGTCGAATAGCGTGACGGTATTCGCGCCCCCGATGTGCATTTAATTCCGTTGAATTGTTGTTTTACATATTGCACGAAGCGTGTGATTTGCGTCGCATTGTGCCGAGAGTTCCGAAACGGGCGCGTTGTTTGTTTGGACTCTCTGAGCGTTTGTTGTCGTGCTGGCTTGTTATCGGACGCGTGCGCGGAGTCCGATACGGCGCAGCGACCGAGGCACGTGTCTCTGAGTAGTTGTAGTAATACGCGATCGTAAACTAGAACGCGGGAAACAAACTATTGTGGTGTACAATAAATCAGCCAATAACACTCCAGTGTTATGGCCTGCTGTCTGTTTTATAGAGGAAATTAACTTGCTAATGAGGGCTCCCGTATTGATTAGAGTTATTTATAGGAAATACATTTGAACGTAACAAAAGACCAGAATACGTTTAATTAAACGCGTAAAATAGGCATTTAATAGATCAAGTCGCATTGTAAACATCACTCGTTATTGCAGCTCTATGTTAATTAGTACAAGAGCAGTTGGAAGGTTAGTTACAAGTATCAAACTTGTATTAGTAATCGGTATGATTTTGCTAGTATTCATAAACACCTGCCATTTTTTAACCATCACCATCATCAGGTGTCGCCTACCCTAGTCCACTACTGGACATATTCCTCCTCCATTATACGCCGCTCAGATACACTTTACATTGATAATACTATTTATTATATAAATTAGATCACATTTACTAAAATCACTCTACTACGAGAGATAATTAATATGCCATCGATGCATGGTTTATCCAAAAATATAATTGCATAATGTTATATCACAAGCGGAATAAACAGTCTAAAGACCTTAAAAAAACGCTTATTTTTTAAATCAGTCGAAACCGAGTTCATCGTGACTTCAGAAATTAACCATGAATGATAAGATATACACTTGCGGTCCGCTCAGGCTTCGTGAGACATAGTTTATCATGTTAATATCAAAAGGGGAAAACAATTTTTGCCACAACAAATGCCTGTTTCTGTGACATTCAGGAGGATCGAGATTGCAGGCCGATCTGCCATTAACGAATAAGATAATAGCGACCATCTGCTTGAGGCATCCGTTACGTAACCGGTCAGAATTGGGACGTAGACGGTGTCGCAACCTCGACTAAATGCGACCTCACATTAAAATGGAGCGTGCCCGAAACTCCACATTGGAGAAAGCACACAAAGAAACTAAAAATAAAATGTAAATTTTCAATTGGCCGCCATTTTAAATTTTTACGTTATTTATTCTTTTTCGTAAGACGTTTTTAAGGTTCCGTAGTCAAATGGCAAAATACGGGGGCCATACGCCATACGTGTGGGCTTTATGATGTACATTAGGTACCATGTACACTTTCAACGAAAATTGATTTGAATGAGATCTAGTGAGTTATTTTAATACGTCAAAAATTCACTATTGTTAAAACACTGACTAAAGTAACAACGAACTACAACAACTCTTATATTATGTTACTTGCTGCTACGGAAACCTTCCTTCACCCACCAACCTCATTATTCCACGTTCTAATAAGTTTAACTTCAACCATGCCATAGATAATATCTTCAACGCAAGAAATATTAACCTGAAGTTGAGAAGGTAAAGGGAAGTTTTGTAGTGGTAGGACTCTTGGTAGCATCCGCCATTCGCCTGGGGAAGTACCACACCTTTGCTAGTAATTCTACTGCCAACTAGTAATGTGCAAACATTTCTGTGTTTCGGTTTGGAGGGCAATGTTTCCAAAGAAATTACAGGGCTTAGAGATATAATTATTTTAGATCTCTGGGTGACGAACGCAGTGGAGTGCTCGGTAATGATTTGGACTCTTCATGTTCCAATAGGTCCGTGTCACTGTGCTGCTATGTGGCAGGCATGTTGCTTACCATGAGACACATGTCCTGCTCGTCTCGTCACTCTATACCATATAAAAAAACGAGCTTCGTAAAAAAATACTCCCCTAATTTTTCCCTAACGTGCTCAAATTAGTATAACTTGCAAAAAAAACGCGTACGCATCCATTGAAAAATGCCGCCAAATATGTTTGAAACATAATTCGGGCTAAACCAGTGATATCGTGACTAAACGTTAATTAAGTAATTAAAATAATCGAATACTACAAGAATAGATAGATAACGGACAAACATGAATCTAAAAAGCTTGTTATTGTTATCTTATTTCATAATCATAACATTAATGACATTTTGATAGCACGTAAAGTGTTTCGCACGCAATAAGTGGAATAAGCTAGACATGAGCAAAATCTCTCGGCACAAATGATAGCTAAGAACTATCACTATGACCTTAGCTTGCAAATAAAAAAAAACTCCATCGCAATCGGTCTATTCCTTTTTTACGATTGAACACATAGATACACAGTCAGATAGTCCTCGTCCTCGTATGGTAAAGAACATACTCCTTTACCATACGTATTAATTAGTATTTGGAATGCTTTCAGGTATACTTCGATTATGCTGCATGTATGCTTTAAAGTATGTTCTACGAATGTGCGTAAGTAACTTTGGTCGACACTTGATTCACACAACACATATCTACAAACAAACTTAGCAAATACTATAGAAGCTAAGTAGATAATGTAATACATAGGTAGATGTATTGTGACAGAATGGTGGCCGAGGCAGGGTAAACAGACATCTACCAGCATGATGGGTCGACGGTATTACAACTATCGCGTATCGCGGGTACGCGGGTCAAATCTGGACTCGATTACAGAACGGAGAGGAGATAGATCGACAGAGAGGCATACACCCAGCAGTGGGATAAAGAAAGCTGTGAATAAAGATGATAAAGGAGAGTTTTCCTACCAAGAAACGAATTTGTATTGTAATTGTAGTCGTGTTATTCATATGTACCTACTCTTACGTGAACGGCGGATTTCGTATCACTAAATATAGTGGCTAGAGGAATGTGCGTTCCAAAACATCAATCCAAGCCCCAGTTTCCACCGCCATGCGCCATAATAAAACCTGGGTCGGCGCCGGCGTTCGCTTTCGGACTATTTTTATTTATTGCTTCCGATAAGGAGTGGTTTCAGCAATGTAATGATGATATTTCGAAACCTCACAATACTAGTTATTATTATGTAAATATATACCTAATACGTTGTAATCAGTATGTTATAAGTAGTAATCAGTTGAAATTAAAAAGGTAGTAGGTACATATCTGAAAAACTGAAATAAATTTTATAACACTAGGCCATAAGCAGACCTCTTTGTGTCTCCTTTGCTGAGAACTTATCTTCCAGTGTGAGACAGTACAGTTACTGCATATTTCATATACCTACCTAATTATTTTTCTCTGACAAACAAAACGACCGATTTCAATTCCAAAATTACAATTCACACAATCGACGAATTTTTATAAAGTTTATGCTCTCCTCCAATCTAACAGCGAGAATTAGAAGTTTACAAAAATATAGGTAATCCATGATTTAAATTTTTAGGTTACAAAAATCGGCTACCTATTTCGACTATCAGGCCTTGAAATTTTAGTTTTATTCAAAGGATGAGTATCCTTTGAAACAAAAAGAAAAACAATCTGATTAACTGAATCACTGTAAATACATTTAAAAGATCTGGCAAAATAAGAAACTATTTTTATTTCAAGTTTTCAAGTCGTGTATGACGTACTACTTGCAGAAATACTGCGATACACGTTTTTATCGCGAGTCCACGAACATTGGTTTTTCACAACATATTGGTTTTTCCAGATCGAGAATTTCATTCGAAATTATAGTGATTTAACAACTAACATTTTCAGATACATATTTCCACAGATCTTTAAACATTCTTGGAACAAAGCCCGATAAACCTAACCATTTGCCAATAAATCTGAAATATGCATTGTCAATAAATAGATTAATACCTTGGTGAAATGGATTCTATTTCGATTGGTGATCGGCCATTCATCTGACGTTAACAAGTGCTTATGTTCAATCAGTCAAATAACAAATAAGCAATAAAGTATACATTTTTTAAATTTACTACGTCTTTTTGAAAAAAATTATAAAAAAACTGCTTTTTTCATTGTATTGTATCCATACTCATTCCGAAAATCCAGTGCACTAGTGCTTCACTTAAACCAGTTTAAAAAAATATTATTGGACAAATTTCGTGGTATCTATGATTTCACTAATAAATAGGTAGTTGTGCCCCTTGCGTTGCTTGATCATCTACTATTAAATACAAAATAATACAATACAATATATTATAACTCTCGTCGAATGCGTTATGCGAATGCCTTGTTATAAATAACTTAAGATTGGGTGTTCTACTACAGGGGATATTTTTTCGAGATATAGCCTATGGTCATATTTTGATTCCGACCGAAAACTAAGTCTCAGATACCTTGCCGTGACAGATAAAACTATATATAGATATATAGATAATCAATGCTGCTTACTGTTTACGGCGTTCAAGTGGAACAATCTAAACGATAGCTAAACCTGATAGACTACAGGCCCGTGACCAAAATTTATGGGTCATACGAACCACCAGGAGACCTATGTAGGATGACAGAACGTACAAAAATCATCCGATAAGGAGAAATGATCGAGAGTTGCATCCTTGCATCTTGCATCCTCCTATCTTCCCCTGCACTTAGTTGGACAGCTTTCAAGTGACGGCATAGTGCTGAATCATATTATTTTATACCCTTCTATCAGCCTACTATATAGGTATATATAGGTCTCCTAGTGGTTCATTTGACCCATATATTTTGTTCACGGGCCTGTAGTCTATGATAAAGCAGCAAATTTTTATTATATTAATTACCTTTGGGGACTGGGACTGATGTTTACACGTTCAACTCCCTTTGGAAAACTCAAAAGACAGTATCAGAGATAATTTACTAATCCAGACCTTCTACCGCCTATAAATTAATTGGCTTTGGCTTTGCTATTGCTGTCTTTATGGCAGTTTTAGTTAATCGGTTGACCCTTAGATAAGAAATTGTCAATACTTAATTCCGAACTACTGCATAAAAGGTATAGAAATAGCTTACCGTGTCAGCGTCGCTCTCTTCGGTGGCTATAGCAACTCCTTTGTCTAGGTGCTGCTCAGCATTATCCAGCTCCAGCTCTAGCTCAATTGCCTCCCTCTCCAGCTGAGGTGAGACCTGTAACTCCTCCACGCCCGATGATTGCGGCTCTTCGTCTTGCAGAGTGTGGCGTGCTGGCATCGTCACCACAAGAGGTCTGAAGTTCAAACGACTTGTACCTGTAGAAGAACATGAGCTATTTGTTTTTTATCTATTGACTTATTATTTTATCTTGAAACAAAAAACATAGTATTATCTTTACCGGGTTTCATGTCTCCTAATTGCATTTAGGGTAGTATTAACTAATATTACATTTCTACTTGTGCAAACACTATACAATTTCTTGTCCGACATTGAGCTACTTAATTCAATTTTTAAACCTCACGACAATGTATGAGTTACTAATTCTAATCTCCAATTTACATAGTGGATGGTAAACAAGTTGCGTAATACAGCCTTGCTGTTGTACTCTCGGCCTACTCTAAAATTCAACTATACAAAGCTTTTAAGCTGGCAAATATTTCGATCTCATTTAAGGTCATGGGCCAATTCTATAAATCTAAATACTTACTTTACAGATTGACCAAGAAAATCTTCAGAGTTCATCATTATCGGAATCGTATGTATCTTACCGTCTGAATATCGAACGATAAATAAGGATTTTTCATTTAAAGTTAATGAAACATCCGTATTTTTGTAGGCTTATTGCAGTTTATCAATAATCGCCAATGAAATAAAATTACAAAGCATGTCGAATCTCATATGAACGAGTATGATTGTGACTTACCTCTATTATCATCCTTAGAATGAGTTTTCTTCAAGGCGTTACGAGAAGTATACAGAGATTGCGTGCTAGCGGAGGATACTGGTCGTATGTATACCTTCTGTAATCCGCTACCCGGCAGCATTGATGCTACGACTTTCCTGGGCTCGTCTTTTTCCGGACTGCTTCTATAGTGACCGAGCGAATTTCCATCTTCGTCGGCGTCGATGTCGATCAAGCACTCTTCGAATTGCTCAAAGTTGTCGAGATCCGAATCCAGCTCGCTCCTAGATCCATGAAGTTTCGGTCTGAAGAATGACTCAGAATTCCGCCTGTAATCATATTGCTTCGATTCTGGTGAAGAGAAGCTACGCATGACAAAGTCGTTTTTGACAGACTGTGTGGATCGACATTCTGGGTCGTTTTGGGAAGCAGGGGATGAGTAGCTCCTCGGAAGGAGGCTTCGCGCACTAGCACTCTGCATTTTTCGTTGCTGCTGCTGGTTGGTTCTCGCAGATATTAGGCTTTTTCCTCTGCCTGCGCTTTGGGCCGGACTTGGCTCCTTACGCCTCATTTCTTTAGCCACTTTATCTCAAACGTGTGAAACTGCATGGATCTCGCAACGTACTGAATCAAGGAATCACTTGACTCCCGCAAGTAATGTTACTGTGCTCTATGCGTGTCGGATCCTATCAGATCGAATAACTATATCGGATGACAAGGCCGGGCGCAACCGGATGATATATCATATGGTAAGGAACGGTGAACACGACCGACTTACCAACACTCCAGAGTCTACTTTGAAAATTAGTGTAATTCCATAGAACTTGGTCCACCCACATATAGACGCTCGATAAGATTCATGATCATCATATCAGATGTTTTACGATTTGCTTCGCGCGAGGCTAATTCAATTGATGCATCGAGGTAATGTACGTCTATAGCGATTCACTCATATCTATTATTATCACTCTGATTTACGATCTATTTATCTTTTATTATTATTTCTTTGTTCGAAGCACTTATAGAAATAATTCCGTGTCGTTGACGGGCCCTCAAAAAACAGCACGGTTAACTGATTCGTTGCGGATGGCACGTATCAGTGTCATCATTTTCTTTCGCGTGTGGCGTTAGGCACGGATATGTGTCATTTTAAAATCGACAATAACTCCTTCAATTCAGTTTAAGAAAAAAATTAGCCAGAACCAAACTATTTCAATTTTTCACGTATTTTAAGCTCGTAGACTTCGTTTCTGGATTTAGTAAGATTTTTATAAAAAAGGAGTCACCAACCTTTTATTAAATTTGCAGAATTTGATAATATAAATAATATATTTATTACAGCGTAAACGACCAACTCCCTAAAGCGGGAAAATCACACTGCTTCTGTTGGTTTTCTTTGTCTCCTATGAAATGCTACATTTTTAAAACGCACGATAACATTTTCTTTTCCCATTGTAACGACAACTTTATCTATAACGTTGAAATAACACAGTCCCTGAAGTGTTGATAAAAATGTAAAAATGTCTCGAAATATTGCAGGTCACTGTCATACAATTTTGGCGGTATACAAAAATATAGTCCTCATATTTATAATCGTCTATGTTAAGAATAATAAGAAAATACAAATACTAAATCAAAAAAAATATGTAGTAAGACATCATACCTAAATATTTCTGGCGTCTAGAATCTATTTACATTCTTCGTTATTTTAAAACACAAAAGGATTTAGAATTAAACTTTATATAAAGCTAAATTATAGATATACAAATAAATCAGACATTTATGCATCATATGTATGTACCTACTTGATATAGAAAAATACCACGCTGCTTCAAACTGCGCGGGTCAACATGGTTAATATGAGTCATAACGCCAGGACAGAGAGTTGCATTTGCTAAAAGTGCTGTCACTCCTTAGAAAAGAGCTGTTTTGTTGATATTGTTTACCGTTGGCCCGCAAGGACTGTAATCACTCTGCGATAAGGTTCATTTTGCATGAAATTTTAAGTTCTTGCAAAAAAGGGTTTGAAAAATACCACGAGTTGTTGTAAACAATGGACGGCCCCGGCCGGAGGGATGCAAGTTGCGTGACCCTACGAAGTACAATTTACAATATTCGGTCTTATGCCTTGCGTGTATGTTTTATTTTTGCACGGAAGGATACAACCTATTTATCTTGTAAGCGCATCTTGTTTTTGAATTACTTTTACTTCTGGTTTGCTATCCTTAGTAACCAGACGTGCGTGCTCTACTTGTTCCTATTTACCTTACCGACTTTCGCTAAGTGTTTTTGTGACGACCGTGGCTTGTGTTACTGGACTCTACTGATTTTGCCTTGCGACGATTTCGGCTTTGAACAGGACTCCGTAATTTGCAATTGTGACGATTTTGGCTTGTGTTACTGGATCGTGATTTTGCCTTGCGACGATTTTGGCTTTGAACTGGACTCCGTGATCTACCATCGTGACGACTTCAGCCTGTGCACGCGAATCTCTGTTTGCCGTGAAATTCAAGTAAGTAAGATTATTTTCATACTTGGGGAAATTTTCCTGTTCGCGTCCATTTAGTGCAGGCAAAGAGCAGTCAACTTCACTTGTCGCTATAAATAAAAAAAAATAGAATCGGGAAAGATGCGCTCTCGTTTCATACTCACTGGCTTGCTCTTTAATCCGCGCTCTCGTGGAGAAACCTTACTCACTCAAGAGTGTATCCGCTGCTAAATATTATGTAAAAAAATACATTATCTTCAAAATAGAGTAGCTAAATCCCAAATATGATATCTACTTACTTACTAGCTCTTTTTTTTTAATACACCTAATTTACATCACTACCTACATAGTACATATTTTTAGACCAATTAGGATTTATAGACTAATAAAATGCCCCTTTAAAGCGTCTCGCCTTTTTACTGTCGAAATAAAACTATATACGGGAGTTTCATTCGAATATTTCTTTTGTAGGTATGGAATACCCTTCTTCGAGTTCTTCGGAACCTGGACCATCGTGTGACATAGATCCTTTGGATTGGCCAATTCCTGGACCATCATCTGGCATAGATCCATATATGGCTCTTCTCCCAAGTTCACCCATACCTAGACCATCATCCACCATAGATCCCATAAGCGTGGAATTGGAACAAATTATGTCTCCACAAGAAAGTGATCCGTTATACGACATACCAGGCTTAGATTTATATGGAGACGAAGAATTGTATGGGATTTTAAGCGGCAATAACGAAGAAGTATTAAATGAATTAAGCAGTGCAAGTCCTAACGTGGAAGCAAATGCTGAAGATTATCACGCCGATAACAATGATGAAGAGGAAGATTCTGTAGAAGAAACGACTGGTTGGGTTCCAGGTAACCCCAGTGATATGCCAAAAATATCATTTACGGGAACAAGTGGTATATTGGAGCCACATAACGCAGACATCAATAGTTATTTAGACTATTTTTTTTTTTTAAATTCCCATTTTTAACATTAATAATGGAATGTACAAATAAGTACGGAAACAAATTAAAAGCTGAAGCGACTACTGCACGTGCTCGCTTTAGTAACTGGACCGATTTAAGTGTCCCCGAATCAAAAACTTTTCTCGGCATACTATTGCTAATGGGTACTATAAAACTTAATAGAATGGTAGATTATTGGTCAACGCATTATTTTTTCCGCTTAAGTCCACGCCTATTTATGACCAGGGATAGGTTTTTTTAATTTTAAGAGCTTTGAATGTGCAAACCATCGAAAGGGCAGAGAGTATTTATAAAATAAAATCTTTAATTGATTTATTCAACGACACCGTTAATGCAGTGTATTACCCAGTGAAAGAGTTGACAATTGACGAATCTCTTATACTGTGGAAAGGGAGACTATTTTTTCGCCAATACATCAAAAGTAAAGCTCATAGATACGGCATTAAATTGTACATTTTAGCCGACGCCAACGGCATAATTTTAAAAATCCATGTATACGCAGGGTCACAAGACGTACTAGTAGGAGGTAGAAATCACACAAAAAAAGTAGTACATTTGCTAATGCAAAAATATTTAGAAAAAGGGCATGCTTTATATTTGGATAATTTTATACCAGCGTGGGATTAGCTGAGGAGCTAATAGGAAAAAGACGTACGTGACTGGTACCTTAAGAGCAAACCGCATCGGAAATCCATCGGAATTAAAAACTACCAAATTAAAAACTGGCGAATCGTATATAGTACATAATAATAAAAAAATTATAATCACCAAATGGCAAGATAAAAGGGAGGTGATATTTATAAGTACTGAACATAAAAGTCTCTATCGAGGGACTACTAGTCGCCGTGTACGCACAATAAAATATAAACCGGCAGTACAAATAAAATATAATCAATATATGCGGGCAATAGACCGTCACGATCAGATGCTAAGTTATTATTGCTGTGAGCACAAGACCCTGCGCTGGTATAAAAAGTCATCGTACATATTATACAAATATGTTTGGTGAATGGGTATTTACTTTATAATGCTAACAATGCAACTAATAAAACCACATTATATCAATTTAGAAGAAGTGTCATGGAGGAATTGTTACCAATGCCCAACACCTTTGAACTTTCTCGGCCTCTATCAGAGGGGTAAATACATTTACCGATCAACTTGCCAAAGAGAGGTAATAATACCTTAAGAAAAAGATGCAAGGTCTGTTACGCCAAAACTAAAAAAAGGGTTGCTGTAATAACTGGCTGTCCCGATTGCCCTGGATTCCCAGGCCTATGCCTTAAAGATTGTTTCAGAGAATTTCATAAATATTGAAATTCTCTGTAACCTTGTGATCATGCATGCGTCTGTTGTAAATTAGCACCGTTTGTGTCTTCGACCGTACGAATATTTACATATAAATCACTAAATCATCTACACAGTTATATCCTTCATTTTTGTATCGTCTGATTGTACTATGTATAGGTACAACGTGTTAATGAAAAAGCGCTAAACCTGAAATTTGTTTGTTCAGTTTCATATTTAAATTAAGCAGTGTCCGTTCATTTCATATTATCAGAGCCTTTAACCTATCAGCGGCGGCCATTTTAGATAACAATAGAATTTAATTGTGTCTAGGGGGCTTCCGCTTGGGGTCGAACTGTTAATATTAATGAACCTACTCAAACACAAGAAAAAAAAAAAACTTTTGGAAATAGTCCGCGAAATTATTTTAATAATTAAGTATGATATGCATGTACTTCTTTTATATTAAAAATAAGTTGAGGTTCAGCATTTTTTGATTAACTCGTTTGGTTTTTTTGCATAATCGAGCTAATTTGTATGTTGTCAATAATGAGAAATGTAGGTACTACGTAAGGGATAAAAATGTTCACTGTTAACCTCTTAACATAATCATAAAAATCTAGCTTATACATTATTTAAAAAATCAGTCCTAACTTACATAAATATAAAACAAGTCATACAAAATTATAAAACGCATCCTTATTTACCTACATACTGATATCAATGTCATTAGAATAGACCTTAGCTTCGCAGTGAGCGAGATTAACAAATTATTAAAACCCTCGGAAGAGTCATTGTCTTATGTTTTATGTTACTGCTGCGAAAATGTAAATGCTGTAAAAATGTATATTTAGGTTGATTGGATCCACTTATGTCATGTTTTTTCAATAAATATTAATATCTAAATTCAAACTCTGGTTTCATTTAACTCTTGGTATTCATTTGATTATTTTAATAAATCTAATATTTGCTGCATCTTCATAATTCGCTCGTATGGTTTGAATCGCAATAATTCGTTGGAAACCAACTGGCCAAAATATTTACAGCTATGTATGTCCAGTACGGTAGGGACATCACATTCCTTAGTTTCTACGCTATTTACACTGTCCATTACTAAAGTTTCTGTGCATGGTTCACTTTCAACCATTTTTTTTTTCTGTGGTAGTCGCACTGTCCATCATATTTTCTTCTTTATTTGTTGCAGTATCCCTAGTTGTTTTTTTTTGTCCGGTATTAAATCCCGTTCCCAGCTTGGTGGTAGGTCCCAGTCTTGTGAATTTGGTATTGTCTCTTCGTCACTGTCACATTGTGTCTCGATTTCTGTTTCGGGAATGTACTTCCTTTTCGCCTTAGTTCTTAAACAATAAATCCACTATTAATAACAAATATATGGCAGTATGTACTTTTCAAAATGCTTTTTTACTGACAGTTACAAAAATTCGGAAAAAGTAATGTGATTGTTGATCGATCACCAACAGTTTTCATAGCATAGTTTCTTAGAGTAGTAATTCTAATTTCTGTTAACGCCATAAATTCAAATTTAATTTATAATTAAATAAAACTACCTATTAAATGTTGTGCTCACTTGTAAGTGACATACATATCAGAATTAATATGTTTTTGTAATTTATCTAGCGTATTCATATGTATTGCTGTTAGTGAGACTTTATAAGTAAAACAATATTTTAGGCCTAATTTAATATTGTATATTCAATAATATCATTAGGAAATGCGAAATAAGCTGAAAAGGTTTAGCACAACTGTATTAAAAAGTCACTTACCTTCCATTTCCAAAATTACACTTATTTTGCCACTTCTAATCACTTAAAACAACGCGCCTGTCCGTTCACGTCAAATTTCGAATGTAAACTAACAGTATTCAAGCTTTGAACGTGTAAAAAATGGTCAAAATACTGTTTTCTTTTCCGCATGGCGGAAAACACAGATGCGTGTCATCTAATCGTATGGCGCTAGGCACTGATCAGTGTCACGTTATTTTTGCTCGACGCCACAGTTAAAAGTTAGCGAAATTAGCCATCGCAACGAATCAGTTAGTACCGGAGTATCGCGCACTGAATGATGGAGCTTTAAGGCCGAAATACGAAATGTTGCGTGCGCGCCGTGGGCGGGCAACTTTCTCTTTAATAAAACGTCACAACACATAGGCCCGTGTGTTATCATGATTGACAAACGATTGAAACTTAAGAACTCGTTGCTAAAGCAACACGTAATTTTACAAACAACAAAATACGCTACATTATCCAGCTACTTAGATACTTTTTCCTATACGTTAATCTTCACGGACTTCGTGCTTCATGCCCTTTCTTGTTCACTTCTTTCAAATTTGACTGGCCTACTGGCTTAGTTAGCAGCGAGTCTGCCCGTGAAGACGAAGGTCGTAGATTCGATTCCTACCCAGGACAAACATTTGTGTGATGAATTCAAATACCTATCTGTTGTGCCCGGGTGTTGCTGTGTACCATAGGTTACAACTATCAGCTATCTAGGTAGTTGTGTGAAGAATGTACAACATTTTTTTTTATATCTTTTGGGATGCAGGAATACTTAGTTACAAACAAAAATATTGCTTTCTAGTTAACAGAAAGAGTTATGTACTTATACCACTTTCACAGACGGCGCGGAATGTCCTTGACATTGTTGCCGAAGTTAAGTTTCTTGCTTTGTTTACTTAAATCTGAGTCGTGACCTACCTTTCTTCAGTTTATACGTTTATTTTGCCTAAGTACAAGGTCGCTTATACTACGGATCGGCGTTCGTGAGCGTTATTGCCAAAACCACGTAATCGGTTGTATACCTGTATACCTACCTACTACCTACGTTTGTTGTTTTTACGTTTGTTTTCGTAAAAAAAATTTTTTAAACAGACGTTCCAGACTTCCAGAATATAAAAATCCATAATATTCAACGGCCTACACCGATGTAATTATTACATTTTTTTGCTCTTTATCTTAAAATGAAATTAACAAAAACTTTAAAACAAAAAAAATTGCAATTGCCAACCTCATGGCTTGGAGTATTCTATTCCAGGTAGCTTAGTTTGTACAATGATATACGGAAACAGGAAGACGGAAAGTACAAATAAGAAGTGGTGAACAGTTCTGTAATATTGAAAATGAACTAAGTAGATACAGGTAAATAAAACAAATAAGTGTGGGAACGCGGTGTGCATCATGGGCACTTTTGCGTCGGGAACAGTTAGTGGTGGGTTATTCGGAGATTAGTATTTTTATTTTTATTTTCTATTCGTTTACAATTGATTCACCTGATTCCTGTAATCTGAAATTTTGAATAAATAATATATTGACATACCTAGGTACCCAATAATAAGTCTGTACACCTTAGGTAATCTTAATACATACAAATGATTTGAATAATGTACTAAAACTTGAATAGCATAATATGTATGTTTAAGTATGGTTAATAGGTTTGATTGAACTTGACCGCCATCTCGCATGAGGTTAAGCGACGGTTCAGACGATGCAGCGCGTTTAGAAGAAACCGTTTCTTCCAGACTTGAACCAGTTTGATTAAAACGAATGCAAAGGGCTTTGTGAGATCCGCATATTTATGATTAATGATCTGTGAATCTTGAAGCCGAAAGGAATCTGATTGTTTTCGGCAAGTAGATATATAGAGTAGGTACCTAGTCGTAGTTAGGTATGTAAGGCTGGGATCAGATGGACTGTAACAAGTAACAAACAACGTTGCCAATGTTGTTATGGATGAATTTGAAGGTACTCAAGTAGGTAATGTATCGATCTAAAGTTGACATTGGCTTGCATCATTCTAGTCGTGAATTGAGTTTGGTAGGCTAGAGTGTAATAAATGTGTTTATCATTGAAATCCATCGACACATGTATGTTAAAGCCATCTGTATGTTTTATTTGAAACTGCTTCGTCGAATACCATCGTGAGGTTTCGTCATTTGAATGTTTCGGCATTCGCTGTAGTAATCCTACCATAATTGTCATTAACGTGAGTCATGTTGGATAGATGGCGCTATTCTAAACTCTAAGAACATTGCTCCTAATTCATCCCATGTATAAAATGATTTCCCACATGACTAGGTAACTTTTATGGATTAAGATTGATAAGAAACAGATTCATTAATCTAGGTATTTACTATACATAAGTAATGTGGTTGTAGAACTCTGTACAGAGTTATGGGCAGGCATTTTGCTTACCATCAGGCACATGTCCTGCTCGTCTTGTCACTGTAAACCATCAAAAAATACAGGTGAAGAGAAAAATAATCTCTATGTAACGGGCATGGTGCAGTGCTACAGCCAGTAATTTGAAGTTTTCATTTTCAAATATCGGCGTGAAGTGAAGCTATGCTGCTATTTGCTTTGTGCGTGTTGTCTACATCCAGGATCCGTAGAAAAAATCAGTAGAAGTGATAAAAAATCTTAACTAATGCCAAACCATATTTCATTACCCGTTTCAAGGAGTCAGAAGTAACGACCTGTGCTAGTTATTTTTTTTAACCGACTTCAAAAAAGGAGGTTTCTGAATTCGACCGTATATATGTTTTTTTTTTATGTGTGTTCGCGGATAACTTCTTCGTTTATGAACCGATTTTGATGATTGTTTTTTTGTTGTAAAGAAGATATTCCCAGGGTGGTACCATGATAAGGAAACCAGGATCTGATGATGGTATCCTAGAGAAATCGAGGATAACTTTCGAAAATTGTAAAGATGACTAGTGCGTTAGTTAAGTTTTTGCTTGAGCATTTTAAAGCAGTATAATTTAAAGATGGTCTGGAGTCGATCTGATGAGTATTATATCAGCTATCTGGCTGCCATCACACAAGCTTTGCTTAGTTTGGGGTCAGATGGTGTTGTGTGTGAATTGTCCACCAATATTTTATTTATTTATTTATTTATTAAGCATTGGCTTACAAGTTATTAGTCAATGAACATAAATTGTAAAACACCACTGAAAATCACTTGCATAAATATTTTATAATACTTAACTATTTACATATAACGAATGTTCTCAATGTACAAATGTAGAAAAAGAACAAAATAATATCTAAGTACTAATATTAGCTTCGGCTCTAATCGTTTTACTTGGCACCGACTTCAGAAGTGTAAAATATTTATTCAATCATTTCTGTTTAATTAAATAAATCAAAATACGTATATCTTTGTGCTAAATAAATTTATTTTTTACTTTTTAGTTTTCTGATTGAAGTCGGTTCTTTTTTTTGTTAAAAATTATTTTATTTCCATAAACAAACATATTAATTTATATTTTGATTGACAATAATAGTGCGCTTAATAAAATTTCAACTAAGATATGTGTATATTGAGATTGGACATTCACACATAGTAGTACCGTTGATAAGTTGATATACCAAAGCCTGTTAATCCTGTTATCCATAACCTTAAACAGTATACAAACTCTTACGACGAACAACTTTCAGAATAAGAGTAGCCCTGAGATCGCAAGAAAACAAGATTAATACAAGTGTGAAGGGTTCTTGATAACAGTACCTGCTTACATAGGGTTCTGTACAAAAAATGTATATTACTTATGCCTTCAATGTCTGTCTGTCTGTCATCGTCCGACATCCGACCAGTTTTGATTTTTGGAACCGTGTACCTACGTATTTTATAATTCGCAACAGCTCGCCATAACAGTTCACGTATATTAGTGTAGTAGTGTAAAACCTCTTTCTCTTTTTGAGTTTCATTCACGAAGTTACTATTAAGTAACGGTGTGACGTATTATTATCTAATACTAGCCTACTCGCTAAGATGAGTAGGCTATATATTTTACCTAGCTTGATTTGGTTACGTATTATATGAACAGAAAGTTGCTCCAAACGGGTTTTGATAGATATTACTGTGTATTTCTTTTTGGACGGTTATGAACACTACTTCGTTCGGCTGTTTAAATGTAAAAAAATAGAATATAGAGATTTCTCACGCAACACCAAAAAGTGTTTTTTACTTCATCGTCATCATCTACATCCTTCTCTATCCCACTACTGGAGATAAGCCTCTTTCTAACTTTGGGCCTGCCTCGGTCTTTTGCTCATCGAGTCCAGCGTAGCGATTCTGAACCCAGTCCGAATGATATAGACACGGAATTGAACCGCTCGCCCGGTCTTAGTCTTATCCGTTTAGAATGGCAGAGACAAGGATTGTCATCATCGATGTAAACGACTAGATGTGCTCTCTCAAACTTCAGGCATTTCACGGAATTATGTCATCGTTGGGAAGAGTGAGCTCACTCTTCCCAGGCGGTTGCAGGAAGCGGTGAACGCCAGACGTTTTTACCTATCACTACTCGTTGTCCACAACCAAAATAAGTAGAACCACAGCAAATCGCGCCGCTAGCGATTCTAGGGGTCACGTAGATTAGTTGTGTGTAAACCAATTACGCTACACACAGAGATGCAGTTAATTACCAATGTCAAAGTGCTCAGGACACATCTGTTGGTTTATACCGAAGATTGTCATTACGAATTTGAGTGGTTCGGATTGCGTTCCGAATCAGTACCCAGATTCATGTGTCTAAGATTGCGTCATTGAATATAAACATTTGCTAACCAAATTTGTTTCTAAACCTAAGTTGGTACGCCCAATTTCCGACAGGTGGCGTAGCAGGTAGCTGAAGAGGTTTTTTGTTTGAAAGCGATATTCTCAGGAATGACTGAATGAATTTCAATCATTCTTTCACCGTTGGATATGTACGGGATCTCGATGAGTATAATCGTATATAATGTACCACGGGTGAAGCCGGGGCGGACACCTAGTATTAGAATTAAGCTGCTTGTTTCTTTGAACGCGCTAATCTCAAGAACTACTGGAATCAACAACTACAAAAGTTCTTTCACCATTGGTTATGTACCTGATCCCTGGGTGCTATATGTCATATAATAATTATATGTATGTATGTATCACGGACGAATCCGTGGTGGACCGCTAGTGATTATATATAGGTAAACAGAAGTACCTAATGCGAAATTCCTATTCTCTTTTAGTTTTAAATAACTTTCCTGAAGTTTATATCTGTTTTGATCCATAGCACAGAATAGATATTACTACAGAACCCTCACTTAGCGAAATTTTTTATATAAATAGCGACTCTTGCTGGGACGCAACAAAGTGCAATTCAGCTCGCATTAGCGCTCAATGCGCGAGCGCTCAGACGTGCGTTCGACAACCGCCTGGCACTTGTTCCGTGCGAGGAACGGTCTAGCTGTAGGCTAAAACCGCGCGACCTTGAGCGAGTGAGGATGCACTGTCCATAGTATGAAATAACTGTTTCTTCATGATATTAATATGTATACCTACTTAATGTGGTTTATCCATCCATCAAATTCCAATCTTTCGGGCCTATACCAGCTTCTTTGAATTTGGTATGTCTCTCACTCTGAAACATGCTCTAAGTTTTATCCACACTTCCCAAATATACATTATGGTTGTAAACAGGCCCTAAAGGCGCCCTAGGGGTTTACTTAGTTAGCCAATAAATTATAGACAACTTTCGAGAATTAGCGTGTCCTAAAAGGAATTGACAAAAAAGGCCTGGTTGTAATGATGATGTCGATAGTTCAGTTACATACTCGTAGTTGTGTTATCTTAGCAGATGAGATTCGTTATGTTTCTCACATATCCCTTTTGAGCTTCAAAACCAGTCCAAGCTGCTACGACAGAATTAACTTACCTAAACTTACCTCCTACTTATCCATCACGGTGGTAAATGTGGTTATACAATGCAACCTCAGTCGGTACATGCGCCCGCGCACGAGTGGTTGTTAGTCGTGGAGCTACAGTTAATACAGCAGTCTGTAAGGAATACCGGTATTCACGCTTCACGGTAGAGCTCATTTTCACTTTTCCGTGCTACCATTTTTACGCTTTTTTTTAATTTAACAAGTTCAGTGGCGTGTGGACTGGTTACGAGTTTCTGGATTTGTCGTGTTTGTTGGTGTATAACAAAGCATCAGGTTAGTTCTATTTTTTTATGAAAAAAATTAACGCGAGTTTAGTGATGTGACTTAGATTAATTCTGTCCTATGGGTAGCACACAGTTAATCAGATTAAATTTAATTCAATTGAATTAATAATGTAAGTGATAATCTCTAGATGATGACTTAAATTATTTAATAATACATTGCACATCACTGTGCTCGTCGCCCAGAGATATAAGATGTTCAATCTCTATGTCCTATAATTTCACTGGAAACATTGCCCTTCAAACCGGATCACAGTAACGTTTGCCCATTACTGCTTGGCAGCAGAATAACTAGCAAAGGTGACGTACCTACTTCCCCAGACGGACTCTGCAAAGAACCCTAGGATTTATATCATACATATATTATAAGTACAACAGTCTGAGAATTTTTATTTTTATTTATATGGGTGTAGTAAACAACCGTAAAACCAAAACATGTTTTTATTACCTTAAGTTTTATTTGAGTTCAGATGGTCACGATGAGGCTGTAACTTGTAAATAATATCGCACATCCGTCCTTTGACGTTCTATTCTAATGATGCAGAGTACACTGATCGGTGAGATAAGCATTTATCCTCTTCTGAGAAAACCTGCGAAACCTTTTGTTACATTTTTCTTGGGAGTTCTCATGAACGACTTTTATCATGGTTATGTTGCAAAAATACACTTGTAACCTACTAACTGAAGGTCGCGGTTTCTCACGGTGTTCTTACCTATAAGAAGGGCTACAAATTCGATTAGCAAAGGTTCAATGACCCAATCTTAGAAACATGCTGTCATGTCGAAGCACGGTACGAAAACTCAACTCAAAAAGGAATATTTTTCCCGTTTTTGTTACATTCTTGATTCATGCTCCGCTTCTATTGATAGTAGCTTTATGTTCTATAGCCTATAAGCCTTATTCGATAAATGGACTATCCAATGGAAAAATAATCTTTCAATTCGGACCAGTACTTCCCGAGATCCTAGCATTCAAACAAATAAATTCTTCAGCTTTATAATATTAGTATAGATTATAGAACGCCTCGAATGGATTAAGGATGTTATGGATATGATATTTCGGATCCGGATACGGATATGGATATAGGAATAATATTATATCGGTTTCGGATACGGTTACGGATATGTAATTGTTTCGGGTTAAATATCCGTTAGTTTCGGTTACGGATATTAATGTTTTGACTAGGAATACTGTCCATGGATAGATAGGATTCTTTTGTACAGAATTGACAGTGCGACAAGAGGTTGATGAGGTACGTTGATTGACACTTTGACATACTAATTACCTTACCTCGTATACAAATCTATACTTAGGTATATTACATACAAATTTATTTTTCTTGTCAAAAAAAGTATCAAAAGAACACTTTGACGTAAAAATATCAGAGTTATTAAGGCTCAGCCTCTTATTAGCTATGAACTAAGCGGTACACAAGGTGATTACCCACCAGTAGTAAAATACTAGTAGTAGGTATTTCTGTAGCCCCATTATACTCATCCTCTTATACCGCTGATGACTAGGTACGTTAATGTTCATCGTGCATCGGTTACTTGCTTCACACATCCCAAGTGTTACGTTAGTTAGAGCTTAGAGCCCTCAGACTTCAATGCTACCCCAAGCTCAGTGGGCAGCAAAGGTGAAAGTCAAAGTTCTTTGTTCATAAATGTATATAATTTACACGTTAATTTTGTCACCGTGGTGGATGCCACTATTAAGAAGATACCTTTCCCAGAACATCACTTTCCTCGCGATGTTATGTCTCACTGACAAGTCCATTGTAATGGCCTAATGACATACTCATACATTTTAATTACGGCTTGTACATCTATAGGTCTTAACTTGAAATACTCAAGCGACGTTAGGTAATTGTCTAGAGTTTCTACTTATCAGTAAAATTGACGTACTATTATAGCTATAATGATTTATCTTATTTTACTTTGGTTGGCCTGTTAGGTAGTCTTGCGTTCTGCCAATGTCGATTCTGTTGCTTTCTGATTTTAGCCATGTGATTGTAATGATTTCTTCATTCAAACTTAAAAGTACCACGCCCATATGTCAGTTTGTTTTGTAGACACTTTAAATTACATAACTGTTTAATATAAGTAGTCAATTCACAATTTGATGTCATCACACAATCTTAAGATATGCTTCGTCGTAAAATGAAAGTTTTCATTACCCTATTACAAAAATGCGTTTTCAGAATGACATATTATGAACAAATACGTCAAATTACTGTTTTTTTTTAATGAAAGCTCACCAAGCCTGATGCCGTTAGTTCAAGTTAAGCAAGCATGCGTACTTTAATCCATATATTCTATTCAACGCGATCTTTTTTGTATCGAAACTTTTTAAACAACTAAGCAACTCAACCAGTAAAAAACTATAACTCACTAATGAATAATAGCAATGGTAAAGTCCCAGGTGTCGTTATATGCCTAATTGCGGTGAAATGAGAGCCACTTTATGAGCAAAACATTTACAATTGTAAAATATTACTTCAGATATTTGACGTCCATAATGCAAGCAGTACTTACTCGTAGTTTCGTGCCATATGGCCTCAAGTGGCATCTACTGCCTACCTTTGGGCTAACATGGAAACCGCAGTACCCTAGTAATCTAAGCTTACCGTAGTCATCGAGTACTTACTTCCTCGCACCTCGTACGACGAACGCAAGGACACCTCAGATTGTACGATCTCGGTTTTGGCTGCCGTCAATAGTGAAGATCAAGGAACGACATCGCAACACAGAACGGGGTATATTACGGCCCAGCAGGAGAATCTAACACCTGCCGACTTGTAGCCCGTATGTAGAGCTAATATACTAGTTTCGTTTATTATCTGATATCGACTGTCTTATTATTGGGGGATTGCGGTACCACACTAAAAGTATGGCGTGTTTGATTCGGCATAACATTATACCTCTATTATTCGCATACAAAGTAGCTGGAAAATCAACTACATAATTATATGTGTTTAACGAGGCAGAATATAGTAGAGGAGAGTAGAGAGTAATATAGTAGAGTATAAGTTAACGCAGTCTGTCAGAAGAAAGCTAGCTAATTAAACAACCTTATCAGGACACTTGTAGAGGTCAACTTAATTTCTATTGAGGCATTGCATATATTATATGTATAGAGTGTAAAGGACTTTTCCTATTAAGTAATTATTTAGAAACCTAATTACATAATTCCTTTTGAACTGTACACTGTGGAAGATTTTTAAAGACATGGTAACTCGGTAGATACTACATTAATTATTTTGAGGGTAAATCATTAAGTATTTTTAATAGTAGGTAAGTCATAAAGTAAGGATTTTTAACTATGTAGACAGGTACTAAATTAATTTCTCATCAAACGTTATTCGTATAGCGTAAAAGATTTGCCGGTTTTGGAGACGAAATTGATCTGAATTGAGAGTTACTTGTACTTTTACGTTACTTGTAATTTGTACTTTACCTATGAAGCATTTGGACTTTTTTTTATTTTATGAAGTTTTTGAGTGAGGAGGGGATCGTGCCTCTTGAATTTTATCGAAATGTTTCTTTAGTTACTTTTGTTACGTTATTCGTTGGTTGTACCTATATTTTTTAGTAAGTATATTTTTTTTATTGACTGACGAGACGAGCAGGACCTGTGTCTGATAGTGAGCAACATACCTGCCATATAACAACACAGTGACACGCAGCTATTGGAACATGAAGAGTCCAAATATTTACCTAGCACTGTACTGCGCTCGTCACCCAGAAATCTAAGATATTGTATCTCTAAGCCCTGTAATTTCTCTGGAAATATTGCCCTACCGCCAAACCAAGCCGGAACACAGTAATGTTTGCACATTACTGCTTGGCGGTATAATAATATACTAGTTAGCGACAGAGGTGTGGTACTTCCCCAGGCGGACTCTGCCAATACTCCTACCACTACTTGTATAATGTACTATTATAATACTAAGCGCAGTTGTACAGTGTACACGCTTGTTTTCATTAGAAAAAACATCGTCTCCTCACGAGGAAAATCATGTTCTAAGAAAGACATTTTTCCATCATCCACTAATCTGAACTTGGCTTCCGCGGTGGATTATGGCCTTGATTCTCTCCTAGTGAGAGAAGGCCCCCAGTCCTGGTAGTAGGAATATTGAGTGGGCTGCTTATGATTGGTTTACTATTGGGGGGTCTGCGTGTTAATTTGTGTAAATAGAGTTTAGAAAGCGTTCAGGCCGGCAGGAAATGCAATATGCTTTCCTAGATTGTACAATCGTTTTGGTAACCCGTTGACTCTTAAAATGCTGTAAGGAATAGTAATAGGTTTAATGATCTAAAAATGCTTACCATAAGGCGATCAAGTGTAAACTTATAATGCTCAAAAGGCTATTTATTATATTTCATTTTCGAATATTCTGCTAAAAAGTTAATAAAATTGTAATATTTTTCAAAAAAGTATTTTTATTATGATTTATTTATTTTTAACCACCGACCAAAAAAAAGATGGCCGCCTCCACAAAATGGCGGACAAAATATTTCTTCACGGACTTCCTCAATATGGGTATCAAATCAAAGGTCTTGACTAGTAGAATACTATACACTATAACAAATTTCAAATCCAAGATGGTCGCCGCCACAAAATGGCGAATTACATTATTTTTTTCACTACTGCCTCAATATGAGTATCGAACGAAAGGGCTTGACTAGTAGAATGTTGTACAAACATACGTCATGAAATTACATTAAAAAATTTGTTGCCCAAAACGCTAGGTTAGATTAGAAATAATTTTGTATGGTGGTTAAGTAATATTAAATTTTCTAATTTTCCGAGCAATTTCCTTAATTTTTCTTTCATATGATCCTTCTCTTGACAATAACAAACACAACAAAAAAGTATTAGCGAAATCGGTCCAGCCGTTCCCGCTTGATGTGATGACCAAGGGAAATGTGGATTCATTTTTATATACATAGATATATTACCAAAGTAAAAAAAAAGTTTCTAACATGTATCGATAACTAGGTCATAAATGATTACTAACCAGCTGATTTATTATTTCTTTACGTTTTTTTTTTGGAAAAAAAAAGTCAGTTGTCTGTTGTTTATAAATGCCTAGTTCAAAAGGTTCGCCAGAAGACAAAGTTGTGGAGCAGACTTTATACCTAGGTACATACATAATATAGGCAACCCATGTTAGTGCGTGTTTACTGGCATGTATTAAATTCCAAACCGCAGGCAGTATGCCTATCATAAGTAAAATTACGTAATTTGCACATTACCGGGTTCTAGTGTGGAAAGCGAGCAGTACGCAAATAAATCTATTACATTACACATTTGTATTTATAAGTACAAGTACTCAGTCCTTACTCACCTAGCAAATATTTCACAAACGACTTTCTATTTTAGTATCAACGAGCAAAACCACATGATCTATGAATTGAACAGTTTAATAACTGATATTTTTGAAATAACTGAAAAAGTTTGTTTTTAGGAGATTAACAAGATGTCGTTACTTTGTCGCGCTAATTCATTAATTATCAACTCTCGTAATGTTGATTGATTTCAAAAGAAAACCAAGAAAGGAAATAAGTTTCAACGAATAAGTAACTGAATACATAGATACATTGTTAAGTCATTACCTTTATAAAGGCATAAAATAATAAGCTGTAAAAGGACGCGGATAAAACAATATAATTATATAATAACATGGTACGACATCTAAAGAACTGCCTCGGAAGGTGAATTTCACGCACCAGAGGAATTCTTTAATTGGACTTTGTTTTTGCAAAGACTTTCTCATGTGGCCTTTTTAAATTATTATAATTTGTGTAATTCTTTCTTCTTGGACTATTATCTCAGTTTTTGGATTGGGAAACTGTGCTACTACATTAATTTGTATAGGTATTTATTTATGTGCCGATATTTTACTTGCACCAGGGGATTTCGAAATGTTTTTATTTTTGATTTGTAGCCGTTTTGGTATTCTCGTCTCTTATGTCCGAAACCCGTAATATTTGTCGTCTCAGTTCAAAGAAAAAAAGGTTAAGGTAAAATTATAAGGGATTGTAGGAGACCTGGTACTTTTTCGAACTATGATATACTCGTATTAACGTAGGTTTGCGTGCTAAAAACAGCTTATAACTGACCTAATTGTTTTTTTATGGTACAAGAATTAACTTAGGCATAGCCCAAAAAATTAACAAACTGAAGTTCACTTTACAAGTGAACACTTTAGGTCAAATATCAGGGGATCCGATAACCTTTGGAGTAAACGGGCTCTTGAGTGATTAAATCGATTTTCACTCAAGAAACTCACACTCTACTCTTGTCTAAGCTAACAGTGCGACGTGGAGTAGTGGATTGCATAAAATAACTGAAGCAGTAGATGATTGGAGATACCTATCGAGCTCAGTATTGTGAATTGAGAGAGGCCTATATCCTGCACAAACTTTGGTGGTGTAGTAACGTGAACGTCCGATTTAAGAATCGTGAAGTTGTAGGCTCGAATCCCGCCTTCACTTCTGAGTATATTTCCAAGTTTTTTAAAACTATTGTAAGTTTACTTGACCGCCATCTCACCTACTGCTAAGCGACGATGCGGTCTACGATAGAGCACCTAGAAGAAACCCATTCAATCTCGATTTAAATACGCCGAGATTGTAACCATCGACCTGGTAAACCCCACTTAGACGTTCTTATCACAAATGTAGTGTCAAACTCCTTCGTTTGAGTCTTTGGAACGACAACAGTCGATTTACAAATTTTTCATCACCGCTGCCTTTAACGGTGAAGGAGAACATCGTGAGAAAAGCGGCATGTTCCAAGAAAGAGTTTCGAAGAGATGCCTCATTCTTTAACCCAAACTTGGCCAGCGTGGTGGATTATTACCCTGACTCTCTTCTAGCGAATGAAAGCTTCAATCCCCATCAGTGAAGCAGCTCAAACGTATGCTATGCTGCTATGTACTGCAGTATTTGGTGAAGGGCTGATGACGATAAAGTAACAACAACCACAAGAATTTCTGGGCCTTTAGCCGGCCACTAACAACTTTAATTATATGATTAGCCTGCAGCGGCCACAGACCCTAAACCTTTAACCTATGCAAAATTACGAAGTTACTAACACAGTAGGTCAATGATATATTGTGCCTCCTGTTGCAAAATCTTCGACACCGTTCGTATGTTCGTGTCTCATTAAGTCATTACAAAATTGATCGCGTTGCACACCATTTACCAGCAATTTACCAACATTAACAAGCGAATTATCACAGCATTATGAATTGTGTTTAACTTCTACACACACTTTTTTATTTCTGTTCTTAACTAGGCTACCTACATTTTTGGATGTCTAGAAAGTATTTTTTTTTAATAAAGAGTGACGAGACGAGCAGGACATGTGCCCGATGGTAAGCAACATGCCTGCCACATAACAGCACAGTGACACGCAGCTACTAGAACATGAAAAGTACAAATCATTACCTAGCACTGCACTGCGCTCGTCACCCAGAGCCCAGAGATCTAAGATGTTATATCTCTAAGCCCTGTAATTTCTCTGGAAACATTGCCCTTCAAACCGGAACACAGTAATGTTTGCCCATTACAGCTTGGCGGTAGAATAACTGGCAAAGGTGTGGTACTTCCCCAGGCGGACTCTGCTACAACCACTACAAAACACATTTATTTAGTTACATGTTAATGCATACGCATACTACGAGTAACAGAAACTATATATTTTGATACTTAGGTACTTACAAAAGACATCATGCACATATGTGCTTTGTCTTCTAGTCAAATAACTCCTTCTGGTTTTTTCTATTTCGTGTCTTCTAGATTTTCCAGAAATTTCATCTTTCTAAAAAAGTCTGTAATTTCCAGCCAGTCCACGATGACCTCGGAGGTGAACGAGTGGTACCGCGGCCGGAAGGTGCTGGTGACAGGAGCGTCAGGTCTCATGGGGAAAGTGCTGGTGGAGAAACTCCTCTACAGCGTCCCGGACATCGGGGCGATCTACGCGCTAGTACGGAGCAAGAGGGGGCAACTCGCCCGAGTCCAGGGTTGAAGACATGTGGAAACTGCCCGTGAGTTTGTCATTTGCTATTCTACTGATTATTCATAAATACGACAGTAACTGTACCTATTTGTTGCGCTTTCACGCGAAAACTACTTGAAACTTTGTACCTATATTCTAGTATTAAAAATAAAAGGAGCCTAGAAGAAGAAAGTTAGGCTACTTTTAACCAAAAATAACCAGATCGGATATTATCCACGCTACCGTAGAACGCTACGTGTCTCGCGACACGTGTCGCGGTCTCCGGTCGCGGTCTCCGGTCGCGGTCTCCGGTCTCGGTCGCGTGTCGCGGTCGCGGCGCGAACTGGCGCGGCGCCTTTACAATCGAAAACTTCCTCTGACCTTTCTACTAAGGTCGCTAATTATTTTCCAACCGTCAGTTACGAAAGCGTAGTAGAAACTGTAAAGTACTGTTTACAATGTAATTGAAATGTTGCTGTGTCTAGTTGATTGATGAGCTCCTATGCGGGCTACGCAGGACGTCTGTACTAAAGCGGAAGGGTCGCGTTCTACGCATTATTACGACTAATTTACTACGGCCTACCCTTCCGATCATACGTGCTTTTTACGCAGAAACAAAAATCAGTGTTTTTTACATGTTTGTCGAGTCTAAAGTGTTATTGACCCACGGCTTCGTAGGCAGACTTACTACCAACTAAGCCACCAGGCCAGCAATTCTTGGTACCAAAGAGTTTTTACTTTATCTAAGATTGGTGCTCTCATTATGTTAAAATTTTGCGATGATGAGACCAACGATTTAGTTTTTTTTTTTGTTTGCAATCTGTGAGAACACTGCAACTAGATAATAAATGACGTAGTTATAAAGTAACTTGAAAGAATACAGCCGAATTCAGAACCTTTGCCAAATTGATTAACAACCCCACGGTATCGCACAAAACAATTTAGCTACGCTACGGAAATCGCAAATTGATCTATGTAGCTGATTTATTAATTGAGTTGATGTTGCGTTAGATTATTAATTGCATGATATTTCAGCTGCTTATTTTCTAATTTAATTGTGCGTGATGTTATCGAACTCCTTTTCAATTTTAATTTTTACTTAGTTTACCTGCTCTGCTGGGGGTGCGAATAATTTGCACTATAGATCCTACTATTATAATGGTATATACCTATGTTTGGATGTTTGTTGCTCCATCCCGCCGGAACGTCTCTCGTTTGACCATATCGGGTTGAAATTTGGAACACAGATTATAGTCAGTGGTATAGTGGAGTGACACATGAAAAAACACAAGAATGACACAAACGAGAACGGGATCAACGCGGGTAAAACCACGGAGCACTGCTAGTAACTAAGCAAGCAACTAAAGGAACGATTCTTCTCCAAGTGGACTTCACACAAAACTCCTATACCAATACTTATTCGTATTTGTTTTGTTTTTTTTTTTTTGTATTGAGATAGTATACAAAAAATAGATGTTTTATTTTTGTAGTTATTCGCGCGGATAAGAGAAGAAAAGCCCCACATGATGAAGAAGGTGATAGCTGTGTCGGGGGACATAATGTACGACGACCTCGGCATCGAGAAACAGATGCAGATAGAAATACAGAATGAAGTAAGTTATTTACGGGTAACATAAATACGTACTATGCACTTTTGTACTTAAACGGCTATGTAGTTAGTTTATACGCTGTAGAAATGGGAGCGAGAGGTATACCAGCAAAATCTCTCTATAACCTGCTGAAAGACCTTAGCCTGTCCAGAAGTGCAGTAAGTTCTATACTAGAACGAGTATCTAAAGCTGCACTAGTACGCTCATATCAGATTTGGCTGGGCAGGGAGAGAAACATGAGTAGTGAAGGTGAGTGTTGATGTACGTCGGAAAGGGGCCCCTTAAACCTACGCCCGTGTCACAAGTCTCTCACTCGGGATTTCTCTCTCTGCCACACGATGGACCCGGCACCCGCACGGTGAATCCATGGAATACTAAGAAGATTGTCTCTACAGTATGAATGGCTGAATGAAAATGATTTGTTGTTCACACCATTAAAATGATTACATATAATTTAGAAGAAAAAACAGCAACACTGGCAGACTGAATAAACAATTGGCAGCCTTGTCGCTGAAAGCGATTTCATTCAAGCAACAAGCAAATATGGAAAACTCAAAGCGTGGTGCGCAACAAAGAGAGCGTGGTGATTTTGGTCGGTTAATTCATTTTACAATGAATTTTATTATTCTCCGTATTCATCCAAGTAGCCTATTGAATTCCCTTACGTTTGAAGGTGATAATATTAAAAATATAATGAAAATAACATTATCGAACGCCCCTCAATATCTCAATAAAACACAAAGTTTACTAGATTTGTACTTGAAAACTTCACAAACAACCGCATGGGTGCAACTATTTATAATTATAATTAAGTGGTGAAAAAAGTATCACAAAAGTTACACGCTTTTTTTCTTTTTTGTGTATTGAAATTCAAATTTTATGACCTGTGAATTTACTTGAAATATTCAATGACGTTCAATTTTAAAATCTTTTTAACTAACTAAAATAAATGATGCGATGACGGGATGACGATCGAAAGGGTGGTACTTATTATAGCTAGTGATCGTGTGTGCGAAAAAAGGAATAGGTACAAAGTTTCTGCTTCATGTATTACTATAGACTATAAATAGAGATATATGTATGTTACCGGAAATCAATGAAATCTAGGATATGTCTATAATTCCGAAGGTACCTATTTAGGAAACGTATAAAATATGGGGTTAAAAATGATTTAAGACATATGTACATATCCTGGGAAATGTATATAATTTCAATGTCGAATTAGGAAATGTATGAAAATAATGCTTTCTGTAATAAAACACTTTGTTGGAATGTCCAATTAGGGTCGTCCAAATGTCCAATTAATCGTATGAAATTGTGCACACTTATAGCTAACACACTAGCTCCGCTCCACGGTTGGACCCGCGTAGTTCCCGATCCCGTAATTTTCTTGGAATTAAAGATAAATAGCTAGCTAGATATATAAAATAGCCTAAATATTATTCCAGATCTATGTACATACCAAATTTCATCCAAATTACTTCAATAATGAAACAGTAACAAATACACATCCCTACAAACATTCACGTTTACAGTAGTATTAGTAGGATACAGAGGAGTGACGAATGCTAATCCTATTTTGATTTAAAATTATATATAAAATGTATGCATAATCCAACACCATAATATCTCCAAAAAAATGTGGAACGCTTCACGATTTTGCGTGTCATCCTTGCGCAGGGGCCATGCTAATCTTCTCTGTATCGTTCCAATTTTATTATATGTACTGCCGAAGCAAGTACAGCGGTAACGTAAATTTACTTCTATACTAACGACATTTCCATAAACATGTATCTTACGCGATTCAGATTTTGTTTTAATAACTCTACATTTTATCAGTTTATATACTTTTTTGCACCTATAAATGATTATTTATAATATTAGAAAATTGAAAATGTATAAAAAAAATAGACATATCATATTTAATTTACATAAAGTTAATTGTGAATTAAATTTATGGTCCCGTATGAACAGCGCCATCTTAGTATTTTTTATGAAACTAACCAGGATTATTTTAGGATGATTGTATTTTTGAAAGGACACATTAATTCTGTATTCTAATATATTTTTTTCCGCAAAAACAAAAACTATCTTAATTTTAAAATTAAACACTGTCACTCGAATAAATTTCATATTTTTTGTGAAATCTACGATGACCGATGACGTCGCGTCCTCCAGATAAAGGTAAGCAAAGTTTAGTTTTAGTTTATTACCTACATACAAATGAAAGCAACTCGACTGAGAACCTCCTTCTTCTTTGTAGTCTGTTAAAAATACATAAAATCATTAAAAATATGCACACTGCCATGTACTTATTTGACACAAATAAATAAATAGTTACCTGCTAAACTTACTCTTCTAGTCTGTGGTCAAATTGAGAACAGATGAATAATGTTGCTTTATGATCGAAATTCGACCTCTTAGCGATCGTCACTTGTCGAAACGTCATCGGCGACATATCATTCATAAGCGACGACTACCACTTACCATCAGGTGGGCTATATGCTTGCATAAATAAATAAGTATGCTTAGAATAACTTGCTGTGTCCTGCGTCTTTAATCCATTTGATAAATAACAAAATAAAAAAAATATGTGCCCCATATTTTTCCATGATCTGCCAGATGATTAATGATCTAATTTGAATAGTGTATCTTTAAACCCCGACCAAAAAAGGGTGTTATAAGTTTGACGTCGATGTCTGTCTGTCTGTGTGTGTGTCTGTCTGTACCGTAGAGCTCAAACGGATGGGCCGTTTTCAATGCGGTTCTTTTTATTTGAAGCTTAATATCCGTGCGGATGTTCTTAGCTATGTTTGGTTAATATCGATTCAAGATGGCTGCCTCCACAAGTGCCTATTAAGTTGTACGCAGAATAGCATCACGATTGACAACTATTGAACCTGCTCTGTCTTATTGTGACGATGGAGCGTGTATACATATAAACAATTATAAAATGAATTAAACTTAGATAGCGAATAAGTAAACATATGTAAACTCTTTGGAATTAACATACAGAAACATTGACATGATAAAATACGTTTAACAGAGTTAGGTAGTAACGCTTAATATACTTCAATAGGTATCCAGAAAATAATCAAATCAATTTATGGAGACATGCATGATATTTATATCTAAAAGCTGGGTCCAAATTTTGGATTGCTATTTCAGCCAAACTGAAAACTTTTAATTATCTCTCCTATTAGTCAAATAGCAACCCAAAATTTGGCCCCAGCTTTTAGATATAGGTTAGATTTACGTAAATACCATGTCTCCATAAATTGATTTGATTATTTTCTAGGTAAGCGCTACTAACTCTGTTAAACGTATTTTATCATGTCAATGGTTCTGTCTGTAAATTCCAGAGAGTTTACATATGTTTACTTATTCGCTATCAAAGTTTAATTCATTTTATGATTGTTTATATACTATATATGTACGTAGTTAACGCTTTGAATGTTTGTCACTTGAAATGTCTTTCTAGTGCATAAATTCTCAATGCTGAGCATAACTTAAAACAACTCTCATTCGTTTTTTTTTTGCGATTGGATTCGTAATTCTCCCGGTAAAAGGGTGTACGGTGTACATAACTTATTTTGTATACCTAGCTAGTATTACATAGTAAAACGTTATAGTAGGTAATTCCAGTTAGCGTCAGTGAAAGCGCACAATCGTGGAAACTGGTAACCCACGCTCGGTTCATACCTACTTAGAACTCGACGAGTGAAATCGACCATTATTATCATGTATGTGCATTTTTACAAATCATCTCTGTTTACTCAGTTAAGTAGACACTAGTATTCCGTAAGTACTTAGCACGGTTCCGTAATTGGGTCTATATTCTCCAAAAACAAACAGTACTGGTGCCACTGGTTACGACTATAGTCATAGAATAGATAAGTATAGTATAATTTGTACCCCTTGATTTCACTCGCGTTGTTCGCGTTTTCGTTATTTTTTGGGCCTATGTGTTGTTCCAGATTGTTATCTATCTACACATATGTACCTACCTGATTTCATCCAGATCTCTTTAGTAGTATGTGGTTGATAGGGTAACAAACATCCTTAGGAACCTACATCCTTGTCCCAGTATCCATTTCCGCCACAGTGAATGAACGAGAGGTTGTCTTATACGACCTCTCACCGTCGAGCATGTTGGCTAAGATGACCGGCAGCGAAAGATCCACCATTCACGGCCGCGGGTTGGGATAGCCGCGATTCCGCCTCCGTGGCGTGGCTGAGCGCTCCGCTAATTAGAGTGCTCGCGGAAGACTTAGGGATTTTACTTAGCCGATGAGAGTATTGGCCTTCCCTTCCCTTCAACCTTTCCAAGTCTTCAGGTCCTTTACCCTCTTCTACACGCACTGCTGCTCAAAGGGGAGAGGAGCGTGAGTAGAAGCTGCCAACCGGGATTTGCCATCACACAACAAGATGCAACCGAGGCAAGCCCAGGGTGCACTACGTGGAGGTTCCTGAGCCACGCACCTCATGCTATTCCGAACTATAATCCAACTGTGTTCAAATTTCAACCCGATCCGTTCAGCCAACGTGATTGAGTAACAAACATACCTACAAACTTTCATATTTGTTCGAGTATAACGCCTGTAAACTATCGGCTTACACGCCGTGTATGTAAGAGCAATAAATACGCGGCTTACTTTTATTACATACCTACTAACCTACGTGATACTGTTAAAACGTATTATAAGCTAGCAACGCCCCGTGGTTTCACCTGCGTAATTCCCGTTTCCTTTACTTACCCGCGACAAAAATTAACATAATTACGAGCATGGACGTATAAAAAAAGTCGGACAGAGTCTCGCTAAAACAAAAACTGTGTCCATCGAGTCGGCCACATAATATGCACGTGTGCGCCGTCACATACAGGATGACACGCACACATCAGTGGGTCATTAAACGCAGTACTTGTGTATATGTGTGCGTGTCAGCCTATCAGTGACAACCTGACAACGCACACGTGCAAATGTGGCCGACTCTAGTGTCACAGCTCTAGTGACTGTATGTTTGTTACTCTTTTACGCAAAAACTACAGAAGGGATTTGGAAGAAATTTGGTACATAAGATAGATAGATGGTCTGGAATAACACATATGCTATTTTTTTACCCGGGAAAATATCAGGAATACTACGCGGATGAAGGCGGCAAGGTACTTCTAGTTTATACGTTAGTATTAGTAGGATTAGGCGTGGTGGATTATAGCCTTAACTCTCTCCTTGCGAGAGAAGGCCTGAGTCCCAGCAGTGGGAACATTTAGTGGGCTGTTGATGATAATGATTAGTAGGATGGTCCAACTAAAATTGAACTCTCTTGCAGGTGTCCGTAGTATTCCACTTCGCCGCGAGCCTCCGCTTGGAAGCGCCTATGAAAGAAGGCCTCGAGATGAACACCAAGGGAACCCTGCGCGTCATATCACTGGCCAAGAACATGAAGAATCTCGCCGCGTTTATACACCTGTCCACTGCTTTCTGTTACCCCGACTACGAAAGGCTGGCGGAGAAGGTATGAACACGCTATAGGTACACTATTTCTTTTATTTTTATGGGTTTATCTTGACCGCAATCTCGATGATGCGATCTACGATGGAGCGTACTGATACAGCCCACCTAGAAAAAACCGATTCACTCGCCAAGCTCATATGGAAACCCCTCTCAGGCGACACATTCCACAATCTTGACGTTTAATTAATTCACGGACATTGCCGATAATTTATTGTCCTAAGATGAGATGAGGGGATTGTCCTAAGCAATCCATGTCCAGTGAGGGGTGCAGAATTGATAAAAAAAAACGCGCGGATTTTGAAGTTGCGTCAAGTTTCTTGTGATCCAAACTGATTTAAAACTTAAATCTAAGCAAAGAAATAAATTTCTAAAGAAACTATTAAAAATGATAATAAATTATGAAAATAACAAAAAATACTAAAAAATAATAACAAATTATTGAAAATGATAATAAATTATTAAAAATAATAATGCATTATTTAAAAATATATTATTTCAGGTGCACGACCCGCCAGCAAATCCGCACGAAGTGATCCGTGCCGCGAGCTGGCTCACGGGGCAACAACTGGAGACGCTGGCTCCGTCTGTCTACCAGAAGCATCCCAACTCCTACACGTACTCGAAACGCCTCGCCGAGGCGCTCGTGCGGGAGAACTACCCCGACCTACCCGCCGTCGTTGTGAGACCGAGCATTGGTGAGTTTCTTGAAGTGAAAAAATCTTTTTTAGCCGCATTGAACACTTTTTACGGCCGGTCTAGTCGGAAGAACGGCGACTGCCGATCCGGAGCCCCCGGATTCAAACCCCACGCGCAGCACTGTATTCTCTAAGTCGTAATGCCGCTAACTTAAAAACGGTAAAGGAAAACATCGTACGGAAACCGACACGTATGTAGAATCTTTCGAAGTCATGTGTCATCCGCCAAGCCGCACTGGGCCAGCATGGTGGATTAGGGCCTAAGACCCTCTAGCTAGCCCTATGATCACTTTTTGGTAAAGAAGTATATTATGGATTCGCATCACCGACATGCTAAAGTAGCGGTGTAGCGTCAGCAGCGGAGCGGTACGCGCGATTTAAAAACAAATATAACTTGCCGAACTAAAAAATGTATATTTAATTGGATAACGGGACACTCACGTATATACGGTCGGTCAATCCGACTCGAGTTTCGGCCGCGTCCGGCGGCCTTTTTCAAGGCGAGTGCGCGGTGGCTGCCCGTTTGGCACTGACACCGTATATACGTGAGTGTCCCGTTATCCAATTAAATATGTGTAACAACCACGTTAATTTTAATACTAAAAAATGTATATCAGCCCCATTGAGATTGACAAAACCAAAGGTCTGAGAGGCGCACATTTTCGTCCTTTTTTGATACATCTGTGTTTTGATAAAATACTTTAAGCTCGTTTGAATCTTTGAATACATCTAATTATGAAGGATGAATGATGTACTTATATTAAGGAACAAAAAACGATCAACAGCTTTGCGGTCAATAGATTTTCGACTAACATTTTCGAGGATGTAAAAATAAAATTAGGATATTCTAGGTGACTGTGATAAAGCTAATACCTGTGACCTTCACATGTGTTTAGGTAGGTGTTTAAATACTTTAATATTACTTACAAAGAAAAAAGTAGTTTTTTACTAATCGTTTTTATCTTGCTTTATTGTGGTAACATAAAGGTCTTTAAAATTATAGTACCTACCTATTATTTTTGGCATGGTTACATATAGTTGGAGCTGATGATAAATAAGTTATGTTACAGAAAACCTCAGAGCTTTATTTTGCCGCTGCCATGTCGATGTGGTCTACGATGAAACGGGGTTACTTAGAAGAAACCGATTTACTCTCGATTTGATGATACCAAGATTGTAGACCTTGGAGAAAACCCACACAATGCAACGCATTCCACACTACGTTCTCAGTATAAAAGTAGAGTCAAATAGGGCTATTACAGTCTCCCTGTTATTATTACAGTTACTCCAGCGTTCAAGGACCCAACGCCAGGTTGGGTGGACAACCTCAACGGGCCTATAGGCCTGATGGTGGGAGCTGGGAAAGGAGTCATCCGTTCCATGCATTGCTATGGCCATTACCACGCCGAGGTCATCCCTATCGACATTGCTATTAACAGCATCATCGTCATAGCGTACAGGACTGGCGTTACTAAGGAAAGGTATGTACTTTTTAAACAGAGCAGCAAATAGGAACTCGTGCTATGTGCAACTCAGAAGGAGTACACTGATACTGATACACTAATACACTATTTTGTCTATTTAGGTTCTTTTGACGTCACAAATGTGTCAAACATATTGAAATTTCACTGTTCTCATTGGTACATAGTACCTACATTTTATTCCATGTTCTTTTTTTATTATTATTTAACGTCTGTTTGTTTTTTTTGTTTAAATTAGTGACACTATTTCCGAAGACTGTATGCTGCAGTACAGTTAATGCTAAAACAGCAGGCAGGTTCACCTACTAAACACAGGTCACCTAACAAACGCCTTCTAGTGACTACACCAAGCGACGCTGGACGCCACGCTTTTCCATTTGAATTTGCACCTTAGTTTCAGATGCTTAAAACTACTTTAGTCGAACGGAATATCCTTGTCTTCTTTCAGAAGTCCCGATATACCCGTGTACAACTTAACAACGGGCGACGATCGCAACACGACGTGGAAGCAAGTCCTCGACATCGGCAAGGCGACGGTCCGCAAGTACCCGTTCGAGGGTCCCCTGTGGTACCCCGACGGGAACATCCGCCACAACAAGTTCATACATAGCCTCTGTGTATTCTTTTACCACATCATACCCGCGTACTGTATCGACTTTCTGCTGTTTCTCTTCAGGCAGCGGCGATTGTGAGTTGTTTTTTTTTTAAGTGAAAACTTCTTCTGGCGCATCGCATTCAGATTTTCCGTGAGCTCTGAATTGAGTTAAAACGTCACGTTCCTAAATGATAAATCTTCGGGTATACTCGGATGATCTAGATGGGCATAGCCACGTCCTCCGCTTTCACCCGCGTAGTTTCCAAAGTATGAAATCAAATTCTGAGTTATTAGTTGTCACTTCTATGACATATATACGACTCTGCGCCGTCGACATGAGTGGACGTTTTTGAAAACACAAGTAAGCCTCGCATACTACCTAGCTCACATACCGACGTGCACGCTTCGCTCTCCTGCGTCATCAGGTATTATTATCATTCCTACCTGACTTTAATAACATATAAATTCAGTGTTGCATTCTACCCCCTTTCGCACTATACGCCGCCTGTGTCGTTTGGTCAGAGAATGCCTCTCAAACGTACTCCGCCAATGTCTCCATTGCCATCGGCCTTCGCAACGCCGCTGCAGGGACTACAAAGCTACCATTCAGATTCCAACGTCTCCGAAGCTGGAGAAGACGCTGGGGCGAGTGCAGCTCCTACACGCTATAATGCGACTGTGCGGTCCAAGCGAAGGCGCGACGAAGAGGTCACTAAACAGGAAATGATGGATATGTTTACTACTATCCAGCTTCGACAAGATGAGAAGTTTGACTCCATACTCTGCTCGATCAACGAAGTAAAGACCTGTATAAATTTAATTACAACTAAGTATGACGAAGCCATAAACAAAATCAACTTCCTCGAAGAGGATCGAAAGCGTCATAAGGCCCAAATTGAACAGCTGCAAACGGAAATTGAAATGCTACAAAAACACGTTCGGTGCACAACAATAGAACTAAGAAGCGTCCCGCAAAACCGAACGAAAATGTCAACGATCTAAAATCTACGTTAGTAAGATAGCACAAGTACTAAACGTGCCATTACGTGAGTCTGACATTAAAAGTGCCCTCCGCATAAACAACAAAGCGGCTACCAGGCCCATTATTGTGGATTTCATGACAGTCAGCACGAGGGATGCGATTCTAAACTCTTATCATAAATATAACAAAGAACACCCGGAAGATAAGTTTAATACTACCTTGCTTCGTTTTGAAGGACCTCGCCTACCTATTTATTTATCTGAAAACCTCACCCTAAAACAAGAAAATTACACTACCTAGCTCGAGAATTCGCCAAAACAATAACTACAAATTTTGTTGGGTTTCTTTTGGTCGCCTATTTCTACGCAAGGAAGAAGGATCACCCTCATCCGTATTTCAAACGAAGCGGACCTTGAAAACCTCAAGGACCAATGACTATTCTCAAATTACTTGAAGTGTACAACGAACAAACTATTAATTCTTTCACTTATTTTTTACCGTGTAATATTTTTTTATTAACTTACCCTTCTTATTTTTATGTAAATTACAATTAACTACGGCAAAATATAATTATCTCAAGTACTCGCTGTTCCGTTTTACTATGGTATTGATCCTTGTAATTCACACAATCACACATACACACAATTTCAAAACAAGCACACTTTCAATCCCTAAACACACAATTAAAGCAACGTCCCTAATGTCGCTTTACCTATACCGAGACGGTATCTCACGTAGTTACAACATTATTTTACTATTGGGCACTTTAATCTTCCTGACAAACTATCAACTAAATAAAACACTTCAATACGTAACCAAACATTGTGTTGTTTTTCGTCTGGAATGCATAATATTATATGCTTGCGAGGTGCTAATATACACCGGCAACATCACACCAAAACCTGGTCGACTAATCATCGTAACACACTTAACCCTCGCAAGCCAGCACACAAAACTGCTAAAAAGATTCTACCTACGAAGAGCTACAACGCTCGTAGATTTGTTGCAGTCTAATACACCATACTATGACATGAGCGCAGGCGCCCACGGCCACGGCCGCGCTCAGTGTTGTCAGAAGCCCATCTCAATTTTCCTCCAAAATGTTCTCGAAATCCCCCCAAAAAGCGGATTTTCTGGAAAAAAACCCCCAAAGTAAATTATACATTCGTTTACCCCTAAAACATAACTTTACGCTGACGACCACCTCAATTTCTCTCCAAAATGTTATCAAAATCCCCCCAAAAAACCGGGTTTCAAGAAAAAAAACCCCAAAATTGATAAACATTTCCTAACTCTTAAAACACAATATAACGCTATTTCAGAAATAGCTTATATTACTCCATAAAGTGTTTCGACAAGTTCCCATAAGAAAATACGGTTAAATTTTTGTACTAAGTTCACTTGGATAAGTGCCGTATTCGCTAAAAAACTGCAAAACTCGGCAATGAAAAATCCCCAATTTCCCCCCACAAGCAATTTTTTCCCTCCGTAAATCCCCCCAAACATTTTGTCCCCTCAAATTTCCCTCCATGTCTATTAAAACCCCCCAAATTTGGGGGGAATCCCCCCAATCTGGCAACAGTGGCCGCGCTGCAACTGCCGCTTTGTCGATTCACAATTATAATAGACACAGTGTATGTATCAATTCACCGCAGCTCGCTGCGCCAGCGGCGGCCTATAGGGACTACAACCTTTTTCACCCGGTTTCTGCTATTTTTTACTTTTAATTTTTGTCATATTTAATTCAATTACTTTCGATAATATCAGCTTGTACAAATATCCTAGCTTGTAAAAAAATGTCGGCCAACCCACAGTCATCCGTTCAAAATATTACATTAAGTACGTACTTGAAATACACAGTGCAATTTTGTACTGGTATGTATTTCTATCCAAACGTACCATAACAAATGTCTAACAATATAGATCTTATGGACAGAATAGATGACACCACGTTGATCGATAACTTAAGCGTAAACTCGGCTGAAGAATGTAAAAAGAAATTCGGCAGTTATGTTATGACACAACTATCATTGTGCAAAATATTAGGAGCGTGCGACAAAATTTTGACAAATTTATTTTATACCTATCACGACTTCACTTCAAACCTAAAATAATTATTTTCACGGAATGTTGGGGCAGAAACGTAACACAGAATTTTTTAATTCCGAATTATAGGTGCCACTCATCAACAACTTTTAGAAATCAAAATGATGGTGTTATGATTTTTTACAAATCTGACCTCAAAGTTGAAATCACAGAACCCCTTTTGATGACGCTAGTTGTTTAGTAATGAAATTAGGTTCCAAGCTTTCCATCTTAGCAATATACCGATCCCCGTCAAAACATAATATTTCAAACTTCCTAGTATCTCTCGAAAACGTATTGAATGGAATTTCTGGCGACTCATGTATAATTACTGGGATTTAAATATAGATATAAAACCAGATAACGACGACCCTAAGGCTTTAGACTACCTTGATCTCATTACTTCCTACGGTTTTATTCCTGGGAATACTATCCCGACCCGATTCTCTAATTGTTTGGACCATGCCCTAATAAGGTCTAAGAGAGCAGCGCGCGTCTTAGTCTGCAACTCAAGCGTTACGGATCACGATGCCCTCATAATCGGCATTGAGAGTTCAGTAAAAAAATCTTGCCTAGCCCTAAATTAATTACCAAAACTGATTTTACTGGAGTTATGGCTAACCTTGAGAGCGTCGATTGGGATAAACTATACCAAGAAACAGATGTCTCACTAGCATCAGAATTTCTGATCGACAAAATAAACCTGTCGCTGCAGGAAAATACTGTCCAAAGTAAGCTTAGATGTTCAGACGTTGTAAAGAAGCCATGGATGACCCACAAATTATTGAACTGCATTAGACGAAGAGACTCAATGCACCTCAATGCTAAGAAACTTCCAGATGACCTGGAACTTCAAAATAGGTATAAAAACCTCCGAAACCAATGCAATTTTTTGCTAAAATCCGAAAAGAAAAAATATGACTCAGACCAAATTGCAACTAATAAGAACAACAGTAAAAAGCTATGGAGTACTGTAAAAAATATATGCTATTTAAAGTCAGCAAAATCAGACTCTAACGACTTATTAAACATCAAATCATCTCCCGTTGAATCTTTAAACACCGTGAATGAGTTTTTTTCTGGCGTAGGTCAAAATCTTGCACAAAATATTCTAACAGATTTAAATACTTCTGAATCCCATTTAGCTTCATCTGTCACATCAGACAACCCACCAACTAATTCACTATACTTCTCACCCACTGATAGTTTTGAAATTTTGAAAATTATTTCCGGTCTCAAATCTGCATCAGCTCCGGGAAGCGATAACATAAGTAACGAACTACTCAAAAAAGCCAGTCCTATTCTTGCTTCACCAATAGCGCACATCTGTAACCTAAGTATTGCTCAAGGTGTTGTCCCGACTTGCTTCAAAGTGGCAGACATTTGCCCCATCTTTAAAGCGGGTGACAAGTCGGTGGTTACAAATTACCGACCTATATCTTTGCTGCCATCTCTCTCAAAAATTTTAGAAAAGTTGTCAATAAAAGGTTGTTGGGATTTTTGGAAAAAAATAACGTATTGTCTCCTAACCAGTTTGGATTTCGAGCTAACAAATCAACAGAAGATGCAGTAGTAGCCCTGGTTGACCATGTTACGCACTGTCTCGATCAAAACAAAAATGCATTGGGGTATTTTTAGATATGGCTAAGGCTTTCGATGGGGTGTCCTGGGCTATATTGCTGCGGAAGTTGGAACTTGTCGGTATTCGCGGCACAGCACTAGACTGGTTTCGTTCATATTTGTGTGACCGGAAACACAGAGTCCGGCTGTCCAACTTGCATAGTGACTATACTTCTGTCTCTTTCGGCGTGCCTCAGGGCAGCGTTCTTGGACCCACACTATTTCTAGTATATATTAATGACCTTTGCCAGCTGAAGGTCAACGGTGCCAGGTTTTTACCTTTGCTGATGACACAGCGCTAATTTTTGAAGGAAAGACTGGCCTGAAGTTACGGTGCACGCACAATATGGTCTCAAAGAAGTAGCTAATTGGCTCCAAAAAAAAAATCTACTGACTCTAAATGCTGCAAAAACAAATACCTAACTTTTGGAATAAGACAGCAAGCCCTTCCGACTCCTCTGAGTATTCAGCTGCATACATGTAATGTGATTTCAAATGGAACTCAGATGTGTATGTGCCCGGAACTAGAACGTGTTGAGACATTAAAATACCTGGGGGTCACGATAGACCATAGACTAAAATGGGACAGCCACATAAAAACTTATGCACAAGACTTCGTAAATGGCATACTTGTTTAAAACGATTGGCTCTGTCGCAGACCCTAGTACCCTAAGAATTGTATACACAGCACTATGTGAATCCATACTTAATTACTGCATCATCTGCTGGGGTTCTGCCAATAAGACTCTCATGATCAAATTGGAAAGAGCACAACGCCTTGTTCTAAAAGTTGCTTACAAAAAGTCTTACCAATACCCCACAAGCCTACTATATAGCGAGACAAAATATATGACAGTCCGCCAACTATACATTCTAATGGTCACCTTAAAGTTTCACAAAACAGCTATTGTCTCAATTAACCAAACCACAAGATCATCCAGACGTAATGTTTGGAAAATCCCTCCCATTAAAACTTCGTTTGCACGACGCTCCTTTTCCTTCATGGGTCCTTCTATATACCAAAACATTGATGCTTCTCTGACTATATTGAACCTGTCGCGATTTTTATGTAAGAGGAAAATAAAACATTGGTTATTTTCTCTAAACTACATCGAAACTGAGAAAATACTAGTGTCAAACGTATTATGACCCTGGGCGTACTGCAACAATTTGAGCCAGAGCAAAATTTAATCCACCATACTCGTAGCATCAGCTGCTCAATAGATGCTTCAGCAGTGTGGTCTCAAAATTTGAGTTGTAAGTAGGTATAAGCAGACCACAAACGCAATCCCATACTCTCATGCACATACATGCACACACACACACACACACCCCCTCATACACAATAAGTAGCCATGAAATGGAAGCCATGAACTTGAGATATTTTTATTTATAGTATTTTTTCTGTCTATTTTTTGTTTGTTTGTTTTACTGATACGGGCCTTCCCTGATCTCTAATATTCCACATTGCCCTTATCTGTTTTTATTTTTTTATTGTTTACTTTCTCTTTTCTGGAACAAGAATGTACCATCATGTCTAATGTAACCAAGTACCTACTACAATATCACTAACAACTTCACTATATGGAAGAAAACACTGAATCCCACAACACAGGACATCCCTAGTGTGGGATGCAGGGTCCACCTCCTAAATGAAGTTAACTATGCTGATCACTGCTATTGTTCTATTGAAACTATGTTAATGTGTAACTTCATTTATGTTCCTAGTATTTTTGAATAAATTGAATAAATTGAAAATAATACCCGTGCGAAGCCGGGGCGGGCTGCTAGTTAGATTATATACGGCATTGGTTACATACAGTTCCAATACCTCTTCTAATCCATTATTCTGCAATGCCGTACAAAATCATGCGACAAGAAGGAAAGAGCGAGGGTCGCAATCCCCCCCCCCCCCTGCTTATCTTGCACTCAGTCGGACAGCTTACAAATATTTTTTAAATCTTATGGATTCGTATCACCGACATACTAATATAGCGACGATAGCATCGGAGCAGCGGCAGGGCTGGCTTTCTACCGCCTAACTACAACGGCTTTGCTATTGCTGGCTCAATCATTCCAAGCGAAAAGAAAAAAGAGAGCAATATCAAAGCTAAGACAGTTTCCGTTAGGCGGTAGACCCTCGGGACGTGTGCGTTAGACAACAACCGTGAAAAACCGACTGAACCGTGAAAGAAACTGAAGTTAAGACGTTAACATTTTAGTCAGGGCCGGTCGTAAGGCGGTGCGACCACAACGGGCGCCATTTACGGGGGCCACCAAAATCAACCAAAATGTGCTTCACTAGCACTACGACGCTCGACCGCTGTGAATGGCCTTATTAGGGGCGCCATTTTAAGTTCTCGCACCACCTAAAATAAAAATAGTACCAACCCTGATTTTAGTTAACATTGTAACTAAGCTCTGTTAATACTTTTTGCATTGAAAATATTGTTATCTATTGAAAAGTTGATGTCAGTCTTCTTAGCACGAAGAAAAAACAGAAGAAGTATTTAACTTATTGCGTGCGCACGATAGTACTCAAACACTTTTTTTGTTTCCAGCATGGTTCGTGTCCAGAACCGCATCTCAGTAGGCCTAGAGGTGCTCCAATACTTCACAACGCGCGAGTGGTGGTTCGATACCCACAACTTCAAGGGTCTGGTGACGCATCTCAATCCGGTAGACAAGAGCCTGTATCCGATGGACCTAACTATAATAAAGGACGAGCCATACATAGAGAGCTGCATGATCGGAGGCAAACTTTACTGTATGAAGGAGAAACTCGAAAACTTGCCCAAGGCGAGGCTTCAGAATAACATGTGAGTATTTAAAGTTATACTTCTTTTGGCAAGAATTTAACGATGCGCGCACATTGTCATGAATAAACGACGCCCAGAAGTTAGCTAGTCATAATATTTTAGCAAGCATTGTATAGTTGCCGGCAAACAAGTTGACCCAATGAAGTTGCATAGCTGCGCATGGCTGCGCAGAAACGTTTTTATGGTCTTTTTTGTGGAACAACACATGCGCGAACTTTCCCCTTCCACGCCACTTTTGGGTCAACTTGTTTGCCGGCCACTGTAATTAACTTCAGGTTAATCTTCTTGCGTCGATGATATTATGTTATTCTATGGTCGGTGTTAGACTTCTTAGAACGAGGAAGAAGTATTAACTTCTTGCGTGCGTAAAATTTGTCATAGTGTATAGTATTCTAATAGTCAAGCCCTTTCGTTTGATACGCGTATTGAGGTAGGTTGTGAAGAAATATTTTATCCGCCATTTTTGTGGAGGCGGCCATCTTGTGTATGCACACACTGACTTTTCATTGAATACATTTTTGCTTTTCTTAGTTAATTTTTAACCCTCGACCAATGTTATTGGGGGTGTTATAAGTTTGGCGTCGATGTCTGTCTGTGTGGCTGTCTGTAGCACCGTAGAGCTCAAACAGATAGGCCGATTTCGATGCGGTTTTTTATTTGAAGGTTAATTTCTGCGCGGATGATTTTAGCTGTGTTTGGTTAATATCGATTCAAGGTGGCCGCCTCCACAAAATATTTCTTCACAACCTACCTCAATATGGGTATCAAATGAAAGGGATTGACTATTAGAATACTATGCACTATGACAAATTTCAAATCCAAGATGGCCGCTACCACAAATTGGTGAAATACATTTATTCAATGTGTCCGGTTATAAGTTTAACTATAGCGGTCTGTATTTGTAATATGTTTTCTCATTCCAGATTGTACGTCCTAGACCGACTCGTCAGCGTGTTCTTCTATTTATTCGTGGTGAGCTGGCTGGTGTCGTGGTTCCCGCCCCTAAAGGAGCTTTTACAACTCGGCGGACCCTTCGTACGATACCTTCCGCTAGTGGGAAACGCCGTTTTCAAATAACACACATTTAACAAGCCTAGCGGTCGTCCCGGCTTCGCCCGTGGTACATATATAGCCTATAACACTCAAGGATCACGTATATATCCAACGGTGAAGGGATTTTTGAAATCGGTCCAGTAGGTTCTGAGATTACCGCGTTCAAACAAATAAACTTTTCAGCTTTATAATCTTAATAAGTATAAATTACGCGTCACGTTGTTTGACCGCGATAGACTTCTTAACTACTTAATCGATTTTAATCAAGTTGTACATCGTGTGTCGTTTGATCAAACTTGACAGATATGATAGTTTTTATTTTGATTTATAGTCTATAAATGACAATATCCGGGGGAGCCTTTAACCCCTATGGGAACGCGTCTCCGAGGTGGCGGATAGGAGAGTGCTCGCTGGGTTCTACGTAAGAAGATCCAAGAGGGTAGGTGCGAAATAAAACAGCTCCCGCGGACCAAAAGGCCGCAGAAGGATACTGCGATATAAAACCCCTGTTGTGGGCTTCTTCGACATCTTCGGAGTAGAGGCTGCAGCAGTGCTGTGGGTCTGGGCTGGGACCCACAGAAGAGATGGCGGCGGAAGAACCCTTTGGGGTCAACGGCGGCGCTCACACTCCGTAGCGGGTGACAGTCTTGGTGTCAGGTGGCAACCGGCCGTAAAAACAAAGCCATCAACATAACTCCAAATCATGAAAAGTACAGATAAGAAAAGGGCAAATAATACTAGGGCGTCCCCCGCAAGCGACGGCAACAGTGATGGAAATGCAACAAATGCTAGGGCGTACCCCCAAAGCGACGCAAATGTCATTGGAGCAACCGGAATATCACCCACGATGCGCATAGCGACCTGGAACGTAGGCTCGATGACAGGACGCAGCTCAGAACTTAGCGAAGTACTACATCGAAGACGCATCAACATTTGTTGCATACAGGAGACGAAGTGGAAGGGGTCCAAATCGCGTAATATCGGGTATAACTACAAACTGATTTATCATGGAACAAGGGCGCAGAATGGAGTTGGCATTGTAGTTGACAAACATTTTCAAGACCGCGTTGTTGAAGTAAACAGAGTAAGCGAAAGGATAATTTTAGTCAAGTTCGCCCTGGATGATCAACCGTGCATAAACATCATAAGCGCATACGCCCCCCAGTCCGGAACACCAAACTCGGAAAAGAATCTTTCTGGGAAGAGATTAGCGATCTGCTGCTGTCAATACCAAATTGTGAGCCAAAGTTCATCGGCGGCGACTTGAACGGTCACGTTGGCGAGATAACTACCACTTATCAGAGAATACATGGCAACTACGGATATGGTAAAATCAACCCGGAGGGAGAGAACATCCTTCAAATGGCACTGGCACACGATCTTGCAATTATTAATACTTTCTTCACAAAACCTGCAGAACATCTAATAACTTATAAAAGTGGCGGGTCATGCACTCAAATAGACTACGTCCTAACAGATAGAAAACAACTAAAAACATGCAAAGACTGCAAAGTCATACCCGAGAACCTCTTACTTCACAGCATAGAATACTAGTGGCAGAGTTTAAAATACCAAAACATACGTAGTCAAGAAGGAAAAATTATAAGAACACGGTGGCACAAATTGGAGAGTGAGGAAGGCCTTAGACTATGTGAAGACACCGCACAATATCTTCAGAAGCAGCAGGATGATACAGCCGATGCAATGTGGAGAGATTTTCAACTATACTGCAATGAAAGAGCAAAACAGTATTTGGGGTATCTAAGGGCGCCATCCTGAATAACAAGGATACTAGTTGGTGGAATGAAGAAGTGAAAGAAAATTGGAAACAAAGAAATCATTATTTAAACTATGGCAACAGACAAAAGACGACGCTGACCACCAGGTTTATAAAATTGCTAAGAAAACCGCAAAACGAGCCGTCGCACAAGCCAAAGCAACTGCTAGGGATGATTTCTATGCCAAACTTGAAACTGCCTCAAACGATAAAGAAATCTTCAAGTTGGCAAAACGCAAACACCAAAGTAATAGGGATACTGCTACAAACAAATTTATCAAAAATGAACAAGGAAAATTACTAACATCGAACGAAGATATCAAAGACCGCTGGAAGGAATACTATACAGAATTGCTAAATGAGGTATTCCCTAGTGAGGTACTACAAGATATTCCTGCTACAGAGGGCCCTATTCCATATAAGACCTGAAGAGATAGCTTTGGCAATCAAACGAATGGCAAATAACAAAGCCTGTGGCCCTGACAATATCCCTGCTGAATACTGGAAGCAAATGGGAGACACCGGCGTACTGTTCCTGACGAAGCTTTTCAACAAGATCCTGGCTGATGGAATCCCGGACGAATGGCGAAAGAGCTATCTTATCCCTTTCTATAAAAATAAAGGCGATATAAGACTCTGCAACAACTACAGAGCTATAAAGCTGATCTCGCATACCTTCAAAATATGGGAAAGAGTCATCAACAAAAGAATACTTGAAATAACTAGCGTCACTGAAAACCAATGCGGGTTCGTCGCCGGTAGATCCACAACCGATGCCATACATTCGGTCAGAATACTGTTAGAAAAGTACAGAGACAACAAAACAGACTTGCACATGTTATTTATCGACCTGGAAAAAGCTTTCGATCGGGTACCGAGAGAATTGATTTGGCACGCTCTAAGGGCTCAGAATGTGCCCGAGCATTACATAATTGCTGTCAAAGATATGTACCACCAAGTATCAACCAAAGTTCGTAGCCCGGCCGGAATAAGCGATGAATTCGACGTAAAGGTCGGTGTGCATCAAGGTTCCGCACTTAGTCCTCTGCTTTTTAACATAGTAATGAACCATCTCACATCAAATCTGCAACGAGCGCCCCCATGGGACATCTTATATGCGGATGATGTCGTCATCATCAGTGAAGATGGAAACGACCTACAGCAGATTCTAGAAAAGTGGAGGGAAACTCTGGAAAAATCAGGTCTGCGAATAAGTAGAGAGAAGACCGAGTATATGCAGTGTAATTTTAGTGGTATCAACAACAAACACACCATCAATCTGCAGAGCACCCAGCTAAAAGAAGTGGACCATTTCAAGTACCTAGGGTCAGTCATCAGTAAAGACGGTTCAATAGACACTGATGTCACCCATCGCATAAATACCGGGTGGATGAAATGGAGAGAACTGTCTGGCGTGCTATGCGACAGTCGAATGCCCGTGCGCTTAAAGGACGAGTATATAGAGCAGCAGTTCGACCAGCCATGACATACGGAGCTGAATGTTGGCCAATCAAAAGCAGCACGAAAATCAACTACACTGCGCAGAGATGAAGATGCTCAGGTGGGCTGGTGGTGTAACTAGGCTGGATCAGGTCAAAAACACACACATCAGAGGCACCTTCAAAGTGAGACCTATCCCAGATAAAATCCAGGAAAGCCGTCTGCGGTGGTACGGACACGTTATGAGACGACCATCCGACCATATGACCAAAAGAGTGATATTGAAACTAAGCCCCGAGGGCGAGGAAGACCCCGAATCACATGGATGTCTGTAGTAAATAAGAACCTTAAAGAAGCCCAAATCAACAAAGAGACGACCCAGGACCGAACCACCTGGAGACGCATGATACGGAGGGCCGACCCCAAATAAAATGGGAAAGGGCCAGGCAAAGAAGAAGAAATGACAATATCCGAGCGAAGCCGGAATGAGTCGCTTGTATATTCTAGTTTAGATTGTTACCATTTTAATATTAAGAACATTGGAATAGAGGAATACTCGTAGATAACATAAAAGAAATACATACATACGAACATAGCACTTCCTCCGTATTGGGAGTCTGTTAAAAATAAAAGATTTATTTATTGAAGTGAAATTTTAGCCGCGTTGAGCAGTGGTTCTCAGGAACCTAAAGGAAGTTACGGCTGGTCTAGACGAGAGACGGGCGACTGCCGATCCGGAGACCCCGGGTTCAAAACCACGTACACTACTGTCTTTTCGAAATCATGTGCTTAATACTGCTAACTTAAAACGGCGAAGAAAACATCGATATACTTGTAAATCAGCGGGTGTGCCCTCCCAAACTTCAGGCGCACGGAATTATGTTATCGTTGGTAAGAATGAGCTCACTCTTTCTGGTTTAGACGGTTGTACGAAGCTGTGAACGCAGGACGTTCATACCTATCACTATTACCGAACCGCAACATACCTCGCCGCCAGCGATTATAGGGGTCAAGTAGATTGGTAGTTGTAAACCACTCACGCTACACACAGAGACGCAGTTTGTAAATAATTTTAAGGTGATCAGGATCTTTTGATTTATATCAATGGGACGAAAACATCGCGAGGAACGGGACATCCACCAACCCGCACTGGGCCAGCGTGGTAGATTATGGCTTTTTGGCCAAGGGGCCTCTCTCATTGCGAGAAAAGGCCCCTAGTCCCAGCAGTGGGAACATTTAGGGGGCTGTTTACGTTTAGGCTTGAGCAATGTTCCTTAGGAAAAAACCTTTGGGTTCGCGTCACCGACGCGCTAATGTAGCGGCGTAGCGTCGGTGCAGTAGGGCTGAGGGAAGCCAAAGGAAAACGGTCTTAGCTGTGACATTACTCTCTTGAAATTATAGAGACAGCACTAGCAAAGCCAAAGCCGATTATTGCCCGAGCTACACGAAGCTAGGTTGTCATGCTAAGATAACTAGCTAGTAGGTATTAGTAAGCTAGCAAGCTAGTACTTATAGTTAGACAAAACTAGCCGTGTGTTATAGTCGTGTAGACAAAACTAGCCGTGTGTTATAGTCGTGTAGACAAAACTAGCCGTGTGTTATAGTCGTGTAGACAAAACTAGCGTTGCGCAGCGTTGTCTACACGAAGCTAGAAGTACTAGCTTACTAGCTTGCTGACACTAGTTTGCTATCTTAGCTTGAAAAACTACCCTCGTGTAGCTCGGGCATTAGTTAGGCGGTAAAATGCGGGCTTTTTACGGTAATCGTTTCGGTTTACGTAAGCATTACGTAGGGTAATGTCGCTCTGAAAACGTATCTTTAAAAGAAAATGAGTACTTAATCTTGAGAGGTTTATTGTACGGCCGTTTTAAATTGAGCTCCCTGAAGTTGGGTGTTGGAACTGCGGTGCATGTAGTCTATGCCTTGTTAAGGGAATCATCTACTGCGCAGCCATGATTAATACGCATAGATCGGAAAGTTATCCTGTGCTGTAATTTGTCTTTCTTGTATTTTCTTTACTAAACTAACTACCTAGAACTGATAGTTTTATACAAATATGATATACATGAATGATTAATGTCTAGCGTATTATACCTAATAAGTTTTTTTATTATTGGTTTTATAAATAAAATTAACTTGCATTGTGTACATTATTTTATTTTGTAAAATCATATAAATATGCAAATACGTTGACAGCAAAGACAATAACCCACGTGACTGATCGTACGACTTCCCCTCCGCCGTATAGTAGCACGATTGCTCAGTGCAGCACAATGGGAACTCGTTGATGTTTTTCTTTGCATCCTGCTCTGTTCTTTAAAGTTTCTCGTTTTGTCCGATCATTCGTGGAAAATAGTGCACGTCATACGGATGTTCGCTAATGACAAGCGTGTACCTCGTCCTGCGCCCCCGCTGGTGAGTTGTGTTAGTAGGCGAAGTTCGTATCATCGCCGATCAACAGGGTATCTAATCTGTGGTAGTTTTTTTTTAAATCCATACTATCAACATAAGTAAGTTGTATGACAAGATACGATGCTAAGATTTGACACTGAAGATGCTCCTTCTTTCTTTGCCGCTTGGTGCAAACGAGACTGAAGTAGTGTTCATGAAATAAATAAATATTGTTGGATATTTTTCCAATTGTCTAGCCCCAAACTAAGCAAAGTTTGACTAAGTATAAGAGATGTTGTAATACTTTTATAAATGTAAATATATACTCATTGTACATAGAAACACCCAGAGAAACAAATATTTCATCACATAAAAAACTGCACAGGGTGGGAAATGAACCCGCGACCTACGGCTTCACAGGCAAATTTACTACCAACTAAACCACTAGGCCAGCCAAACTAAAGTCATTTTTTAGCTGGGTGTGGTTTGGTATTAAACCTTTGGGACCTCTAGTTTGTATGCTAAAGACTTAATTAGCCTGAGACGAGACCTGGAAGTGCTGCGACGCAATATCACTGTGGCGGTCAAAATATTACTTTTGAGGTTTTATAGACGTCACGATAGATTGGCGCATGAGGCCCACAAGCGCTTATCACGTAGATTTAAATGTGGTGGTGAAAAAGTTAAAAAAAAATTGGCAGTCATAGGGACTGCCGATAAAAGTGAAAACTTATAACTCAGAATTTGATAGCTCACTTTGGAAACTACGCGGGTGAAGCCGGAGGGCGTGGCCATACGCATGGCCATCTAGAAATGCTAACGCATTTGCAATGGCCATGGTCTAGAGTTTACTCGAATGTTTTTTTTAACCCATTAAGAAACTGTCTGTGGCGCGCAAAAAAATTTTTTCACTTCAAAAAGCGACAAGCAGACGGCTCGTCTAATGGTAATAGCAGCGCAATACTACCTGAAGCACTATAGTTATAGCTAAAGACTAAAGACGCTTTACTCGCCAGGAAACATCAAATTTTCACAGTATATGTTTATACCATGTGAACTACTTTTCCTTATTTAGTAGAAATGATATTTAGATGTGACTAAATTAATCGTTTAAAACTAAACTAAGGCACATTGGTAAAAATATTGTTTTAAGTATTCCAATTTGAAACGAGGTGAGTACCTACTGGCATTAATCCCTACTAAGCTTATATCAAAATACCTAAATGAATTCGTAGAAGAATCACGACGTGTATAAAAGCCTACTTTCAACCCACTTCGAAGAAGGAGGCCCTTTTTTTTGTTCCATCAGAACTTTGGACTGGAGAACAGATTTTCATACTCAAAAAAAACATCGTCGATTATATCTTCGAGAGAGTGTGTTAGCAGATGATTGATTAAATGTCCTCCCACCTCCCAAGACCTCTTTTTTAACATATCGCTATCCTCACGATGTTTATGTCGCTGTTAAAACCAGCGTTATTGACAAACTGGTACTTAGAAAATGATTTATGTACATTTAATCACCTCATCTGTTTATAGTCGCTATGACTAATTGCATGATCAAACTTTTAAAAAATGTTTCCAAAATCGGACATATTCATCTCTATATATAAAAATGTTATGTTGGTTTGTGTACGCTTCAAAAACTCAAAAAGTTCTGCACCGATCGAACTGAAATTTTAGAATGATATATAATCCGCATCAAGGATTGTTTTTATCTAATTTTTCCATCACAACGTGCCACAGGGAAGCTTGGCAGGGTACAGCTAGTCTATTTATATTTATTCACATATTTGTGAAACACATGTTTGATGACTACCAAGTGCATATTGACTATCAGCTCATTCGTTCTATGTCTATAACAATCGTAAGAATCCCACGTCTTTTAGTTTTAAAAATACAAAAGTAACGAGAAGGATTTTATAAGAAGCTTTCAGACTTCTTTAAACTACAGTCTGGCCGTTTTCGGAGATACATGGAGAGCGAAAATTAACTATAAATTTTAAGAACCATGTGTTTTATAATATAGAGTGACGCAACGAGCAGAACATGTCCCTTATGGAAGCAACACGCCTGCCCATAACAGCGCAGTATCGCTATTGGAACATGAAGAGTCCAAATCATTACCTAGCACACTACTGCGCTTGCCACCCAGGATTGGTTCAACTCTATGCCCTGTAATTTCTCTGGAAACATTGTCCTTCAAACAGTGTTTGTACACTACTGCTTGGCAGTAGACTGACAAAGGTGTGGTACGTCCCCAGGCGGACTGCAAAGAGTCCTACCGGTACCCTAAAATACACATACCCGACAATCCTTTGACGGGATTTCAAGAGTTGATCCGTAAACGGTCAAACTGCCTATCAAATGGTTAAACCTATTCAAAGGCATTAAGTTACATTCGGTAAGTATGACACCTACCTAAACCGACTTTGTCTCAAGAACCGTACGGACTATGTATTTGTTTTATGAACTGCAGCATTGCTATTTTAAAACCTAACTTCTGTCGACTGGTCATCCTTTTCATATCACCACGTAGGCTTAGTAGAAACTTTTCATCATTATCATCGTCATCATCTTCATCATTTTCGTCACCGTTCTGGGATAAGGGTTTCTTGACTTGTTGTTGTTCGATTCTCGCTTTCTTGCTCCACAGTTTGTTCAGCCTCTCATCGGTGTTGTAGGCGCTCTCATCGTAGTTCGCGGACAGTGGGTCCAGGTATTCGATCTTAATTGGTGGTACTGCCTCTTCGTTATCGCTTTCTGAGCTGAAAGTGTGAAAAAAAACCTATTTAATAAACATTTTGGACTATAATGCAAAGAAAAGCGACGAAATTGCCATATGCCCTTCGACGTAAATCGTACACAGAGAGGTTAAAAACCTCACTACACTGGAAGAGAGAAGGTTGCGAGAAGACTTGATCGAAACATTTAAAATACTGAATGGATTTTACAATCTCCCTCACATAAGGAACCTGTACAGATTAACGGAGCATAAGAGAGACAGTCGGCGTCACGAGTCCCAGTTGTCCCACGTGCCATCACTGACAAACACTGCACATCACGTCCTCAGCAACAGAGTGGTTTATAACTGGAACAGGTTGCCTGAGGATGTTATTTCGGCAAAGTCGTTAAACTCTTTTAAGAACAAACTGGACAGATGGATAGTAAAAGACAAAATAACTTTAACAGACAGTTACCTATAATTTGTTATTTCAACACTGAGATATAGGCATATCAGCAAAAGCTGCTCGCCTATTATTCAATAAATAAAAAAGAAGTGTGGCACTCGGGGACTGCCGCGGTAAAGCTATTGCATGTTGCATGCATTTTTATCAACATAAGTGACATTTGTTTACCATAAAAAATATCACGGAAAATCCGTTAAGTTGGCAATACTGCTAAGAGAATTTAGTCTGTTAAGCATATAAGTATATAAATAAGTAATACAAATAAGATTCAAAGTCTAATGACCGAGTGGGGAGGACGGCGTTACGGTCTTCCATCCCTCTTTCTTGTGAACATAAGAAAGAGATGCACGATCACTAAAATTCGGTCCCCAGGCCCGCGATAAAAGCTATGCAATAGCTTAATAAATAATTTACAGTAAATTTTAATCACAATAAGTAAGAAAGTACAAAATGTGCTTATATTTTTTTTATTTATACATACAATAGCGTATTTCCGTTTATGTTATTGTTCCAATAACATAAGTGTTACACACAATATATTAAATTTCAATTCAAAATTAACAGATTACATACTTACATCAAGTCAAATAAGTCATAATATAACAAACAGTAGTGACACTTGTCAGCGCCCAAGATAACTTTGACAAGTTCCAAGATGCGAGCTGCCCCCAATGTGGTTCTGAACTTAATATTATGCATTCTGTAATTATTATGATAATTGACTGATTACCTGTTAGTTTGTTTGTCCGTTGTGCTGCCACAGTTTTCTGAAAATAAATTGATGCATGTTATGGACATGATATAATAATATTATGTGCAAATTTAGTTATGGTAGGACTCTGCAGAGTCCGTCTGGGAAAGTACCACGCCTATTCTAGTTATACTACCACCAAGCAGTAATGATACCGATCTAAAGGGCCAAAAGCTAATCATCCCCTTAACTCAGTTTTATATCAATATAATCCTAATACATGTCTCACACAGTCTCGTGTTCCTACCTGTGCCTCTTATGTGGGCTGTGGGCAGTAAAATTGAGTTTAGGGGATGATTGGCCCCTTGGATTGGTCTGTCTTCTTGGAAGAGGTTTTAAAATGTTTGTCTGGCGGACATATCTAAAAATGGATCATCAGAATTTACGTAAAGTTAACGTTAGTTATTATGTTGGGAATTTTAAAGTGTCAGCAAAGTAAAACGGCACGACCCTTCCTATTGGACGGGGCGCTAGCGATGTGGTGCGAAGACGAGAACTCACTCAGCTGGCTGGAAGAAACGGTCAGAACCTTACCATCACCGGTTGCAAATACCAATCTAACGGTCATGAGGCAATCGGATATGAAGAAGAGGCTCAAGGCAGGGCTTCTGATTCATACCCGTATTGCGGACGCTGCAACACTGCACCGAGTCCTTTGTGCCCAAAATCCGTGGTACAAAGTGGACTCGTGGCAGTGTTACGACATGACGGTAGATGAGAAACCACAGGAGGTCACGGGCTCCAAGGATAAGGTAGTGCACCTCATCCTAGGAATACCCGAGGACCAGAAACAAACCATCCTAGACAGAGACCGCCGGGTGCCCACATGTCGGGGAGTGGGTACATCCGCTTCTTCTCCTCAGAGGAAGCGAAAACGGCCGAACAGCAACCCGTGAAGACCAACACAGCTGGTGAAACAGAGGCAAAGGAGACATCGACTCCGGAGCCCTCCATTTCTGCTCCTAAATCCAAACAGAGCGAAGTGGAAACGGTTTCACCGCTGCAAAGTGAGGGTGCTCCAGCAGTGACGAAGATGACGTCCTGCGTAGCCCTTAGCCCCTCAACTTCATACAAACCAATCTCCAGCACAAACAAATAGCGGCGGCCACACTGCGCAGAGTGCTGGAGAAAATAACAAGACCGTCGCCATGATCCAGGAACCCTGGATCAAAACAACAAAATCTGCGGTCTCAATAACATCGGCGGTAAGTTAATGGTAGACACTACTGTCGAAAACCCCAGAACCTGCATTTATATGCCTAAATCTATAACAACCACTCTGCTTAACCAATTCTGTTCTAGAGACCTTACAGCAGTGAGACTCACAACAGAAAACCAAACTGTCCTAGTACTAGCATCAGTGTACCTGCCGGGCGAGGGTGACATTCCCTCAAAAGAACTGGCCGACCTGGTACAACACTGTGAAGCACAAGACTGGGACCTGATCGCATCTGCCGACTGCAACGCTCATCACTCACTGTGGGGAAGTAAAAACACCAACAAAAGGGGTGAGTCTTTAGCTGAATATTTATTCCAAACCAATCTTAATATTTTGAACAGGGGTACGGAACCTACTTTTGTAAGCTCTAGGTACCAAACCATCATAGATATTACACTGGCAACCAACGCGGTGGCTAGTCAAGTCGAGGGATGGCACGTATCAAACGAGCCATCATTCGCAGACCACCGCCGCGTTTGTTTCCAATTACAGTATAAGTCAACAGACCCTGTTCCATATCGCAACCCCCGTAAAACCGATATAACAAGGTACACAACATCACTAAACCAAGCACTAGGTGATACACATCTGACCGACGCAACACTTAGTACAGAAAATATAGAAACGAACGTACAACTCCTAACCAAATCTCTGTTGAATAGTTATGAATTAGCATGTCCAGTGGTAAAATCAAATAACGTAGGCAAAGGTTCCTGGTGGGGGCCAGAACTTGATAGACTACGCCATAAACTAAGGACACTTTATAACAGGGCAAAAAACACCAGATCCATGGAAGACTGGGATAACTACAAAATTGCACAACGGCATTACAAGAAGCGTATCAGGTTTCGCAGAACAGAATCTTGGCACAACTTCTGTAATAGCATAAACTCAACAAACCAAGCCGGTAGAATAAAGAAAGTTCTAGCCAAGGGCGAGCTCAACCTCCCGGCTCCCTAAAAAGGAAGACGGCACTTACACAAACACAGACCGAGAAACAAGTGCAGTGCTTCTGAGACTCACTTTCCTGGATGCCAGATCACAGGAGAGTTAGAATGGCCAGAAGAAAAATACTGCACACCAACAACCCAAGAATGGGTAGTCGCAAACAATGTAGTAACCGCGGATAGAATAGAATGGGCACTAAAAGCTTTAAACCCTTCAAATCCGCAGGGCTGGATGGCATATTCCCAGCATTACTACAATGGCAACCAAATCAGGTAATAGAGCACCTGCTACCAATATATAGGGCATGTATAGCTTTTAAATACATCCCGAAAACATGGAGGGAGGCGAAAGTCATTTTCCTACCAAAACCTGGTAAGGAGGATTACACACAAGCCAAATCGTTCAGGCCTATCAGCCTAACGTCATTCCTTCTAAAAACTTTAGAAAGATTAGTGGACCGACACCCAGAGACGGGGCACTGAAACATAAACAACTACATCCTCAGCAACACGCATACAGGAAGGGTAGATCAACAGAGTCGGCTCTACATATGGTCGTACATAAGATAGAATCGGCTCTCGCAAACAAACTTTCAACACTTGCTGCCTTCATCGATATAGAAGGGGCTTTTGATAAAACAATGCACAACAGCATAAACCACGCCCTTTGCAAACTCAGGGTCGAACCAGTGATGAGGAACTGGATCACCGAGTTGGTTAGCAAAAAGAGCGGTCCAGATAGTGATGAACACTACCACAAGAGCGAAGGTAGTAAAAGGATGCCCCAAGGTGGCGTCTTATCACCACTATTATGGAACATAGTGGTGGACAGCCTCTTAAAGATCCTAAATGACAGAGGATACACTACTATTGGTTATGCAGATGACCTCACAATACTGATAAGCGGAAGCGCTGAAAATGTCCTTTGTAAGTGCATGCGCTCGGCCCTTCAGATTGTAGAAAAATGGTGTGGCGAACATCAACTGTCAGTAAACCCGAAAAAACAGAACTCATTCTTTTCACCAACAAAAGAAAGTTACCAGAATTACATCTCCCAAAACTATTTAACACCAAACTCTCCTGTCAACTCAAGTGAAATATCTGGGCGTCATTCTTGACAATAAACTGAACTGGGCGAGTCACATTGACACAAAAATTAAGAGGGCCTGCCTAACTTTTTGGCAATGCCGGAGACTCGTTGGGAGAAAATGGGGTCTCAATCCAAAAATCACACTGTGGTTGTACACCTCAGTGATCAGACCCTCTCTGACCTACGGATCGGTTGTGTGGTGGCCCAGAACACAACTGACCACAGTAAAAGCTAAACTCCAAAGTCTGCAACGCCTGGCAAGCGTAGCAGCTACTGGATGCATGAAGACCACACCATCAGCTGCACTGGAGTATCTCCTAAATTTGAGACCTCTACACTTAGTCATACAGGAGGAGGCTACGGCAGCCGCCCTGAGACTAAGGGCAAACGGACTGTGGAAACAAAATATAGAAACACAACACTCAAAAGTTCTGCAACAGGTGCTGAAAGAAATACCGTTTCTGGAGGCACCTATGGACAGAACAATATGTCAACATGTCTTTGATCGAAGATACAATATCCAACTCAATGCAGAATCAAAAGATAGCTCTGGTAGCAGAGAAGTGAGGATATACACAGACGGCTCTAAAACCACACAAGGTACAGGAGCCGGCGTCTTCTCAAATGACTTAAACATAAAAATAGCAACACCACTAAGTAACCTAAATACAATCTTCCAAGCCGAATGTATCGGTATCACCAGGGCGGCACAGGCGGTCGCAGCCAGAGATGTTGGGGACCTAAACATCAAAATTGTCTCCGACAGCGCGTCAGTGCTTCAAGCCCTAAAAATAATACCATAACCTCTGTCCTTATATTGGAATGCCACAATGCACTCCAATCCATAGCAGGGACGAACAGAGTAACCCTCCAATGGATCAAAGGACACAGCGACTCACTAGGTAACGACGCAGCTGATGAACTGGCCAAAAGAGGAGCAAAGGCAGTAGTATATGGACCGGAACCATTAATGCCTATACCTCAGGCCCAAATAAAAACATGGCTGCAGGAAAATACTGGGAAAGCACATTTAATGGAATGGAGAAACACTGAAGGTTGCAGGCAAACCAAAATGCTATTCCGGTAGCAACAAAAAAAAACTTGCGCGCAACCTTATCAGATTAAGCAGGGACAAAGTACGTAAAGTTATAGGTATTATGACTGGCCACTGTCCTCTAAACAAGCACCTTTTCAATATAGGTGTGACAGACAGCCCTCTATGCAGAGGATGCATGGAGGAGGAGGAAACGCCACAGCATGTGATTGTGGAATGCAGGACCGTGGCAGATCAACGGGCAGAATTCCTCCACTCCCCAGCAGCAGTCCCAGAGGCCTTCACCAACCTGAATAGGTTGCTTGCCTTCTGGGATAGCCTGGGATGGCTGGAGTAGAAGGGTAGTATGAGCCACGCACAATGGCCCAATTTGAGAGGCTAAGTGCGGAAAAGGCCCCGTTTAACTAACTAACTAACTAACTAACTAACTAAGTAAAACGGCACACGTAATGTGTATGGGAGTATTGGCTACTTATTTTTAAGAATATTGCCTATAATATACGTAAAAATCAATTAGGAGAATTAACGTGAAGTAAGTCATTTTTTTATATACCTTTATTTTCATTACCTTATATCTAAAAATTGGCCGTTTAAGCAATAAAAACAGCGAATATGCGTTCTTAGTACATACTAACACGACTTAATCGTTCAAATTTCGTCCGTCAGAAAATACGTGACGTCTTGCTGCTCTGGGATTTTGGACTACTACTTAATCGGTTAATAATAAGTTTGTGTATACCACGTGAGGAGCCAGTCTGCTTCATTGAGGGTATCGCAGGTGATGACAGGTCACCACTCTCCGGATGAGACACTGAGGCCACAGATGTTTCAAACACAGAGCTCGAGAACTGCGGAAAAGCCAAACATTAACAATTACCACAGCCGCAGCAATGTCAGTCTCCAAATGGGTAATGAGTTGATGAGGCTGGCATTTATAGCTGTTTTTTTTTAAGTTTATTCTTGACCGCCGTCTCGCCTGATGGTAAACGACGATGAGGTCTACGATGGAGCGTGTTTACCTAGAAGAAACCGATTCACTCTCGATTTGACGACACCAAGATTGCAACCATCGGGGATAACATTCTTATCACAAAAGTTGAGTCAAATCTCTTCGTTTGTGTCTTTGGAACATAAACCATGAAACGATGTCACTTTTTCGAGCTACAATCAGACAATAGAAAAATAAGCAAAGTGGTATTAGATCATACAGGTCAGTTGCACAATAATAGTTGAATACCTATTGGTAGGAGGTATTCACTATTCAACTATTATTCAACAACAAGTTAAATTATAGTTTGAACATGTTACCATAGTAAAATTAAGAACTGTACCATGGTCTTAATCTTGCTAGACATATATTTAGATTTATTTAAAGCATTAAAAAGCTTAATTCCTAAATTGTATGTTTATAACATAAGCACATTTGCTGAAGCATTTCCCTCAGGAGGCATTATGCCACATACAATTTTTACTTTAAAACAATTTTGTTTATTTCTGAATTGTTTGTACTTTCATTATTTTTATAGTAGAGTAGCAGCGCCCCGTGGCTTTATCCAGTTACTGTTATTTTCCCGTGATAAAAAGTAGACTATGTGTTATTCCAGACTCTAATCTATGTTCCAAATTTTAATCTGATCTGTTCATAGATTGTGATGTGATTGAGCAACTAATATCCAAACATTTAAACATTTAATAATAAAATTTGTTTAGAATAATTATTTCAATCACAATGTTGTACTTAATTGACATGAAATAATATTATCATCACTCTCTTATGGTACATATGCTACAGGAATGAACTATTATACTATACATTGAGCAAGACAAATAACAAATGGTAGGTACATACCTCAATTGAATCCTCTCCAACTGGAATATCATAGAAATCCATGGGGCTCATCAAGGATACATCCTGATCACTTGTCTGTGTCACATCTTTATAATTTTGAGTTGGTTGCCCAGTGCTTTTTGGATTAGATGCCTGATTGGCTGCTGCTCTCTTTTCTTCAAATTATTTTGGTGATCTCTCAAGCCTACATATTAAAACATGGTTGAAAGCATTTAAAACACTACTAGCTCTCAATTTCACTAAAGGTGGCAAGGTTGGTGTGGCTAATGTTTTATTTTGATAGATAAATTTTACAAAATGAAAGATTAAATATATAAAAATAAATCAATATTGGTTGACATTTCACACACAACACCATCTAGCCCCAAACTAAGCAAAGCTATGGAAGCCAGATAGCTGATATAATAATACTTTTATATTTTTAAATACATGCTTATTATATATATACCATACATAGATTGTTACCACATTTGACAAAATTAAAACCTCTGACAGATCTATCTGCAATCTGAAATCAGCTCACTACGCATACTTTATCTATGCAAGAGATATACCAGCAAAATCTCTCTATAACCTGCTGGGTCAAGTCAAGGTCTTTACCTTGGCTTGTTCAGAAGTCCAGTAAGTTCTATACTAGAACGAGTATCTAAAGCTGCACTAGTAGGCTCATAATATCAGATTTGGCTGGACAAGGAGAGAAACATGAGTAGTGAAGGTGAGTGTTGATGTACGTCGGAAAGGGGCCCCTTAAACCTACACCTGTCTCACAAATCTCGGGATCTACTCGGGATTTCTCTCTCTCTGCCACATGATGGACCTGCACCCGCACAGTGAATCCATGGAATGCTAAGAAGATCATCTCTTACTGACTAATAATTAATCTTCATTAAGCCTCGACACACCCAGCTTTACCAGTTATTCAACTGCTAGACGGTAAAATACAATGAAGACACATTATTATGTTCTTTTATAATGTTTCTGCAGCAATAGAAAGGCAAAATGCTCGTCACCTGGAGATATTAGATGATTTATCATCAGTAAAGTGCTGGACTGTGATTTAAACTCTTCATGTTCAAATAGCTGAGTTACATTATGCTGTTATAGGCAGGTGTTTATGCTTACCATTAAGCTGCGTGTTTTGCTTGTCGTATCTATTTATTACATAAAAATGACTATGAATGACTGCACCAAATTTGATGATTCTTTGTTCTTTGTTGATTCGTTTTTGTCGAGCCAAGGTTTGTAGCAGTAAATTTAGAAAATGTTGACGAAAAATTAGTATGGTGGGACAACATTCGCTGGGTCAGCAAGTCACTCTGCCTTTCAAACTAAATAGGCACATATAAAATGCTTTGTTTATACAAGCTTTGATGCTGACACAGCAAACTTAAAACATTATTCTTTTAACACTTATGTTAAAAACAGTATTTAATTACATATTGTATCTTATTCTTTTGATATGAATACATTACTTAAAATAAAAGTCACAATTCACCTGCTTCCATTTGACAACTGTTTTTATCGTCGGCCCCATAGAATTGAGCTTTGCACTGAGCCTTTCCCATGATGCCTCAATGTTAGCCTTCTCCTGTTCAGTTTTGCCGGGTCTTCTGTGTATGGGAGTGCTTCTCATATATTTTATCATATAATTAATTTGGGCTGGACTAGCCTTGACTCTTGTGCTGTATTCTTCCATATTGACTGAAAAAGATGGTATTACATTTAATAGATTGGGGAAAAGCTTTGTCTATTTCTATGATTCAGTTGAAGATAGGACCATGGGCGGATCCAGCTTCAGCCCCAGGGGGGTCACATGGGTCCAGAGAGGGAGGGGGAACGGGGGTCACATATTCGTAGGCAAGCCACAAACTGTGCAATAAGTACATGTATGCTTTTTAATTAGTAGTCCCCCTAGGTACTGGACCCAGCTTAGGCAGGGGTTATTACCCCCATGACCCTCCACCTGAATCCGGGCTTGGATAGCGCTCTTATTATTATTAATAAGGCATTTTCTACCAATCTTAAGTTATTGTTCGCAATATAATATGTACCTACCTAGGGGTGCTGGCACTTAATTTTTTTTTTTTTATCATCTTATATAAGCACTATCCAATTAGACATCAAGATGGGACAGGACTGGAAGTGATTTATTTACCAAGTGTAGTTACTCTCACTCTTGTTACTTCTATCCTGTGACTTACAAGGGCAAAAGTCATAACTTTTTAGGAACATTTAACACCACTATTCTACATTTTAATTCCACAAGTTATACGTAACATACAACTAAGTATTCGGTAGTGCTAACGTAGCTAAAATACAAACATAAGCTAAGTACGTAAAGAATCTTCACTAAAGATACTAAACACAAACTAGAGAAACACGCAGCGCGTGAGACGCTTTGTTTTATAAAATAATAAAACTACATACTTCATACGAGAAACAATTTAACCACTTACTTTGAAGTCAGAATGTTATGGATAATAAGTAAAAAGTAAATGAGAAATGAGAGTGACCTAGTTGTTTTGTTTATTACTGTACGGCTAGGGAATTAGGGATAACTTAACACCGCAGATCACTATCTTAACACTCAGGCCGTGATTATCTTTGGATATATACTTATTATATCAACATAATTTAATATTATATATTCAAATTAAATCTACGTATTTATTTTGCTCCCGTGCTTCGTTCTCCGAGTTTGCTCTTTACAGTGTATGAGTGTTTGAGTGTATCTCTCTACTTAGTCTGTGGCGTCTGTGCTCTTTCTTCTCTAGAGAGACTCTCCAATCACAGAGTAAGTAATCATCTCCTCCTCCAAGTCTCCAATCACAGATCACTATAATACTATCCAATCTCCAACAGCAAAGAAGTTGGACAGTAAGAGTATCTCTCTAGTCTGTGACACCAAGTGATCTGTCACAGAGGAAAGAGCTAGAGTAAGTTTAGTAATCACTACGTGATCTGTAGCCAACACTTCTCCAGTCTCCACCATGGACGTACTAATAGTAAGGACTAGAAATACCTACAAAAAAAAGGTGCATACCTACAACGCAAAACGTTACATAAGATGGCGGCCATTGTAAGGATTGTCCCTATCAGGGTCATAGGTGTTACTATAACGAGTATCGATACTAGATATCAAGTATTACTAGAAATTAGGTATGTTTTACTAAATAACGTCAAATCGAAAAATGTATTTGGAAACCGAGATCAAATTGAGAAAAAGCACAACTTTCATTTGTAAAGTCTAAAAAGTATAGCCAAAGCAAGATCCTATTAATATAATAAATGTGAGAGTCACGATGTTCGGATGCTTGTTCCTTAATCATGCTCTAACGTATGAACGGATTGGGCTGAAATTTGGAATGTAGATAGATTATAGTCTGGAAGAAAACATAGGCTACATTTCATCTCGCTGGAAAAACGGGAACGGGCTCAACGGGCGCTGCTAGTATATATATAAACGTTGTATAGCCTCGGAATAGTTTAATAGTGTTTTGTCTCTTTCGATCGTTTTCAAAATATCAAATAAAAAGAGAAAACACTGTATAACTATTCCAAGGCTTTACAACGTTCACTGCTAAAGGGAATAAGTATGGGTAAATGAGTGGGTAAAGGAGTAAAAATGAAATAACAATATTTTTTCATAGATTTGTTGATATTTAAGTATAATGTTTGATTAGTACTCTACGTACAATATTATTTGTGTTTACAGTTTTGTTTAGCTAATCAAGGGTTCTGATTTTTTTTTCATAACATTTATTTTGATAAAGTGTTTCTGTGTTGAGACGAATAAATGCACAAACAAAGCGAGTAAAAAAATATTTTAAAGTATTTTGTCAATGAGAGAGTTTCAGACGAGACAAAAGTAGTGAAAAGAATTGTCAAATGCAGTTTCCAATTTCACCAATAGATGACGCCAGTGATTCATTTTCTTAGAAAAACATCACAAATACAAACAGTGGTGCCACACTAGGTAAAATTTGGAACTAAATTTGACAATTAAGTGCACTGTTTTTGTCTCGTCTGAAACTCTCTCATTATGCATTACTAAACTTAAGCAGTAAATGTTCAAGAAGCGATTATAGAACATTGGCGGCCATCTTTCTGATGTCTTAACTTCGCGTGTTCCCGCGACAGAACTCTAAGACCGGCAGCTTCGTATTCACACATCTATACCAGTCGTAGGTATATAGAAAAGATGCCACTGTGGATGCACAAGAAACATCAAGATTTTGTGTTTCACACAAAACTGAGGACTTTGCTGTTGTTTTTGTCGAGTGCCTGAAATAAATAGATGCATACTAATATTGTGCCGTGACTGCCCTCGTGGCCTAGTGGGTAGTAACTCTGCCTGCATGAAGCCGAGGGTCGTGGGTTCGATTCCACCCAGGGCAAACATTTGTGTGATGAATTCAAATGTTTGCACTGTGTCTGGGTGTTTCTATCTATAATAAGTATGTATTTAAAATTATATAAGTATATATGTCAGCTGTCTGGCCACCATAGCACAAGCATTGCTTAGTTTGGGGTCAGATGGTGTTGTGTGTGAATGTCCACCAATATTTATTTATTGTGATAAACAATATGTTTTCTATTACGTATTTTTTTTTTTAATTATTTAAGGGCAAAAAGCCATGAATAATCATTACATTTCATACTTACCAAAAATAATGTGGGAACAGAGTTATCATGTAATCTCATCACATCAAGAGTTCTATTGAAACAGCTTTCTTTAAAGTGAAGTGAGCAGAGGAACCATTCTTTAAGTCGAGGATTAATATTTTCTTCACCAATAGCATCTAACCATTCTTTCTTCAATTTTTCATTTCTAGGAAATCTATAAAAAAAGGACAGTTATTATTATTTACGTTTAGATAAATCACCCCAGTTACAGCTGCTAATATGTATTAAGGGTCAACATTTCGCTCATGGCACGAAATTTTAATTCAAAACAGTTATAATTGTTTTAGCGATACCGATATTGTTTCAACATACGCACGCACTAGTTTTAGATATACTATTACGTTAACGGTACAACACTATTCCACTATGTAATCAAAACAAATGAAATACTAAAAATAATGGTCTGTTTTACGGAAATGAACCCAAATCTCAATACTTTACTTGTGAATTCATGATCGAGAAACGATTTTCTCATGAGATGTGTAAGATTTTGAGTACTTTTATTAGAAAACTGGATACTAACCTGTGCAACGACAATTGATTGATGGTTGATTTTTACCTTTCCTTGCCCCACAGTTCACAATACAACACTTAGTCATATTGAATTGGTGTTTTTCACCAGTCACACGCAGTTTTAAAAGTTATATCTTCGTAAATTTCTCGAAAATCACAATATTTCACAAAGTAAACAACCATCTGACATTTAAACTACCACGAAACTCGCCACATAAAATGGCCGATTATGGCACTTACCTACAACTGTCTCTACGTCACATCAAAATGTTGCCAAAATGAGCAACAACATAAATATTGTTGTCTCTTTTATCAAACATAATTATTTCATTAGAAAGAATGAGACATAACGATGTTTCACATTCTGTACCCTTGTTTCACTCATATTAGTATAGGCAAATGTAGGTATAGAATAACGCGGCATCTCCTTGTGTTTCTGATCTCAATGGTCTCCACACTCCACAGTGCTGCCAATTCCCTGACAAAGACAAACTGCAAAAACTGACATAAACATACGAAATGGCAAAATGCAAAACTCTTTCAAAAACCAGCTAGCATGTTCAAGATTTCGTATCTTAAAAAGTAGCGAAAAGCGGCTGACACTGCGGAATGTTATGTTATAGTCAGGCCATTTTAATATGTAACATTTGACGTTTGTAAGTTATGTCGTCATAGTGAGGTGACCTGGTTAAAACCTCGATTAAAGTGACTGAATCGATACGGACTTGAAGCACCAATATGTGAATTTTAAAAATCATCAGGCAAATCTTTGCCTCGTAATTATTTATTTTTTTTGTAAATTTAAGGAGCAATACAAGACAAAAACATAATTTAACAAAAAAAAAGCATTTATTAAGTTGAATTACCTGAACAACAGTTAGTATTGTCATCTTCATCACTGCTGTCAGCACTCAAAGATATTATACATTATTTTGAATAATATTGTCTATTATATATATAAAAGCGAAAGGTCTCTCTACACGAAAACTCAGAAATTTTGCATGGAGGTGTCTTTTGCCACATAGGCGCTCGCTAAGACGGGGTTTTGCAAAATTTAACCCCTAAGAGGATGAAACAAGGGATGAACGGTTGTATGAAGATTCCGTAATTTTCAAAGTTATACCTAAGCATGAAATCCACATAACCGATTATAATGAAAGTTGGTACATATATAGACTTAATCCCAAAATAGATATAGGTTACTTTTTATTACGGAAAAAGGGTTGCAATGAGGGATGAAAGTACATGGAAATTCGTAATATTTGAAGTCAAAACAATGCTAGACATTTGACACGAAGCAAATTTGTGTTCGTTCAAGTAATTATGTTATTTCGAATTGTACGGGGATGAAATTGGGGTTTAATTGGGATATGAAAGTTTTATGTGAAAGTTCGTCACTGTTGAAGATAAAACCATAAAACTTTGTATGTAGAAATAAATGTTTGTTCTTACGGGGATGAAATAGGGGTTAAAATGGGGGATGAAAATTTATATGGAAGTTCGTCGATGTTGAAAACCGTAAAAATTTTAAGCTAGACACTTAAAAGCATACTATTTATAGTATAAATGTGAAAGTAACTCTCCCTGTCTGGTTTTTAAGTTTTGACACCTAAACCACTGAATTGATTTTTATGAAATTGTAGGTACAAAAATATTTTAATATTAGTAAAAGTCAATTTGTATTGCCTCAGTTACCTTTTTTTTTAAACTCACTACTAGTAACAATTTTAGTAGTTACAAAATTACTATAGGTAGTCTAGTCGGGAGAGCGGTGGCTGCCGGTTAGGAGCCCCGGGTTCGAATCCTATGCACACCACTGTCTTTTCTAAGTCATGTGCGTAATTCAAACTACGGAGGCGATGGAAGAGATCGTGAGGAAACCGACATAAACCTAGAATCTTTAGAGGTCATACGTAATCACCAACCCACATTTAGACAGCGTGGTGGATTATGGCCTTGACTCTTTCCTTTCCAGAGGAGGCCCCGAGTCCCAGCAGTGGGAACATTTAGTGGGCTGCTTATGCTATGCAGTTACCTTAATACGTATTTTACGCGGACGAAGTCGCGGGTAAAAGCTAGTAGTTAATAATAATAAAATAATAATAATTATAATCCTGTTGTATTATAATCACAACGTGGTCACTGATTTATGGTGATATTTCTTCACAAGTAGTCATTGCATTCGATTCAAATTATCAGCTTACGATTTTACAGTAACATCCTTAGTGGTTAAAAAACAAAAAAGGTTAACTGATGCAACATTGCAGCGACGTGCAGTTCTTTAGATCAGAAATTGCTTGTTATATTTAGAATGGTTTATTAGTAAAAACAAATCGTAAAATTGCTCATTTCAGTCAATATTTTACAATAAATATGTAGTCGTAATAGAAAAAAAATAACCAATGTGTAGTTCTAACAAAACGAAAAAATATATTATTTTATGCCCGCCGTTACAAGGTTACGTTGTCGAATTTTGATGAAATGAAAGACATTTTTGTAAACCACAGACAGTGGACGCCCAAGATACAGGCCTTGCCTAGTTTGGGGCCCACCGATATCTCGAAGCGATACGATGTACAGGAACATGGCAATCATAGTTGTAAGTGAACTGTATAGATATATCTTTATGGAAATAAATTATTCTTATTATTCTTATTCTTATGATTGTCAAATGTTACCTATTAAAATGACCCGACTATAGCAAGTATGTAAAATCACTTGAAACTTTGTTATAATAAAGCTTCTCTATAATACAGAGGCATTAGTTTTTGTTTTATTCAAAAAAAACTTCTTTGTTAAAATTTTACAAACATTCAAAGTTGCCAAAAATATTTACCGGCCCTTCTACCTCCTAACGAAATCAGCTATGACTTTGCTATTGATGTCTCTATCATTTCAAGCAAAAAGGAAAAAATACTGCAATATCAAAGCTAAGACAGTTTAAGTTAGGCGGTAGACCCTCTAGTATGACGACACTACGCTCCACTCCGCATAGTTGCAAGTCACTACCTGTACTAGCTAGCAATAGCTTACTTGCGCAGTGTTTTGTTGTTTCATCACTTACAGTAATGTTGTAAAGAACTGAGTGAATGTTGTGGTAAGACGTCATGTGCGTTGACGGGGGACCAGTGACTTTGAAATTCTCTTGAATTTGACCTTAAAAAACAGAGGAATTAGCGTATTAAGTGCAGTATTAGAAACGATTTATTAGTCTTCAATATTAAAGTTAAAATTCAACATTATGCGAAGTTGATGGCTCTGGTACTTTAGAAAAAGGGAACGATCTAGCATTTCTTTAGATTTTATTTTGGTAAGAAACACACGCTTGTATATTTTTTTAACAATCTTATTCTTTAAAGAACATTTAGAGTAAGGCGGCCCGTAGATGTTCAATCATTTTGCGCAATATTGCGAATTGTATAATACTATTGACCGTTTGAATGAAAGTTTGAGCGAGTGTAATTTTTATTGCTCCATATTTTTCATTACGTCGTGTAGGGGCAGTATTGGACAATATTTATCAGCCTGTTGGTCGTTTTGACGAGAAGAACACGTATGACGAGAATGCAGAAGTTAAGGAAACAGAGATTACCCACGAATATGAGTATCCAATTGTACCGATAATTGCCGTCTCTGTGGAAAATCAAGAGCAAAGAATGTAATGACAGCGATAAATAAATGTTTAGTATTAGACATTGTTGTCTGAATGCAAAGAGATGTTTCCTTTTTTTATAGTACCTATAAAGTGACGAGGCGAACAGGGCATGTGCCTGATGGTAAGCAACATGCCTGCCCATAACAGCCCAATGACACGTAGTTATTGGAACATTAATTATCCACATCATTACCTAACAAAGCATTGCTCTCGTCATCCAGATATATACAATCTTTTATCTCTATGCCCGGTAATTTCACTGAAAACAATGTCCTTCAAACCTGAACACATTACAAACAAAGGCAAGCAAAAATTTCCATGAACAACAACACTATATACGTATGTATATAAATATGTAGCTGCATCTAAATCTTGCTGATAGATATTTTGTTCGCGCGGTCCTTACCGAATCAACATCATTCTCCGACTAAATACGAAAACATTGAGCAGTTCGTATTTTTGTGCAATATCATTGATCGTTTGGATGCTAAGTTCCTTTTAATCTTTTTGTACAATAAAATGCATTGCACAAAGTTATTGTAGGTTAAGGGGCCGTCTAATTCTACAATTAATAGTGTATGAGTATTACGGCCAGAAACGAAAAATGAAGTTTGTGGCCAAATTGTTTCGCCATTAAGTTTAAAAATTTATGGCTAACACCATAAAGAAAGTTGCCAGAAATAGCTAAAATTGCAAACTTGGCAACCTTCTCCGCTCTTCATGGACCATGTCCATGGAGAGCGGATGTCCGGGGTTGTCCACATTTTTGTTTTAAAAAAATATTGTTGCTAAAGGACTTATCGCACTTGGCTAAATTTTGTCTACCGAATTCAGTGAAGTCTAACAACATTCAGTAAGCTATCTAATAAACTAATTCAGTAAGCTAGCAATGCAATAAATAGTTACGGCTGATCTAGTCGGAAAAACGGCGACTGCCGATCCGGAGACCCAGGGTTCAAAACCACGCGAACCGCGCACCACAGTATTTTCTAAGTCATGTGCGTAATGACCGTAACTTAAAACGGTGAAGGAAAACATCCTGAGGAAACCGACGTGTACCTAGAATCTTGCGAAGTCATGTGTCATTCACCAAACCGCACTGGGCCGGCGTGGTGGATTATGGCCTTACCTCTCTCTCTCTCTCCTTGCGAGAAGGCCCCGAGTCCCAGAAGTGCAAACATTTAGTGGTCTGTTTATGCTGCTGCCAAGCTATAAACTTTAATTCAGAAGCGAGGATTGCTTGCTTCTGAATACAGTCACTAAATTTAGCTTAGTGTAATAAGCCTTTAATCCGGCGACCGGATTATTATTCTGTGACCTGTGAGTGTGAGCGTTTGTTCAATTGTTCATCATCATGCGTTATGTGTAACGTAGTGATTACTTACTCTGTGTAATGTGTTTTGTGTTTCACTCTGTTACTCTGTTATAGTTCGTAATTCGTAAGTTAGTGAGGTTTTGCGTTTTAGACTATGTACTAAAATGTATCTTCGTGTTCAATTCAAGCAGTACATACACTCTCTGAGAATCTTTCTAAAAACCTTCATGGCTGCGTGCGAATTAATATAAATACTAAATAGTATTAAGCATGTAATTAGGTAAGTAGGTACCTTTAACTTTATTACGTCAATTTTTTGTTGGAGTTTGTAACACGCGCCCATGGACGTATGAAAAACAAACTAACAAATAACCAACAAACATCACTGACATAAGTAACTGAAACACAACCACAGAAACTTGACGAAAACACAAAACATGGCGCGTGTTATTTTCATACGTCCATGCACGCGCCATGTTTTGTGTTTTCGTTTGGTTATCGTCAAGTTTCTGTGATTGTTTCAGTTACTTATGTCAGTGATGTTTGATGTTTGTTAGTTACAAAAACAAAATACCGACATACTGCGAATGCGAACTGCGTGCTCAATGTTCAATGGCTGAGTTCGTCCTTATCAAAACGAAAGTTAGGTAGATACTATCATGAATTTAAAGCACTAGTTGTAAAATCTGGAATACCTGTTAAACTAGGATTAGGGTTGATTAGGGCAATGTTTCCAGAGAAATTACAGGGCTTAGAGATATAATATCTTAGATCTCTGGGTGACGAGCGCAGTGCAGTGCTAGGTTATGATGTGAACTCCTCAGATTCCAATAGCCGCGTATCACTGTGCTGTTATGTGGCAGGCATGTTGCTTACCACCAGGCACACGTCCTACTCATATCGTCACTCTTTATTTAAAAAAAAATTACACCTGAATACATTTTAAAAACATTCCTTTATTCGTTGCTTTATTTATAAATTCCAATGATCAAGTCTAGTCAAGTAGTAGGTAACTAACTGACAATTTTTCAAATGAATTGAAAGATACCTTACTAGAAGTAGGTACTTACCTTAATAGTACCTAGGTAGGTACTTAGGTACTTATAAGTTTGTACTTATTAAAGTAAGGCACATATTGTAGTCACCGTACAGTACTTACCTATTAATTTTTAAGTAAGTACATATTAAAGTAGGCACCTACCTACCTACCTAAGTAGTTTCCTACTTTGTATGTTGTATGTAACTAAGTTTCGATTTTCAAATGATAAAGAACCGGATATAACCAAAAATATATTTATGGCTGGTCTAGTCGGGAGAACGGCGACTACCAACTGGAGCCCCCGGGTTCAAATCACTGTCTTTTCAAAGTCATGTCCATAATGCCGCTAACTTTAAACCGTGAAGGAAAACATCGTGAGGAACTTTACATTTACCTAGAATTACCTTACCTTAACTCCATTGACCTTTTGAGGTCATGTACCTATCATCTACCAATCTGCACTGGGCCAGCATGGTGGATTATAGCCTTGACTCTCTCCTTGGAAAAGAAGGGCCCAAGTCCCAGCTGTGAGAACATTTAGTGGGTTGCTTATGCTATGCTTATGTTTTTAATATCAAATTAAATGTGTCATTTCAGTCAATATGCAAGGCTATCCCAGAACCAAGGCCAGCCCCACCCAAATTAGTACTTTATTAGAATATATGAAAAACACTCCGATACACAGAAGACCCGGACAAAATGACCAACAAAAGGCTAACATTGAAGCATCATGGGAAAGGATCACAGCAAAGCTTAATTCATTGGGACCAGCAACTAAAACAGTATTTAAGTGGAAGCAGGTAAATGGCTAGGAAAGTATTTAAGTGGAAGCAGCTAAATGGCTAGGAAAGTATTTAAATGGAAGCAGGTAAATGGCTAGGAAAGTATTTAAATGGAAGCAGGTAAATGGTTTGGAAAGTATTTAAATGGAGGCAGGTAAATGGCTAGGAAAGTATTTAAATGGAAGCAGGTAAATGGCTAGGAAAGTATTTAAATGGAAGCAGGTAAATGGCTAGGGTTAAGTGAAAGCAGGTAAATGGCGAGGAAAATATTTAAGTGGAAGCAGATAAATGGCTAGGAAAGTATTTAAGTGGAAGCAGGTAAATGGCTAGGAAAGTATTTAAGTGGAAGCAGGTAAATGGCTAGGAAAGTGTTTAAGTGGAAGTAGGTAAATGGCTACGAAATTATTTAAGTGGAAGCAGGTAAACGTCTAAGTACTACTGACATTATAAATATAAAGATTTGGATATTTGTTCCTCATTCATATATTATGAAATAAGATTATGTGAAGAATTTAAATTTCAACTGAATACCTATAAATCTGGAATAACGTATCAGTAAATTTATAATCTACTATCCATGTGTTCAGTTTTAAAAGAGTTCAACAACTAAGGTACATATCTTGGCAATGTGGGATAAAAAAATGATCTTATGCTGTCTGCCTATCAATAATAAAATGAGTTGATCTTTTTTTTTTATAATATAGAGTGACGAGACGAGCAGGACATGTCCCTGATGGTAAGCAACATGCCTGCAACATAACAGCACAGTGACACCGCTATTAGAACACGAACACAAAGAGTCTAAATCATTACCTAGCACTGCACTGCAAGCGCAGTGACAAGCGTCACACAGAGATTTAAGATTTTTTATCTTTATGCCCTATAATTTCACATTGCCCTTCAAATTAAAACACAGTAATGTTTTCACATTACTGCTTGGCGGTAGAATAACTGGCAAAGGTGTGGTACTTCCCCAGGCGGACTCTGCAAAGAGTCGTACCAACTTACCTTCTTACTTTCCTTCCATTTTTCCTCAATTTTGTGCAAGCCCATCACTCCCTGCCTTCCATTTATCCCGTTTAGTTACTTGTGATCCTGGCCCTTTTGCAGATGTTAAATCTCTTTCAAACTCTTCCTGTGCATTTCTATATTTATTAAGAGAGTTTATTTAATAAACTCATATTGTATTAAATAAATAATTAACACATATTGTCAAATTTCAGGCTTGGCGAGATCTGAGAGGTAATTTAAAGAAAAAAGAAGCTAGCAACCAGTCCAATGGCCCCACAAGTGCAGGGAATAATCCACAGACTGGAGATCAGGTGGTGTCTATTATAGGCCCTATGGAGTTCTATGAAATTGATGAAGCCTCCTCTGAGGTATGTATTAAAAAAACTTTGTTATTAATTATAATTTGATTGTTTCTTACAGCTTTCTATTAGCATATTATATTGTTTCTATGTTATCTATTCTATGCTTACAGTTTTTAATTGAAAACTGTAAAATTAAACATCAATTAACAAATACTAAAAACAAAAGAGAGAGCATACAAATTATGCATACCATACATTTGGATTTGGTTCAAGTTACATTCTAGAGTTTGAAGGCCTTTTATTTTTTGCCTACTTTACTAGTTTAAACTAGTAATATAAATTGGAGAACTGAGAGGATGGATGTTTGTTATTCTCACACAAAAAGTACAAAATCATTTTGCAGTAAAACTACAGCAATATAGTTTACCAGTAGCCCCTAGTGAGTTTATCCAAGAAGTTCACGTTTCTGTAATTTTCTTGCGATAAAAAGTACTTTTTGCCTTTTTTTGTTTATTCCAGATTAGAATTTGCGTTCAAATTTGAATCCAGATATGATTTAATAGACTATGCTATTAATAAGGTTAAGTACTTTTTATCACGAAATTAAAGGCATTATAGCTTGTCGTTTCTACAGTAGTGTACTTACTTACACATGTCAATTAATCACCCTTCCGATTTGTAAAGATCCCCAATTGATAAAGATGGATGTGTGCTATGATGATTATTAATTAGTGAACATTATCAGTCCACAGACCCTGTGCATGAATCAACGCCTGCCACCAAGCCTGAGATCAGAACAGTGGTGGTGCTGCCCCTACCCTCACACCCGGATAATGGTGATCCATCACCTGCCGTCACTTCCTCACAGAAGCTTGCTGTCTCCGCACAGAGTATGATATTTGACATCTATCAATTTTACATATTTCACAATGAATTTATTTCTTTAATATATATAATACAGTACCTGGTTGACCGAGCTTTGCTCGGTGTTTTAAATGATATTTAGGCAGGTACGAATTACGTAGTGATGACTTACTTAGATACGAATTAAAGGCTCTAAGTATAAGATTTTCTCAGGAAAAAAAAAGAACAAACAAAAAGAAAAGTCCCGAGTGTAACCATCAGGATTCGAACCGGGGCCTGTTGACTCCGAGGGCGAGCATATTCCGTCTGAGCCATTTAGACTTAAAGTAGTAGTAGTAGAAATAAGTTATCGTATTCTAATGACATTGTAGGAGTTTTTCATTGTCTAAAAACGCGCATAAAATGATGTTTTAAAAAAATAAAACCTAGCTAGATCGATTTATCGTCCCCGAAACCCCCTGTATACATAATTTCATGAAAATCGTTCTAGCCGTTTCCGAGATTCAGATTCTATATTATACCATACCTACATACATATATACCTACAAGAATTGCTCGTTTAAAGGTATAAGATGTATTAATATTTAAAATACATGTAATCAGTTGCGTTAATTTTCACATTCATAATGTTAGTAGGATTAAGTCATGGAGTTATGTGACTTTATTTATTTTCAGATAACTGCGGCAGCACGCTGGACAAACAAATTGACAGGTAATATAGCTACTATATTCATAATACATTTTGATCAAGTATGTACATATTTTTTTTGTTAAATAAGGTGCGTTCGGGTAAGATCGGTTATGGGGTAAGACCATATGAATTAAATTTTTCTCTAATTGCGAATAATTTTCAAACTCTCGTATGATTAAATAGAACGCCATTTTATCGCCCCGCGACCTATAGTTTCTGTTTATCGCTCCGGCAAATCAGAAATCTGCTGTGTGTGAATTAGTAAATTATGCAAAATATTTAGTTTAGCAAGTGAAAGATCGGATGTATTCTTCTTATGGAATCTGCCTTATAAGCAATAAAGGCTACTATTAATTGCAGTCCGAACTTGCCCTTCGGTGGTAAATATGTTATCGTGATCATGAGAGATAAAATTTGTTTTGGCTAACGTCTACAACAAAAACTATTAAACATGTAAGGCAGACAAAATTCACACTTACACTCTGTCTATCCGTTAAGAATTGTAGATTTATTTTATAGATCTGACATACATTGATCTCCAGAAATTAAATAAATCGCAAGACTATGCTAACTAGTCAAAAATCTGTCCGGAATTACCCCAACGCACCTTACCTTACCTATTTTGTAACCTGCACAAATTTTAGTTCGCAATTTGTATTATGTAATTGCATTCTATTCGTTTTTTTTTTATAAGCGTGCAAGACGAGCAAGAAATGCGTCTAAGCATTTACGTCTGTCTATAACAGCACAGTATGGCATTGTGTTATAAATAATCTAGAACCATAGATTAAGCACCCTGTTGATCGGGCATGAAACGAATCTGCTTAAACTCATAACCCCGAAAGCACGCGTCTTTCTTGCCTTGTCGCTCTTGTGGAAGTGTCATACTTTTGTCGCGGCACATCACTCTGTTGCCATAGAAAGTATGCACGTCATCTGCTTACGATTGACACAAAGGAACCGTGCGGAAAATCTAACTCTATACGTAGTACATTCTGTGTACTAAATATCGGGAATTTATCAATAAAACAAAAAATACAAATTATTCATCTAAATTTATTTTATCGCCTTCAAAGTAGGCCCCATCGCTTGCAATACAACATCACCAACGCTTCACCCAGTCTTCCATACATTTTTCATAGGCTATTTGCGGTATGGCCTTTAGCTCATTCAGCGAATTTTCTTTTATGGCTTCTATCGACTCAAAACGTTTTCCTCGAAGTGGTAATTTTAACTTGGGAAATAAAAAAAAGTCAGACGGAGCCATATCAGGTAAATATGGTGCTTGGTCGAGAACTTTTGTTGAATTTTTCGCTAAAAACTCTTTCACTATAATGGCTGTGTGTGATGGTGCATTATCATGGTGCAGCATCCATGACTTGTGTTGCCACAAATCTGGACGTTTTCGGCGGATACTATCACGCAAACGCTTCATGACGCCTAAATAATATTTTTTATTTATTCACTGTTTCTCCCTCTGGAAGGAATTCGGAGTGAACCACACCACGGTAGTAAAAAAAAACTGTCAGCATCACCTTGATTTTGGAGCGACTTTGCCGCGGTTTTTTGGGTTTCGGCTCGTGTTCGAGACGCCGTTCTGAAGACTGTTGGCTTGTTTGCATGTCGTACTCATAAACCCATGTCTCGTCGCCAGTTATTATACGTTTCATAAAGGTCGGATCCGTAGAAGCTCGGGAAACCATGTCTTCAGCGACATGCTTTCGCTGCGCTTTTTGAACAAAATTGAGCTCTTTTGGAACTAGTCGAGCGGCGACGCGTTTCATGCCTAAAATGTCAATGAGAATGTTGTGGACGGACTTAAAAGACATGTTCACCTCACTAGCCAACTCATACGTCGATTTTCGAGCACTAGCTTCTTGATTCTGTCGATGTTTCCTTTGGTCGTAGCGGTTGAAGGTCTACCAGAACGAAGCAAGTCTACTACTACTTCTCGGCCTTCTTTAAAAGCCTGTTATACCTACCATTCATAAGCCCTTGTTTTCGATATACACGATTCGCCGTAGGTAGGTATTTCGCAACATTTTTAGTGATTCACCACATGAAATATCATTCGAAACACAAAATTTAAGATACACTCTTTGTTCAACAATATTTTCCATTGTAAAAATCGCCGAAAACTCAAAACTATGACCAACAAAAAGTGTAGTTTAAAACAAATTAAATGACAGATCCCGCTCAAACTTTGCGCGCTAAATCAGTACAGTGCTACCAACATACAGTGAAAAAAAATTAGAACGACCTCTTTTACACGGGTCTTTTTATTGACATATTCCCGATACTTTTTACACAGAGTAGTACAGTAGTATATTTATGTAAACTGGGTCGTCCCCTTACTACACCAATCCTACTAATATGTATTATGTCAGTGTTGGAGATTTGTGTTGCTAAATCACGTCATAACATAATTATGAACGGATCGGACTCAAATTGGTAACACAGATTGTAGTCTGGAAGAACACACAGGCTTTTTCTTTTTATCCTGAGAAAATAACGGGAACGGGAACTACGTGGGTAAAACCGTTGGTAGGTAGGGCTAGTAAAAATATATCGCGATAAGTAAATTCAATTTCCATCATCTTCACCAGTTCGCCATAACCATAACTCTGAATATGCTCTGGAAACGTAGATCACACTAGGACACCGTAAATCCGTAATATTAGCAGTACTGCATATCGGTCGAGTAACTGGCAAAGGTGTGGTGTGTTGTCACTATAATATAAATATATTTTTTAAAGTATAGCGTAACAAGACGAGCGAATTAGTGTTGGAACACAATAATGTTTGCACACTTAGTACCTACTTTCGTTTAGTTTTGCCCCCTGTGACCCCCCATGGTTCAGACCGCGCATGGGTTTATCATGAGAGAAGTCTATGTTCACTAGACGACAGTATAATGAGTCTAATGACATTTTATTTTGTTTTTCCAGCTCCGAAAGCGATAATGAAGGTAGCCAGATAGTGACATCAGTTAAATTTGAACACTTAGACCCGCTCTCTGCGAATTTCGATGAGAAAAGTGTATATTCCCCCAAAAAAACCTCCAAATTGTGGAAAAAGAAACCAAGAGTTGACCGAGCCCTAAAAGTGAAGAGATCGCGTTCACAGTACGACGACGATGATGATGAAGAAGACGATGAAAAGTTCTTACTCAGTTTTCGTAGTAATATGAAGCGACTTAACAATCTACAGAAGCTAGATTTTAAAATAGGAATGCTTCAGTTGATAAAACAAATAACGCACGACCCTGACGGTGTTTGAAACGAAGCATGCATACACCTAGAGAGCATAACTGACGCGCTGGTGATCAATCCCTCATGCTACAGAATGTCTACTGTGTAGTGTGCAGCCCACTTTATACTGAACTGATGGGAGATGGGATGATAGATGGGAGAAGCCAAGAGTTGAAGGCGTGACTCGCCACGGTGACTAAATACTGGTTAGGTGATGACACTTGCCCTCGATGATGAAGATGTCTTGAAACAGATACTGTTTCAGGTTCTGAAACGTGGACTTATTTGATAAAAAAACATGAAATGAAGAACTTGCCCTACATAAAATTTAAATGAAGTATCTATATTTTGTTCTCACTAAAATAGATGCCTTAGTTATGTATCTAATAAACTGTATTTAGTCACATTTGAAACGTTTTTTTTCTCTGTTTTAACTTTAACCCTACCTACAGAAGAAACCGATTCATTCTTGACTTGTTATATGAGTATGTGAAAGTAAGGCACAAAGGCACTGCCAGTTATTCTACCGCCAAGCAGTTTAGGAACCAGTTTGAAGGGCAATGTTTCAGAACAGGGCATCAGGATAAAACATATACACAATACACATGTCTGGGTGACGAGCGCAGTGAAGAATGAAGTCATCATCATCGTTAGCCCATGTTCATCCACTGCTGGACATAGCCTTTTTCAATATTGTCCCACCAAATCCGGTCCTCGGCTCTCCGCATCCATCCGCTTCCCGCCACTCTCTTCAGGTCGTCGGTCCGCCGAGCGAGAGGCCGTCCCACGCTCCCACGGGACGTTTCGAACGTGGTCTCCACTCCAGAACCCTTCTCCCCCAACGTCCATCGGTTCTGCGACATATGTGGCCCGCCCACTGCCACTTCAGCTTGCTTATTCTCAAGGCATGTCGGTTACCTTAGTTTTCCGTCGGATATCCTCGTTGCGGATTATATCCTTCAGAGAGACTCCGAGCATAGCTCTCTCCATAGCTCGCTGTGCAACTTGGAATTTGTGGACGAGCCCTTTTGTCACTGTCCACGTTTCCGCCCCACAGGTTAGGACCGGGAGGATGCACTGGTTATATACTTAGGACTTTAGGCATTGAGGCAGTGGCCACTCAAAGATTTGACGTAACTTCCCAAACGCTGCCCAGCCCAGACGTATTCTTCTGTCAGCCTCTTTGTCGAAGTTGTTTCTACCCAGTTGAATAACTTGGCCTAGATAGATGTATTCTTGCACAACTTCGATGCTGACATTATCGACTGTGATTGCGATTGGGTCTACAAATGAATTGAACATGACTTTCGTCTTGTCAAAGTTCATACCCAAACCCACCAGTCTGGAAGAAACACTTAGGCTCCGCAACTCCGACAAGTTCCGTGGCGTCTCTGCCATTATAACAATGTCGTCTGCGAATAGTAGGTGTGAAATGTATTTACCATTGATATTTATGCCCAGACCGTTCCAATTCAGTGTTTTGAAGACGTCATCTAGTGCGTTAGTGAAGAGCTTCGGAGAGATAAGGTCTCATTGTCTCACTCCACGCTGCAGAAGGATTGGTCTTGTCTGAACACCCTGGATTTTCACGGTCATGGTTGCGGCTTTGTATAGACACTTCAACACCGTGGTGTAGCGCCAATCGACTTGGCATCTCTGCAGAGACTCCAGAACAGCCTAGGTTTCGATGGAGTCAAAGGCTTTCTAGTAGTCCACGAACGCCAAGCAAAAAGAGCGATTGTACTCTTCGGTCTTCTGTACAATCTTCCGCAGCGTATGTATGTGGTCTACGGTGCTATAGCCCTTTCGAAACCCAGCCTGCTCCGGCGGATGAAATTCGTCAAATCTTCGGGCAAGGCGATTCGAGATGACTCTTGAAAACAGCTTATAGACGTGGCTCAGAAGTGATATCGGGCTATAGTTCTTTAGTAACGTTTTATCGCCTTTTTTGAAGAACAAGGTGACCACGCCTCGGGCGTTATACCTTTTTCGATGATAGCATTAAATAGCTTCCGAAGTTGTTCCAGGACTGGACGCCCACCAGCTTTTAAGAGTTCTGATGTAATGCCATCATCTCCGGGGGCCTTGCGGCCTTGTTGTTCTTAAGCTGCGCAAGAGTCATCCCGATTTCGGGAATCTCTATGTCCGGTAGCTCATACGTGAAGTGGCGGGTTAGTCTAGCACGTCTGTCGTCCTTTCTGAGATGTGGGTTTCGGTGTGTGTGAGGAGTATAGTTGCCCGTAGAACATCTCAGCTTCTACCAGTAGATCTGGCTTTGCTGTAAGGACTCGACCAACGAATGTCGTAAGCTTCGTCAGATGACTCCTTCCCAATTCCTTAGCGAATACTTTTGAAACTCTATTTCGACTAATTGCATCTTCGACTGCTCGAGTGTTGCTTTGTCGTATTCGCTTTTTTATACGCATATTGAGAAGGCGATAGTCTGACGAATCTGTCGACATCTCCCGTCTCTGCCGCTGTGACATCTGGTCCGCAATTCCAGCTGAAATTCTTTGGATGCTGCGAAGATATGGCACGGTGACGGACGGAGCGTAGACTTTATCAGACGATTTCTCTCGAGTCGGAAATTTATATTAAAAGTTGCTCGGACAAGTCGGTGATCGCTTCCGGTGTTAAACCTGTTGATCACTATGACATCTTTGAATATATACATCCTATTCGCCATAATAAAGTCGATCTCATTTTTTGTCACCCCATCAGGGCTTTGCCAAGTCCACTTTCTATGAGGCTTTTTCTGAAAAAAATGAGTTCATCAGGGATAACCTCTGGGATTCGCGGAAGTTTACCAGCATTTGGCCCCTTGAGTTTCTACTGCCAACACCATGCACTCCAATTGCAGATTCTCCGCGTTCCTGTACTCCCACTTTGGCGTTGAAGTCCCCCATAACAACGGTGTAGTGGGTCGTGGTGGTATTATATATGGCTTTTGTTATGTCTTCGTAGACAGCCTCGACCTCTTCATCGGAGTGTGTCGACGTAGGAGCATAGATCTGGACTACCTTCAGAGAATATCTATTGGTAAGTCTGAGTATGAGGTATGCTACCCGCGTAGACACTACCAACTTCCATCACGTTGTTACAGAGAACATTGTCGACCATAATGCCAACCCCGCCCTGTGACGTCTTATCGCCTTCCCGATAGTAGAGTAGGTGGCTTGATTCCAGAGTAACCGTGTCCTCTCCCTGTCTTCGGACTTCGGATACCCCCAGAACGTGCCAGTTTATGTGACCTAGCTCTGAGTCGAGTTCAGCTAGGTAAACGTCTTCCTTCAACGAACGAGCATTATAGGTCGCCAGAAAAAGTCGTTGTGGGTGGTGACCAGTCCGCGCCCGGGGATTCATCGCACCCTCTGTCCCGCTTGGACTCCGACCGTCACCACGATGGCCGGGATTAACGGGACCACCTCGTGACACTCATCATATTGGAAGATTTGCCCATTATGAAGAATGAAGTGCTAGGTAATTGTTTGGATTCTTCAATTTCCAATAGCTGCGTGGCACTATGGCACTGTGCTGTTATGGGCAAGAGTGTTGCTTACAATCAGGGACATACCCTGCTCATTTCGTCACTTTACACTTTGATACAAAAAATACAAACATGATTTTCCTACCTTCAAACAGACATATTTTGTTTGTGATCACTAAAATTGTATTTAAAATATTACCTACATAACTTGGGTAGGTTTTTATTGGAAGTTTAGAGTCACACCTGCCACATAACAGCACAGTGACACGCAGCTATTGGAACATGAAGCTTACCACTGTTACCTAGTACTGCACTGCGCTCGTCACCCAAAGATATAAGATATTGTATCTCTAAGCCCTGTAATTTCTCTGGAAACATTGCCCTTCAAACCGGAACACAGTAATATTTGCCCATTACTGCTTGGCGGTAGGATAACTGGCAAAGATGTGGTACTTCCCTAGGCGGACTCTGTCAAGAGTCTACTAACCTACCTAGGTAAGTAGTTGTAGTGGTACACTATTACTAGTATGATGAGCCAAAACCACAGTCTTTCGTTGCAGACTTTCTTACAATATTATATCTATTCTTAAGATACCTACTTGGCTACATTTTAAGCTGTAGCTTCAAAAGGTTATTGCAGGATTCCTTAAAAAATAAAAAACCAAAATATTTTTATATTTTTTACTTGAGGTGTAAGTTTATTCGCGTAACAATTTCTCAATACAAATTCCCATTTTGTACACACCTTTTCTCATATTTGTTTTGTATTTATCGTTTATAAAAGTTGACTCTCTAAAATTTTAACATATCGTCATTTCTGTTCCCTATATCTAATTCGCTTCACCACTGTTGTTCAACCAAGTTATAACAGAGGAGACTAAAGCAAAGTATTTATTAGGAGGAAAACAATAGTTAATGCGGACTAAACGACACAAATAATATTATACAAAAATAGTGTTTCGATGAACTTGGAATGGGTTCCGACTACGTGCCGCATTGTAGGGCCGCAGCGAAGACATTTAAAACAAAACACACCTCAAAAACTAGCTTACACTGCTTTTCGAACTAAAAACACTTCGTCAGGAAATCTTAGGTATTTAATGTCCTCCTGCTTATTTTTTTTAGGAGCATTTACAACGAAACGCAAACACATGTCGGTATATCTTGACTTAGAATTACGAAAGACAACACTGTCTCGGAATCAAGCTATACCGGCAATCATACGTGCTTAGGATAATAATCGTTGACTCGAGACGCTGTAGTCGTACTTGAATTTGGTTGTAAATACGCATCTCAAGTTGTAACAAAGCAACATGGTCTGAGGCCATTTGACAAGCGGAAAAATTGTGGGACGGCAATTGATCGGATAATTTGGAGATCTAAGATTCTTGAAGTTCTGAAAAACCAGTGTTTTTATTGAGTGATTGAGGTGTTTTGCGCCCTCGCGTACGGCGTATGGCGTAGTGTGTCGGGCCCACCGTTCTACCGACATTGCACTCTTCACACTGGTATGCGGAATTAGCCAATCCGCGGGGCTGCCAGTTACACCTAATAAGAAAATTCGTTACTATATAACAACTAAATCACGTTTAAATCAAAATTTACATTATTAATTATTTCATTCTTATCAATGTAAACAAATCTAATCTGCTACAAAAAATTAGCAAATTTAAATACAAAGATCACCTATTCCGTCTATTATAAAATTAATCACTTAAGTATTAGAAAAACACAATGTTGAGAGTGGGATGCGCCGGCGCGCGTCGCACCTCACTTGTGATATAGTTTATTATGCCTTCCAGTGTACATTCAACGAATGTTAGCGACGTACATGTATTGCGTTGACAAATTACAAACTAAAAAAATTGACTGTACATTTATATGTAAATATTTGTACATATTGCACTCTGAAGTAACAAATTATTAGAAATATCTGTCGAAACGAAGAATATATACGCATAACCAAATATTTCAGTAAATATGAAATGAAAGATATCAGCGATCACAATATTCGTAGGTCGTCTCTAATCTAGGTCCCTACGGCTTACAAAGCTTACAAAAGATAAATACAGAGGTCATTTACAAAAAAATATAATTCTACCCAAATAATATAAAAATAACAACAGCCATCTGTACTTTCTTAGATGAATAAAATTAAACGTACATATGTCAAACATATGACAATAGAATCTAAAGGTACCTATGTACAAATTTTAATGGACACAGGCGGTCTCTCCGGCAGAGACCGCCGCTTTACAAAGACTGGACGTGCCACGTTCGGTCACTACTATACTCAGTGCTTTAAATTAAATAAAGATGTTTAGGCGAAAAGGCCTTAACAGACGTAAAATTCACAAACCACCAATCTAAATTTACAAGATAGAAATACTCTCATTTTCTCTTAAAAAATGGCGGAGTATGTGAATTTAATCCGTTAGTCTGTAGAGGCTTTAAAGGGGTTTGAGTTGTGATAAACCAACCATCGTGCGTTCCTGAGCCAGTCTTGTTCCTCCCTCGGTAGTCATGGTCTCGTATATCAGCGCAGCCGGCATTCCGCACCTACATGCCGTCTCATCGAAGCGATATAAACTTATCATCTTACTAATGTTCCATTATCAGCTAAGACACAAATTATATTACCGTTTACTTATTACTTCTCGTATGAGATTATTAAATACTTAATAAATCTATTACGATTTCGAAATTGAGTAATATATCAAACGCGACCGGCTGTGCACCGACGGAAGGCGAACCTATAAAGCTAATATGAACTCTACGATGACGTATTACAAATACTTATCGAATGGCAGTTTTTAGTCGCGGGCGAGCCGAGGCTCGAGGCAAGGCAACGTATCGTAGCAAGGATCCCGTGACTTCGCTATCACCTACAACTTATTAGACGTCATATTTAAGTAGAGCCCCAAATATGAACTCACGCATACAAGACGCACCATGTTTTCATTTACGTTTATAATGGCAGTGTGTTGATTACAGAACGCGTCCCAAGAGACTGTAAGACACTCCGTGAAGATTTGTGCTTCGAATGCTATTTCACACGACTAATGGTCCGAATTCACCGAGTCGACTACACTGCAAGGAAACCTCATGATAACACAAAAATTAGATTAAGTTAGTAACTGCAACAGTGAGCTAATTAAAAAGTCCTCAAAGAAAAACGTCTGAAAATCCTGTTCCGGTTTTTGAGTGGAAATATTAGAATTAGGTTGATACGATTGGTACAAGACCGAGACAGACAGCAAAGTAAAAGAGATAGATAGACTAAATCCAGTCGTGAGACAGAGAATGCTGCCATGATGACAATGGTTGTCATCAGATTCTATTGAAATTCCTCAAATAGATATTGGCCAGATTTGCTTACGTAAAAATGTAACCAACGCAGTGCAGTCTCACTCAGCGGACGGAGCTTAACGCTACAATTTAAATTATATTCGACAAGTCCGTACAAAGGACAGCGCGGTCCGCGGTGCAAGCTCGATCGTAACACTCGATTTAATTTTAAGAAATGCATTTCCAAAATCTCAGGCACACGTACGTATAACGACTAAACTGAAAATAACACTGACATGGCCCATTTCGGTTACAACCGAAGTTGACACTATGGCTTAGGGGATTGACAGCCGTTTAGCTGAGCTGTCATTCTAGAAATATCTTTGTCCTCCTAGGAAAAAAAGGGTTTCTAGTGAGGATGATAACATCTTTGTTGTCTTCCATCCCCCTAGCTGGTCAATGTTGCCAGCTGAGTGGTATTCTCATTTTAGTCGTGTAGTATTTAGTTAGACACACGTTATGGCATGTAGTATAGACAATACAGCACGCACCAATCAGACTCTTAATTCTAATCGCGTAGATTATGGATACGCGAGGTGGCCGAGCGATGTGACAGAAGTTAGACGGACAATCATGCCGATACTAAAAGCTTTCCCTGACAGGATGAGGTCAAAACATAATATTGAAACAAAGACTTTAATATGGCCAAGTAATGAAATATTCATTTTTCGCAAGTGAGGAGGAAATAAAATTATTATTTTACTAACCCATTTAAATATTTTATAGCATGAGGCGTTCCCAGAATGTCGATCAAATGCTAAATATTTCCATCTGGCGTTTAGTTTCATTTTAGTTAGAAAAATATATACTCGTGAATGTTAATTAGTTATATTTTACATCTATCCGTCACCCTGAAAACGCTATCATCGTTTACCGATCTAATATGTTTAAAAGAGAATTCACAACGTCTTTCTTTATAATGAGGTGTTTTCAGAACGCAAAAAGCCTGTCAAAATAATTAATCAATTGTATTGTGAATCTGATGGCGTTTATGTTTTATTTTGTTAGAGACTCCACAACAATCTGTCATTCTGAAAAAACCTTATTAAAAAGATCGTTCACATCATCACAAAGAATCTATTCTTATCTTATCTAAAGATTAAAACTTATTGATGGATTTTTGCCAATATTATCCTTTGTTTCTGACTATAACATGTATATTTTTAACTGCCTTTATTAAGTAAAAATAGTTTTTTTTTAAATTACAAATCTGTTAGAACCTTTTTTCTTACAATTTGTGAATTATGTTATCTTATGAATATATCAACTCCTGTCATGAAAAACTTCTAATACCAAACATCAATGCTAGTGATAACCGAGATGAGCTGAACGAAAGAAGACGCTTAACAACGCTTACCGATAATTGAGATCGTTAATTTAGTCTCTAAACTATATTTCACACGTCAACAGTAGGTACAAAACGCAGGTAACGCGAAATAAGGCATACGTTTTTGTAGCACTTCCCTGGCAGTATATTGATTTTACCAGCATTTCTAAACGCGAGTATGTAAGAGGAATTAGTGTTTTCGATATATTTACTGTCTCATCTAACCGCTGAATTCCAATCAATCGAACAATAAAACAAACGAAGTCAAGGCCAAAAACTTCAAAATTATGGAGGTTTTCGTTAGAGAAATTTTACAATATGAAACATTGGCGAAATTCAACTAAATTAAAAATGTATATTTGCATTCTAAAACGCGTTTTTAACATCATATTGCAAAAAATTCTTCCAGCTTTTAAGAAGCAAAAAACCGGTAATAGTTTTCGGTAAACGAATTTTAGTGACGTTAAAATAACTGAAACGCAAAATTGTGCTTTTGTAATACCGAGGTAAGAGGACTTTAAGGATAAAATAACGAATGAAATGCACTGCAATTCAAAGAACCTATTTCAAATAGGTTTTATAAATCGTTGGAACTGTAAATGTATCGAAAAGACTAAAATTACCTCCAAGTTTCGCGAATTTGTGTATTTCTCGTTGACTTGCATGGTAGCGACTGGTCAACATTTCAATGTTTTTAATTCGTTACATATAAATGTTACGAATGATTAAAAATGAGTATTTGATATCATGAAAATTGGGCATTTTTAAGGTGAAGTCCACATTATAAGTGACTTGGGGTCAAAGGGAGAGGTTAAGTGGTCTAAGTATACACAACAGAGGTAGCAAAACCCTTAATGGTTTTGCTTCTTTTCCCTCTTAGAAATTTTCGTACGCGTTAGTCAAAATACTGGAACATTCCAGTCTTTTGACTAAAGCGAGTAACGCGAGCAAACGAGACATTTCTTGTATAAAAAGTATTATAAATATGTGAAAACCATGTTACTTGTTTCCCTGTTAAGCCATTCGACTAGCTTTAGTAGGAGAGTTCACGTAATTCAAGTATTCTGTGCAAAGTTAAAAACTGTTGAAAGAATTTAAATATATGATGTGATATAATTATTCTTATATTTTTGCAACCAATTGGTACTCTCTATGACTTCAAAAATATAGACCAATCGCCACCTTATTTGCAGTAACAAAGAGACAGATTTGGCTTGTAAGCTATAGTTGGTATTGCGTGCATGACCTACCAACATTTTTACATTTTTTAGTGTCTATTACACCAGTATTGTTCCCACGAAGTAAGCTCGGCCAAATGTAGAGAATCGCGTCTATTTTAGAAATTACAAACAAGCTGCCATTTTGTACTTTTTAACATTATACGTAAGGAATGTGATAATCTAGTTAAATAAATATTACAAGATAGAGGGTTAATTTTATGGTTGCTACTTCTCTAACCGACACCTACATAACAGCTGCCATAACATGCACGCAATCTCATTTATCTTTATTTTTTAAGATTTCTGTATAGTTTAGAATGTGACCAAACCTGTCTCTTCAAATTATAAAATCGTAATGATTGAGTAGAGAAAAAAGATACCTCGGACTGTTATTATTTATTATTTAAGTATATGGGGTTATCGGATACCTAAAGCCTATGTTAAGAAGCTGTGTTCATATCTCCTAGTAATTGTACAAGTGAAGGCGAGCTATGAACACTACAACAGACGGCGACGTGAAAGCTACCGAAGAATTTATCGTAATAAGTCACACTTACGTCAGCCTACGGTAATAAAACGTTATAATGTAATCACAGCAACAATAAACTATAATTAACGTGACTCGAGCGACACAGGACAACGGAAAAACTGTACTGAGACGGGACAAGACATATAAATAATTTTATTTCAAAACGTTTACAATGTAGTCGAATGGCTATTCAAAATTTTGGTAAATAAAAACTATCAACTTTTCACCCAATAGAAACATTTTCATATATTATTTTTTTCTCTATAACTCTCATAAACATACGTAATTTAGACGTACTTAACCGAACTTAGCTTAGTGGTATCCGCGACCGACTCCAGTCGAAGGCTTGGCGCAGCGCGTCCAAGTGTAACACTAAATATATATCCGAACGTTCAACAACACATATACACTAATCTCTCGCGTCGGTCACCGAATACGGGCTTATAAATACACTCACGTCCTTGCGCACTTTACTAAAACTAGGCAGTCTATGAGCGTTCTCTCCAGAGGGTCATATCGCGGCGGGGGTTCGCGCGCGCGCGGGGGGTGGCTAGAGGGCGGGCGCGTCGACGACGGGCGTGTTGGCGACGTCAGCCACGTCCCAGATCTCCTCGAGGAAGGGCGGTAGCTTCTTGTTCTTGAGTTTGAGAGAGATGCACATGTTGGAGTTCTGTGCACCGAGGGTGCGGATTTCGGTGAGGATGCCCAGGATCTTGGCGAAGACAACGGGGCAGCGCGCGGAGCCGCCGAGCTGGTTCATGATGTACGTGCGCAGCGTCGTCAGGTAGTACCGCTGGATCTCCTCCACTAGCAGCGGCTGCTCCAGCCCCGGCCGGTCTGCGAATACAACGATATTCTTCAAAAGGTCTGGCCTCGGTAGTGAGCCTGCTGGCTTACAACGATATTCTTGAAAAGGCCTGGCCTCAGTAGTTAGTCTCCTAGCTTACAACGATATTCTTGAAAAGGCCTGGCCTCAGTAGTTAGTCTCCTAGCTTACAACGATATTCTTGAAAAGGCCTGGCCTCAGTAGTTAGTCTCCTAGCTTACAACGATATTCTTGAAAAGGCCTGGCCTCAGTAGTGAGTCTGCTTGTTTACAACGATGTTACGATAACTTAGTGGGCTAAAGTTGGCTTGCTCAGAAGACAACTAAATATTTTTGAAGACGCTTTCGCTGATAGACGAACAGTACAACCGATTACAGAAGAAATTTCTGAGTTGCCTATGTGTAGACTTCGGTCAGTTGGTGTTGTTTGAATATGGTGCGCCACAGATGCGAAAATCAAATTCTAAAAACATAGTTCTTCAAAAACGGCCGAGACGTATACCTAAGTCTGAATAAAAAATATGATAGCAACATTATTGTATTGATATTGAAAAAAAAAACTTTGGTATTTTGCCCACTGCTAGCTACTCTCAAACGACTGCTGTCATGACGATTAAAACATTCGAATAATCTTATTAGGAAATCATTTCACTTGTCTATCGTACATGGTGGAGGAAATATATTTGGAAATTACCTGAGAATATAACGATGGCTGTAAGTAGCGCGTAGTGCACATTGTCCATCTGCATAGCGTACATGCAGCGGCAGAAGTGTAGCAAGTCTTCTATGACGTACGCCATACCGGCCTTGCGGTAGTTGTCGCGGGTGTACGCCTGGTTGTTGGCGAACAAAACGCTGTCTGACACTGCGTCGTACCGGCGCGCCACTCGCAGCATCATCACTTCACTTGAACACGCCTGCAAAACGATATAATAACCTTTATTTCTTCTGCATTAAGGTACTAGACCAAATTTAAAACTACATTGCTGACGGTATTGGACAAATGGACGAAAGGCATCATTGGTAACCTTCTCATGTCGTATGAGCTCCGTGTTTATTAGTATTAACGAGAAAGGTACACAATTAAGAGCTTGGCTGCGATCTTGTGGTTACTTCAAGTGGCCTTTACCACCTATTGATCCTCCCACCCAGTGTTCAAATCAACATATTTTATTTTTTGCGCTTGACATGTCGTATCATTTTCAATTCACGTGCTTGTAGTAGACATTTTCGAGACAGATACTCGATGTGGATGACTAATCATGCTCAAGTAAAGAGCATAAAGGGGTCTCCCAATGTTCCAAAGCTGGATTTTTTAAATAGTATAGCGCGACGAGATGAGCGGGACATTTGGCTGATGGCAAGCAACATGCCTGCCACATAACAGCACAGTGACCAGTGACACGAAGCTATTGGGATATGATAAGTCCAAATCATTACCCGGAACTGCGCTCGTCACCTAGAGATATAAGATGTTTTATCACTATCCCCTATAATTTCACTGGAAACATTGCTCTTTAAACCGGAAAATAGTAATATTTGCATATTACTGCTTTGCGGTAGAATAGACAAAGGTGTCGTACTTCCCCAGACGGACTCTGGAAATTGCCGTGATATTACCGCATGAAAGCCCTGAAAGAATGAGCCTGAAACTTTTTACATTTATAGTAACCTAGTAACTATTGGATATTAAAAAAGAACTGACCTTTAGTAACGTGATCTGATCCGACTGCGAGATCTTGGCGAACCCAGGGAGCCCCTTTGCAAACTCCACGATGAGCTGCACTGTGAGGATGGTCATCTCCGTGATTTGTCTGAATGGCATGTCTGTTTCCTCATCATCTTCTTCAGACTGCCACGTCTGCAAGAGACGTTTAATGTTACTTCTGGAGAGTTTAATTTGCACTTGTATAGTACAGGGGTCCCGCTTTCAATCAATCAAGTGGTCTGGCTTGGCGGACATGAGGTGGGAGAGGGGTTGCTTTGGTTGGTAAAGGAACTGATTGTTAATAATACACCTCAAAACATTGTATTATTCACATGCGCTATCGCTCGAAGGGATAAATTTGTTAATGGGATTTTTCTTTGGCTGCTTTTACCCACTTTTTAGTCGAGGAACATCTCATAAGTTCACGTCACAGACGTATGTAATAGCAGTATATCTGTACATACACAGGTAAATATTATGCAATTTTGGCGCCGTTTAATATGTACTAAAATCTAGTTTTCAATTCCTTTATGACTGCAATTTTTCAAATTTTTAAATTTACTTTTTGACCATTGTTCAAGTTAATAGAGTGTGATTGTTTCATCAAACCATTCCAGGAAAAGATCTTGCGATGTAGGATTATTCAAGCATGAAAAAATATTAAAGAGTTAGTAGTGAAGTTTTGTGATATTTTTTTATTAGTCTTGTTGCTGGTAGTCTCATCAGTAGTGCGCATTAAGCTAGAGTTTGCTTAGCTTAGCCCATTAACACGGCTGGCACGTTTTTTTAATTAATTTGTTTCGAATGGTTGTACTCTAATGTTGGTATTGTATAGGACGTCGTTTTCGTTTACTCAAGGAAAAAGATTTTGTACCCAATAGTAATAAGTTTTTTTAATCAATTGAGCTCTCCTCTTCAATAAGGCCGCCGAATGTGGCTGAAAGTTAAGCCGGGCTGCACCAAACATATCACACGTAAGTTATCCGTAAATTAATTAAAAATGAGTAACAACTACGTTGATTTTCATTGTAAATTCTAAAAGTAATGTTTCGTTTTTGACCGTTAAAAATGTTTGATTTAGTGTAATGGTGTTAATAGAATATTGTAAGAGTATATTCACCTGCGTGACCCTCTTGAGATCTTCCTCCGATGGTTGCTCGTATCCCTCCTGGTACCAGACGAGCCTCGCTATGAGCGACTTCTGGTTGGTGGTGAGGGGGGGGATGTTCTTCTGCCTGTTCTGCTCCATCAGCTTCTCGCTGAGGAAGCGCGGCACCACCTCGTGCTGCAAACATTCCAGCTTCACGTCGGAAACCGTGCGATTATTATCTCGCATCAGAACCATTATACACAGAACAAGCTACGCAATGTACTGTCGATGATCCTTTACAATAAGCATGCACACAGTAGCGGAATTTGGATAATGTGGTCGAATCAAAAGCGTTAGCGTTGGGGTTAATAAAGGAACTTACAATCTTCGCCGCTTCGGGCGGAGGCGGGTCACACTGCATGATGGCCGGCATGTGGTCTTCTACCGTCGTGGTGCTAACTGGGAGTTTGTCTTTGTCTCTCTGGGCTTTCTTCTCTTTTCTCTTCGCTAAGCACTGGTTCTCGGGCACTACGCACTCTGGTCGCATTCCCACGGCCAGACATTTCTTTAGTCGACATTCCTGACATTTTCTCCTCATATACATGTCCATTTCGCACGCGTGCCCGAATTTGCATATGTACACAGCATTTTTAGTCACGCTCCGCCTGAAGAAACCTGAAAATCATGGAAATAACATCAGCACTAATCACGAACGCGATCTTGGATAATGGAATGACGAAATAGAATTCGCGAAACCGGTTTGTTTAGAGATAAGATAATGTAGTCATGAACGCAAAGGTTGCCTGAAAGGCGGCGGTCATTGACAGCGGCGAGCTACGTATGCGCTATAATGTAGATTTTTATTACAAAACAAACAGATAGACTGAGCGTAAATGGTTCGAATTGGACGTAATTGGAGTGGTCAAGGTGCGGGGCCGTATATTAGTGAGTATCCCGCCGCTCAGTCCGAATAAACTGGTGATATTTACTGTCCCGGCGGAGGTTGACCGAGATGGCGGATAGGCATTCGTGAATCAGGCAGTAGACGCCCTGCAGACGGCTATTGTGACGTCCCGTCTCGCCACGTAGGTATATGCAACTGGTAGTGGTCAGCCTCGACACAATGCGCCAATTCAGCACTAAATTGGCACGTTGTGGGCGCAACGAGGGCCACACGTGGAATAACTAGCTCGGCAACACTCGCCGCTCGCTAATAATAAAGACCTGATCGTGTTACAACTTTTGGAGCTTTATTTGGTCGGGAACATTACCATGCAAATGAAATTCAAATGCAGCCTGCGTTTGGAACGAAGGTGCGGCGTAATTTATTTCGCACACAAGCGTTCGTTAGACTTCATTCCGGGGTGATGTCATACCTTTGCAGCCCTCACAAGTGAGCGCGTTGTAGTGATATCCGGAGGCTCTGTCTCCGCAGACGAGGCATAATTCCTCCTGTTGTCGCGGGGCGGGGCCTTTCTTCTGCCGCCTCGCTTCACTATCTGTGCTGCATCCATTGACACTTGACGCTGGCGAAAGTTCTTCTCGACCTGTAACAATGCAACACGACCATAAGTTCTTCTGCTAAATGCAACTGCGCAATAAAATCTTAAAAATCGTACAGAGCTCATCCGGTCCGCGCGACGCCCGACTGTCGAGAACATCTAAAATCGGACGCTATAAAATTTGCATACGTTTCATGAACCATTTGTCGACTCGAACGGGCTCGTTTTATTTTTCGTATTTGTTCCTTGGAAGAGATGTTTGTAACGAAATACTGGACAATATTTCGGCAGGAGCGCGGACGTTTCCTGCCCGAACAAAGGTGCTGGTATCTCGGTCCGCATACAAATGACGGGTCATATTAGTTTTGTATTCCAAGCACACACGGGACCAGGGTGTGGATGTGCGATGGAAATGTAATCGGCAATTGTCAATCACGCAGTCGGAACTCCATAAAATGTACTACGATTTATTAATAACTCTTGTACGAGTATCTCTACGCTGGTTTGGTTCCCATAGAACAGGCATCACACACTTCCGCTTGTAAGCCGCAATGAATCCTCCCCTATGAATGCATATCTAATTTCATTCATTAGCCCACACCTACATGGAATATCATATTAAATGTAAAATTCTGGACCCTTATGACCATCTGCTGTTCTAATTGAATTAAGAGTCGTAAACTATAATTGGCGCCATAAAACGAGAAGGTAAACACTGCTTCCATTCCATACGTAATAAGATTTAACCGCACATAATATTTCTGTTCTAATAGGTACCATAAAGAAGCGATACCAGACGAAACTTTACGATGTGTAACAATTACAAGTTTCGAAAGCTTCAAAGCTACTAGATAGATCATCATTCGTTCTGTGTAAAAGGACTATCTTTTAAACCTGATCTAGCCATTAACCTTATTTACATATTTATTGTTCCCTTTAGCTGGGTCTTTGCCCGACGTGGCTAGGTATTATACCCATATTATAGCAATTACGCAACCGGTCAAAATAGCCGCCGCCAAAAACTAGTTCCACCTCTTTCCACGTGGGATCGGCGCCAGATTTGAGGCCACGACGTAACGTGAATATTTATTATTGAGTAATTCTCTGAATCTATCGCCGGTGTCACGCTATTTAAAGAAGAGAGAGAGAGAGAGCTTCGGCTTGAGTCAATTTGCGTAAAAGTGGCACAATGAGGTCAAGTGCGCTCGCTTTCGAGGCTCAGGCTATTTGCATCGTGAACTGTGGAGATATGAGTGCGGCATATCATTGCACTGACCTGCGCACGAATGGGTTATTTTTATCAGCTCTTTAAAAACAAGTGCCGTTTCTATTCTCGAGAATACATCGAGAGGTCGCAGTATTCAGCGGTGTCGGGTTCGATGATTCGTATCACGGTCGTTTACACAACGTGCCCTTGAATCGTGATCTTTAAATCAGAGTTCGTATAGACGATTTCTTTACGAAACAAGTTTTTTTATGGTATTGAAATTTTTCTTATGATTCTGTCGCTCTAGATCGTAAAGTGGAGCAATTAAATAACTATTTTGTAGACCAATGTCCAGTGAAATGACGCAATTAATCATTCCGGTGAAAGTCTCGACAACCTGTTTTGTAAGGTCATTAAGAAGTCGCATTTCTGCACGTAGAAGCTGTAATGTGGTGAAATAATTGAGCTGTTATTATTAGCTGTTTTCTGTAATCCATATTATTTTAGACAAAGAGATATTAAATAAGGGCATATTTATTGGTAAATGTTGAGTGTGTAAATCCACGTGACACAATCAAATCATCAATAATATTATCAATATTTGCCCGTGAAAAAGAAAGCTAATCAAAAGTTGAATGCACGGATGACCGAGTCAGTGTGTTATTACGTCTCAGCTGTTCTGCGCTGGCGGCTCGCGGCGCGCGATGGAAGGTCTAGTTCGTGCCGGTTCGGCGGTGTTCGGGCGCGGTCGGGCGCGCGAGCGAGAGGCAGCGAGAGCGACAAGTGGGGCGCGAGCCACGACCGGGGGCAGCGTGCGGCCTTGACTCTTGAGTTGCGTCTACTCCCCCCTCGCCCCGCAAGCTCCCGCCCTCCCCCGCTCGCCACGCTCGCCGCGCAGCCACATTATTTATGATGGCATCAGAACTCGAAGCAAGCTCGCGATTCTCTACCCGAGTACCACAACTAATAATAAACTCGTTTTTCCTCTCACGCCATTCCATTTTTTACGTGATTCTTTCAATGAGATTTTAAGCAGAGAGAGGTACTGACGCGCTGATACTCTCATGGCAATCGCCCAAACAAACTCCCTCCGGTGACACGTTTACAGCACGTAACGCATAAAAATTTCGCGAGATGGTGACAGGCGCTGATTAAACAATACGCGAAACTTTCACTGACCTCCGGAAAGCAGACAACGCAATTTTGCAGGCGGGCCGCGTAAGCGAATAGTGAAAGTTGCCCAAAAGTAGGTATTGCACAAGCCCCACGCACAATTGAAATTCGGGCACGGCGAAAGTACTCTATGCGTTGTGACATCACATGAGCCCGCTTTGCATTCATCAACGTAGGTACTTAACGTATGCTTGAATTTCGAATCCTCGAATTGGGTAGTTGGGCAATAGGTACGAGTAACACGCAACACCAGTCGCTTGAGCTGGTACAGAGATAGATAATTGGCACGCTTTTGATCTTCTCTAATGTAAAAAGTAGTAGAAAAACTTGCGAGCGTGATCGATGCATCACAACGCATCGGCAATGCGAGGACAGACGGCGCGATGTTACTTTCTACGATACTTTCTAGCTAGAGATGTGGGCCGGCGGCGCACCAACTGGAGCGATCGGTTTCTCTGCACGCCGGGAAAATCGGATTGAAATAGAAATCGCAACGCGGTGAAAATCGCATTTTCGCGTCACAACGCACGCCACTGGAAACTCGGCTAGTAAAATAAAAGTTAATCTCTTCTCAGCTTGTAAGATCAGAAAACCAGAATCAAAGTGACTTTGAGTGTGCAGCAGACCATGCTATATTTAGGAATTAAACAATGGCCACTTTGTACTTAATATGCAAACACTGCAAAACACGATAATTGGACCTTACTTATCGTCTTTGGAAGACAAAGAGGCTGACGATACGCGTAAATTAAAAGCATAATTAAATTAATTAATGAGATCATCTAAATTAAAACATGTAGAATTTGTTTTGTCGCATTTGATTTTTTATCGCTCGATTAACTGTGATATATAAATTATAAAAATTGATTTCATTTTGTATGATGAGTAATAGTAAGTTTTAATAGCGACACCTGAGTAGATTCTAGAGTAACAGATACATTCTGGAATTTCTAAAGTAATCTAATTGTTTTCATTCGCCAGTAAACATTTTGATCATTTTACTTTGTCATGTATTAATTGCCATTACATAAAAAATAAACAATTGAAGAATTACACAAAAAAAAAACTTTCTGTAATGATTTCCGGAGGTAGAGTTCGCTGATTTTAACTTTATATTGAGATAGTTTCTAATCTAAAAAACATCGCTTACAAATTTTGAATTTCGAACATTAGTTTATGGTCGCTAGCACGACTTGGATAGATGCTTGCATTTAATACGAGACTAATCCCGAGTCCATAGATATGTAAGTAAAAAATATAGCACTTTAGTATTTGTGAGCTATTCTACAGTTCGCATCGAAAAGCACATTGGGGTAAGAAAGAGTATTCCCCCGTGTTCTCAGCTTTCTTTGTAAACTGTGGGGACGCAACACCCTACAAATAGTTTCAGATGTTCGCCTGAAGCGGACGCACATGGAAGTGTTTACGTCCGGCCCGGTACCGGGGCCGGTTTCCGGTATGAGGCGCCGTGGTGATCAAACTGTTTATTACTTTTCAGGGTTCATGGTTTGTGCTTAGAATTATCTTTAAACAAACGAAAACGATATCTTTTTTCGATCTGACTTATTTAAAACACTGGCACTGGTCGGTTTTAGGTTTTCTTATTGCGGTCCAAAATACCTTAAAGGATCCAATCGTTTTTATTTTGATCTGCCTTGAAGATATCTAATAAATGTTTCAGATTCAAATTCTTTGTTTTTTTTTTTTTCCTGAGATACTTTATTATCTTTACTTAAATAGCGTAATTTAAAAGCGTTGGGAACATTATCCCTAATTCGTAACATTTTGAAAACAGATTTTAAAACTAGAAAGAAAATTGAGCTGGAGACGAGTTGTGGCAAAATATCTCAATAAACATCAATGGGATCAATTTGACACAGTTTAAGATTCAGATATCGCCATCCATGTCGTAATATGGGCGATACGTCGACCGTTTGATCTTGATTTTGGAATGTCTTCAGAACAACTTACTGGTTACCCTATTAGTTTTTGTAATAGATTAAGTTTTTAGAAAAATAAATGTTTTATTGATAAACAAATGATATATTACTATAAATAGTAAGATATAATATACTTATTCTTTTTACCTAGATGGACCAAAATAGGTCAGTACGTGGTTATATAGTTACCTACTTTCGCACTGAACAGATGCGGTTTTCGCAAACAATAAAACGAGGTGACACAGAAATTTTACAAAGCACACAATAACGTATTCATTACTACGTTTGTGAACTAAATACGAACGAAAAACATTTTTTTATATTCAAGAAAGTCCCAACATGACGTTCGTAAGAGATGTGTAGCGACGTGGGGTGTTCAACGTCTAAAGCGCTCAAAAATGTTTACCAATTTCAGGATTACTCACTAATACAAACCAGGAAAGTCCTATATGGCGATCAGATCGTTTACCACTCAGCGAAATTAAAATGTCCTTGATGAATATTAAAGCAAGATCGAAGCTATGATGATTTTAGTTCATTGATGGGGTTAGTTGGAGCCCTGACAGCAGCCCCCACATCATTGCGATACGTAAGATAGCAGATGGAAACGAAGAGCTTAAGGCTGAAACTGCTACCGTCGCAAAATTACTAGCATACATTTGGAAGAGGACGTAAAAGAAAAATGGTTGTAAAGAAACTGTATTTTTTATTCATTTGGTAGAGTATGCACTAAACGATGACGCTAGTCTACGTAATGCGTCTACAGCTGAATGATATAGATGGTAAGAATCAATAATGGTTAAGAATAGAATGGGCATGGTTTATGTAACATCTATTAGTCCATTTAGGTATTAAAAAAAGCGAAAATCCTGTCAAACTTTTAACCAAAGTCTTACACTAAAACACCGAAATTTTAAAACTTTGTGACATCAAAGCACTCACATTCAAAAGACAAAATATCAGAATATTTTTGGTAATTTAAGTTTTGACATGAGGAGGTTAGTAACTATTCTCGAGAGCAGCATCATATCTGACGAAGAAAATAGCTTGCAGGTAATTGACACGGCTCCCCAGCAGATTGTACCATTTATTGACACAATGCTGGTTTATGACCTCCCATCTCTTTTCCTCGCAACGAAGAGTCCCTGTTCTATCTCGCTCGACCCCCCAATTTAGTTAACAGTGCACCCACGCTCCATCGCGCCTTTTCGAGTAAACATCGGAATGGGTAAATAGAAAAGGAAGGGAGTTATAATTAGAATAAAAATGGTTCAGCTTGAAAAATCTCAAGATTTTGAAATGAATTGGCTCACTAATACTAATAATCAGGAATAGTAAATCTAATAAATTGCCACAAGCTCCCAATGTATAATTTTGTGAATTCAGATGTCTTATCTGTCTTCAGGTCGTGGGCCACGTCAGATGAAAACTAACTACCATAAAAAGCTCAACTCAACTCTTGGTTTATGGCTTTTCTTGTGGTTTAGCCTCATAATTTCGCCAATGTCAAGTATAAATAAATATAATATACTAGCGGCCCGTTCCGGCTTCGTTCGGATATTGTCACATAAAGCCCATTAATCGAAATAAAAACTATCCTATCTTTTAAGTTGGATCAATCTAACACGGTGTCCAAATTTGATTAAAATCGGCTAAGTAGTTTAGGAGTCCATCATGGACAAACATCGTGACAGGAGATTTATATATATTTAGATAATCTAAATTTTTGAAGAAAAAACGGACGACGCGTATGTCAAAGCGCCATTTTTTTCCTAGAAACTCAAAAAGCTGAATTATGCTCAAATCTGTCTGTTTGAATACGTTTTACGTTATTGTCTATGCCTGTTTGACACTTTTAACATAATATATTTTTGGAATACAAAATTGAATTATTTTCCACAGAGTTTCTGTCTCTTTTCACAAATTCAAGAGCAATAGTGGTGGTATTCGTTCTAAGAGTCGTTAATATAAAATTGGAAGGTTCACAAAAGTGTTTCTAAGTATCATAAGTATGTATTTTTACATTTTTTTAAGTAAGTATCATATTAGCTGTATGACTCTATCTGCCTTAGTTTGGTGCTAGAAAGTGTTTTGTCTGAAATGTCCATTTATTATTACTACTTACATATTTCCTTCTTTTTTGTCTGTTGCGTAAAACGAGATCAACAATTTTATTATCAGCAAATTATCAGCAGTTTCGTGAGTGTCGTTGGAGCAACACCAATATAAAAGTTCTGAAGGATTAACTTTGATCGGAGCAATTACTGTTCCAAACTAACGCTGAAGTAACTTTTATATAACCTAGTTTAATACTGGTAAATGCCCTGGATTTAGTGCTAATAAAATGCTAATCTAGGTTGTTAGACCCAGATTAACCGCTGACGAAGGTTAACATCGACATCTCATAACAATAGCAGCTATAATATTAACCTGATTACACTGAAATAACAGCAAGAATTAACTAGGCCAAGGCGCCATTAGGTGACGTCACAGATTGTGATGAATATTATATAAATTGTCCCTTAAGGGGACGGTAAACTAAAGCGACATTTTAAAACATGTTAAAAGTAAATTATAAATCAAGCAATGAAATTTTTTTTTGTATAAAGATTTTTTGCTACAAATTATTACACAAAAAAATATATCGATTTTAAACTCAAATTATACCATATGCCGGTTGCCTAGAAGATATCGCTTCCAGCGATAAGACAGCCTGTCGCAATACTTGTTTGTCCTGTGTTACAATAAATAGTTATCTATCTACGAATTATATTTTTAGACAAATTCTAAACTCTTAAATTATTTGTACATATTATCGGTCGTTTGCCTGTAAGAGGTTTTAGCGATGAGATGTCCATTCATGGCACTTGTTGGTTGTGTGTTAAAACAGTGAGTTTTCTTAAAAAAAAAAAAAACGTTAACCAGTTTATGCAATATTTTTTCATAAGTCGGTAAATTTTAAACACATCGACAATCGACATGCGAGAGCAAGATAACCGAGCACCTTGATCGCCCCCTTAAGAACTAGTTAGCGACCGCTGGCCAATTGGGTCAATGACTCTTCGTCTTACAACGCCTGATAAGGTTTATTCTAATGTTATGTATTGTGGTATCGTGGGTCAATAAAAGACAACAAGTCACATCTGGCTAAATCTTGAAATCATTGGGTAATTTATTTAGGTAAATCATTTAACTTATTTAAGTTAATCACCTAATACTAGAGAGCCTGCTGATGAAGAGTCCAAATTACTGCCTAACACTGTACCTACTGCGCTGGTTACCCAGAGATATAAGATGATTTATTTCTTTGCCGATAATTTCTCTGGAAACATTGTCCTTCAATCCAAAACACAATAAGGGATGCTGATTACTGCTTGGCTGTAGAATAGCTGGCAAAGGTATAATACAACAATACTTCCCCAGGACTTTGCGAGGACTCCTACCACTAGAGTACATTATTATATCGCCTCATTTTCTACATTTTATAGTAGAAGTGATATTTACTCGAACATTCTTTTTCAAAACTAGTATCTAAAAACATATAAGTTTATTTTTATTTTGTAGAATTTTCCATTTCGCTTCAACGTCTAACATTTTTAGGTCAATTTTCAGTCTTTTATTTGTAGAAGTCTATTATATTTCAAGATACCGTCCCGTCCAATTCCCGTCTAAATTCAATAAACATATTTTTAGCTTTGCGTCTACTTTAGAATAACCATCGTCGGTCTCGAACGTAGTCATCAAAATTTTAATTCTAAGATTATCGATATTTAACAATAATTATATTGAAATGTGATCAATTCTTAATACCATTCAACACAAACGTTAATTTAGTAATTTCCTATCAACTCTTCCTTTGTTTATTTTTATAATAAATTACTCGTTCCTAAATATCGGTCACTGCGTTTTGATAAAGCGTTATCGCTTCGACAACGATCGGCACCGATCGAGGTGACCTCCCGATTAGTCGTTCTTGTTTTCTGTTTAGAATATCTGGGTCATTAACATTGGATTACTGAGAAATTCGCAAACACCGACGAGGAAAATAAAGTAGGTCGAATGTATCACTCGAACAGCGCTGAAACAACATTGTTGTGACAGTGAAGTAACCGATGGAGTAATCCACAACGTAAACAATTCGCCATTTGGGCGAGTACCGAATTAAACGTGTCTTCGACGATTTTCAGTCTCGAAATTTAAGCCATTAGTTACGTACGTCGACGAATTCGGTTGTCTTACGACTTGGACAACTTACGTTTTAATTTATTTATTAGGTATAACTTACGTTTTATTGGACTTCGTATCCGTGCATTTGCATAAGGCAGGTAAAAAAAAAGTTTTATTTTAGTTAGGCCAAATAAACCGGTAAGTATAGAAAATAACGACTTTTATGACGTCAACAGCCAAAAATACCCGAAGATATCTTATCAAAAGAGGCGGTAATCGATATAATTTACTCTCCATAAAAATATTTTGTCAGTAAAATTTCTTACATTTAGAGGCACGGACGAATAACTTCATTGATTCTCCAATTTAACAACAAACGAAACCTAATTAGTAATTACATTCGTTTCAATAGATTGCTCGCTACGATAATGCTTTAATAATATCGTATCATGAAGTTTTTTATTAGAACTTCATCAAATAATTTAATTACTTTTTGTACGGTCGTCATTATGGTTAACCTATGTAGTTTCAGATTCAATACTTCATTTTAGATTATTATTATTACATTACGTATTACAACTCGGCTTAAGCTCAATTTGGTTTCCTTGAGTTCGTTTAACGTCACAGAATGTTCTCAAGGTTGAATGCTGATTCGAGAGTGAATCGGTTTCTTTTATGTAAGCACCGCCCCATCGTAGACCGCATTTTCGCTTACCAGGCGAGATACGAGCTTAAGTGCAATCCTATTTGACAGATTTTCGGTTTGCGTAAACTTTAGTTTTGGATACTGGCGATACGGCGCAGCGGTGAGTGACACTGAAAATTGGATGGACAAACTCAAACCGTTCTCGTACTTTCGATCCCCACAATGGAATATAAGTATATGTTTAACATCTCAGTAACGGTCCACGAGAGAAAAAAATGATTAGCAATGGAAATGTGTTACTTTGCATTTTGAGTATAAAGTTAAGGAATTTTAAATGCAAGATGAATTAAGTTTTCAGATGGAAAAATTGATACTGACATGGTAGCATTCAGGTATCGTTAAACTTTAAATCTGATCGCGATATTATCTCTTTTTTTTTTAATTCATGTATTTCTTAGTCTCATCACATTTCGTCGCAAAACAGAATTAAACATAAAGAAAATCCAAAAATATAAGTCATGGATCATTTGTTGATATTTTACAAATCTTCGTAAAAGTTATTGATACTGTAATGATGTACCTACCTAGTATGCGTTCTGGTAATACAAAAGCCACAACTGATCTAACAGATCCGCTCTAACAAAATCACATGACAGTTCATTTTAACACTGAATGATCTTAAAAAAAAAAACAAATACGAAATATCTGTATTTAAAGTAGTATCTCGCATAGTCCGGGTCGGTGACCGAGTATCAGTCAGATAAACCGGCGACGGACGCTTATCGCGACAAAGAACGCCTTTGTTTTCGATGCATTCGACACCGAACCTCGACGCTGATTAGATCAATCACGTCACGGATACGAAATGTAAAAGTTGAAACAGCACGCTCTTGAAAAAATGAAATTTCGTATCGGAGGTAGCAACCGATAACCTCAAGATTTGAATGTTTTTTTTCACTCTTATCGTATTACTGATGTCACAAAGTATTAATGTTTTCGTGACTGTGTCGTTCTTTCTCTTGGTAATACATTAAATTCGAGAACAATATTTTAAGCGTGAACAAAAAATTCGATGAAGCAATTGAACCAATCGCTGCAAATTCGAATTTTAAAACGCCCAATGACCCAACCGAAGGAAGATTCAATAAAAACGCCCACAGCAAACAATCCTATCGAATTATGCAGTATGTATAATGTACCGTCGTTGAAGTATGTACCTACAGCAAAGCGGTCACACAAGCAGGGCCTCCGCGCGTGACCAGATCTCGGTAACGAGCAAAAACTCCACAACGACATCCGATATCGAGATTGAAAATACAAACCTATACATACCTGCTCCTCTTTACTTCTAAAAGTTGGTTTTAACGAAAGAGGAAATTCAAAAAGTTGTTTTAGGGGAATATACTAAGACTACGGGCATACAATCGACCCTCTTGGGGAATTACGTCATGACAATGCTAACATTTCAAGACATGACTAAAAGCGCGATTCTGTTGACCTCAGATGACGTTACAAAATCGTTAACAAGCGTAAAATTGACCGCAGTTTACAGAGACTGTGATTAAAGGCCGACACGGCATTCGAGTGAAATGATGCGACAGAAATAATCGACGGTAAAGCATCCACAGCACGGTGGTACAGTGTGAACTGTGTCATGGGCTCGGCCCACGCTCGCCGGAAGGTCGTCCGCCCTCCGTGCACTCTTGTTACTCAATAAATCCGTCTGTATCAGCCAATGTCAACTCGACTTGGATTCCAGTACCTTCAATAACTCAGTTTTAAAAGCAAACCGAGATAAATTATAGCTAGCGTGCAGTTTACGGTCCCAGCGTACTTGATAATGGAACAGTTCTGGCCTTATTTTTGCTTGACAATACAGATTTACACATTCACTATTACTAATAACACATATTTTTGTGGTCGTTGAAATGTTACGCTTTACTTAAAATAAAATAAGTAAATATATATTCAATTTTTTTTTGTGCAATTTTCTATTTAGAGGTCGTAACGATGCTGAGTTTAAGCTCTTTTATAACGCGTATTTCGGTGAAAGGCTGACGCGTACAAGCAAGTGAGCATAGTACGGTGGTATTAATAATCGCTGCTGTCAGGGTGATGGATGAGCTCTCCATGACGAGCGCAGATACAGGAAACTTTTCCCCTTTCACCCCTCGTGCTTCATATTCATTCAATATTATGTGCGGTTCAAACCATAACCACGCCCTGAATTATTTTTTTTACATAAATAATATCTATATTTATATCGCTGAAACCATTGAAAAGCGATTAAGTTCTTGGGCACGTTTGACTAACTTCGTTCTAGCAAGTTCGAATGAAATCTAACAATTCGATTTGAACGTACAAACTCGATATATTCGAGTCGAGCAGAGAACGTTTCTGTCTTTGAAAGTGTTTGCAATTATGAAGATGGATGTGCAATAAAAAATGAATGATGTGATGTTTTGTCATCTCGCGTGACTTTGACAAAGCCGCGACTCGCCTACGCGGTGTTCACTGTGTGGGAAACCCGGAAATTACAGTGATTCTATATCCATGTTATATTGCTCATGAAGGATCACCTTTAATGTTCAGTTATTCGATTGATCGCCAATCGCCAAAATAGCGCTTGTCTAGGCGGCATTGTTTGGGCATTCGACAATTGGCCAGGTAGGAAGGTCGACGACTTTGCAGTCATCAAGAGTAAGATCTGGCCAAAATATCTTCGCTCGCAGTTGCATAGTAATCACAACTGAAGGTTATCGCCTAACATTTACTGAGTTTTGAAACTCTGTGTTAAAATATCGCAAAGTATGATATTAGCTAACCATCTAATCGAAGATTGATTTATTCGAAGCGCAATTGGATGATGACATGTGAACGGAATGCGCGCGGAAGAATTTGCACTCCGATCCAGTCTCGAAATGGAACTAAAGGAACAATGATCGGCCGAGATTAATATGTTATCCGCGAACGTGTCGGTATTAAATTAGACCTATTGGAGTTCCGCATCGTTGTTTTAGTTGTTTTTTACCGAGCTTCCACAGAGTTTCTTAAAATGAACTATGTGCGCATTTTATCGCATATGGCAGATGGAGAACAAAGATGTAGAGAAACAAAATGTAAGTAAACCAACTTGTGGGCTAAAGTTATAATACGTATTGGAATTGAGTAAAGCAAAGTAAAATACATTGTACATAAAGTAGAGGCAGGGGCACTCGGGCTCTAGCAGTTACTGAGAGCAAGAGCATTCCGACAGCCGACCGACCGGTTCCGACGCTGTTTATGGCCAGACCAGATATAAATAGATGCGCTGCGAACCATCCATCTCCTTGCTGTTCTTTTTGCTAGGTGTATCGACGTGAATATTTTTTGCACGACTCGTTGCTCATTATCATTTATTGCAGCTTCATAAACATGAATCTAGAATACTGATCATATTAACGTGAAGGTATTAATGTTTTTTATTTCGTTTCCAGTTTACTGTGTCCTTCTTGGGATACAATTGACCGAGCTCGCGCATGTTAAAACAATTTAAAAGTCCGACAGCAGCCACATTCTAGACAATGGGCCTTGTTAAGAGTTGACACGCTGACAGGGCCATAAAACAAGCAATGTAATCAATGCGCTGCCGCCGATACGGAGCGATGGATCGCCTCGGGCCAGCAATGCAAGAAAGCCGGCTCCGATCGATATCTGCGACTTTATTGCTCGCGTGTTGTCCGCTGACAAGAACTAGAAACGACTCTGATAAAATCTGTTCGTACTTAGTTACACGATGAGTGAACTCTCTCGAATCGGGTTCTATTCACTTTCACTGCGATTAAATTCTACCCTCTCGGCCGATCCGGATTCGTTACGCGAGGTGACCCAATATCAGGGATTTGGGCCGAACGATAAATTTCGTGTCATGTGCGTTGCATAACCGACCACGTGGAGCGTAGAGCGTTGACCCCATCGAGTGGCGCTGATAGACAACTCCTATCATGCGCCTCCGCCCGATAAGGACGGAATTTCGAAGCGATAATAATTCGGCACGTACGACCAAATGAAATAAGCGCGCCGACGAAGATGTAATCGAGAAACAGTTCATAACTTCGCGTCGCAATACGGTGGCCTTACTCAACCGTATCTACATTCTGCGACTGCGCTGGAGTCACCCACTTAACCCCGTCTGTTGCCAATTCGTTGCATAAACGGCCTAGTGTGGAAGGGGGTCATTGTCGCGAGTTGCGTGGTAACGGCCGCGCGGGTCTGGGTCGGCTTTGGCTGTGCAGGTAAGCGCGGCTAGTTGCAGGTTAGATAATTATATCGATTGAACCCCGGTCTCCTTGCGCCGTGTCTGTGACCCCGATGTAAATAACCTGAGGCGGTTGTACTGTAAACAACTGACGCCGCTTGCGTCAATCGTTGCACGAAGGCAGGCGCCCGCGCCCAGCCTCGCGCTACCATTGATGTGCTAGTTTGACTTACAGCCGGACTATTTTAAGCGCGCACAGCAAACATTTACTAGTCGAATGGAAAACTCACAATGCAAACGATGACGCAAAGCTATTTTGGAGTCTCAGGAATCTATTTCGTCACACGATTCTGATGACGATCCGTAGGTACTGTCACTGGAATTATTTTTATTGCTTGTAGTATTCCGATGACATTGGACATCTTGAATGAACTCTCGTAAAGTCAAGAGACATAAAGTTTTACAATAACATTCAATTACTTTGTGACAAATAGCATTAGAAAAGAAATTAACGCGGGGAACAAGTGGGGCTAACGATAATGTTTTAAATTAATCTCCATAGTTGTGTTAACCAGTATAAATTTCATTTTGATACAACTATATAATGATGTAATTTGTAGTTATCGCTGTTTCCTAAGTTTGCATGCAAAAGCACCGTAAAACCAAAGGAAGTAGTATTCTAGAATGGAAGTTGACAAGATGGCTACAACGGCGTCGTTAACGTCAGACATGCGAGAACACAAATGGTCGCTATTTCGGGAAAAAAACAAAATATTGCTCGATAAAATTGAGTTTATGGGAATCTTGATAAAGTTATTGTTCTTCCTTACATTATTATTTCTTTCATACGATTTTCTCAGTTAAATACGATTGACACATTGATTGGTCGCAATCCTTAGTGGATTTATTTCAAGTAGAATAAACAACCTATTTGGCCTATATAAAATATACTAGCTGAACCCGCTACTTCGTTCGCGTAAGCAGATGTTACTGACTTATACATTAATTGGAAGTATCGTACGTCAAATATTTGGATAAGTAGTCATTGAAAAACCTTTGAGTTTGAGTGAATTTGTTTTTCCACACAAAAATTTATTTAATTTTATCATCTTTATTTTTATTTTTTTAAACAAAATCAAACATAGTAAGGTTTCGTAGTATCGAACATAGCCGCAAGTGATAAGTTTGTAGGATTTTATAGAATACATTATGAAAAGTCTGAAGCTAATGTGCATAATCTGATACCTACTTACCTATTTCTTTTATCCGCAAGCTGTTTTCTAGCTGTTACCCGCGACTTCGCCGTAGTAAAATTTTGAACGAAGCCTGTGTGGAATCAAATTAATTAAAATTTTGAGTTTTAATGATATTCAAGCAAGTTGAACCCGTAAATCTAAGCCAAGTCCTAGTGAAATGTTAATGTATGAATTTAATTGTAGGTAACACAGAAAAAAATCAAGAACGAAAGAATCCAAATTTGGCATCATAATCCTTTTAGCAGCAACAACTTATTAGTACAATTTAGAATACCAGTAACGCCACCTAGTACATACCACAAAAAATACAAAAAATACATACCACAATAGCAAAACATCGATTTAAATGCTTTTAGATTTAAACTGGCATTAGCGCCGTCTAATGAGAATATTATGTTGCTTGTTATTTTGATTGTGAACGCAAATTATCTACGCCAAAACGGGTGCATATATTTTTAATTTTTGGCTTTACCTTACCATCACATCAAGTTCCTTACAAAAATATATGCTTATATTAATATGGAGTTAAATGAAAATGTAGACTTATTAGCCCATGTGAAATTTTAGACTCTAAGCTATATGTGTTTCGTATGTCAACCCATATCGTTGTGCCGTTTTGACGTGATAGTTAATATTTGTTTCCTTAGAGCCCATGCTTATTTTCAGGTTGATAGGTAATAAATACATAAATGTGGTATTTCAGACTATGAGTTATTTCTGTTTCAATTTTCTACCAAATTTGCTTAGTCTTTCCTACGTCACAGTAACCTATAAAAAACCGATTTGCTGTTTCTGAGTTCAAACTACGTGTGTTTCGAATTGCATCCAAATATGTTCAGCCGTTCCAACGTTGTCCTGTAAATATTATGAATGTCACTGTTTGGATGTTTGTTACGTAATACATAGAGTACTTATACATAGGCATTGTTTAGCCTATGTGTTCTTCCAGACTGTAATCTAATTCTATTTCAAATTTCAACCCGATCACTTGATACGTTCCGCCATGATTAAAGCGGTAATAAAAATACATCATCTGCGAAAATTTCAACTGTCTAGCTATCACCGTTCTTGAGATACAGCATGGTGACAGACGGACGGACGGACGGACGGATAGCGAAGTCTCAGTAATAGGATCCCGTTTTTACCCTTTGTGTACGGAACCCTAACAACGGTCTGCTTCGGTCACCGAAGCTTGTTGAACACTACCTTTAAATTTTAAACAGTATTTGGATTGAAATAATACGTTTTCTAATAAGTTACGGCTGGTCTAGTAAGTTACAGCTGACCTAGTCGAGAGAAAGGCGACTGTCGATCCGGAGACCCAGAGTTCAAAACTACGCGCACTACTATCTTTTCAGAATCATGTTCGTAATGCCGGTAATTAAAACGGTGAAGGAAAACACCGTGAAGAAACCGAAATCTACCTATAATCTAAATTCTAAGTCATATGTCATCCACCAACCGACACTGGGCCAGCGTGGTGGATTATAGCCTTGACTCTCTCCTTGCGAGAGAAGGCCCCGACGCCCAGCAGTGGGAACATTTAATGGGTTGTTGATGCTGCTACTTATTATGCTGATATGTTTTCTCCAAAATACAAAAATCTACTTCAAAGACAGGTAATTTAATTCTGTCATTCGACTAAATTTTATAAGAAGGTATAACGTGGTATAACTATGTCGTACAGATAAATCTAAGCTGATTTTAGTTTTTTGTTGATATTTGAAAACTACCTCCCTGTTTTCGATATCTAAGATCACCTCTAAAGTATTTTCTACCAAACAAAAAGGAATTATCAAAATCAACTAACAATTAGCGGAGTTATCGCGTAAAATAAAACCAAATAAAAAAACATGCAACCCGATTGAGAACATCCTCCTTGTTTGAAGTCGATTATAACCGAATGATGTTTGTTTTTCCACACAAAAATATATTTTTGACAATTATTTTGTTATCCAAGACGACGCTACGCGATCACGTGGGCACTTTCTAGAATCTAGAATCTAGATATTCTGTGGATCGTCTATGATACACAGAATACTTAGAAGTTAGTATGTACCGAACGCGCCGCGCGTGTCGTTATTATTTAATGTTTGTGTAATTTCCGAACCAACAGACCGATATTGTTCAAATTTTGACGGGACAATATAAAAAATGTGTTCTTTCTAACAAAAAAAGAATTAATGAAATCAAACAACGCAAACATGAGTTACAACCAAATTCACATTCTGACTTTCTCCCCCTCCCGCAAGAAAACCGATCAGAATTTGGGGATCAAAAGTAGCCTACAGCAATGTCCTTAGTATAAACTAAAATCATGCCAAGTTTCAGCTGAATTGAATCAGTAGTTTTGGCGTGATGCGTGATCTCTATACAGAAAGACAGACAGACAGACAGACAGACAGACAGACAGACAGACAGACAGACATGAAAGAAAAAAAATGCAGTTTCGCCATCAGTATCGACTATGGAGTGCCCCAAAAAAAAAATTTTCAAAATATCTTCAATGTACAGAATTCGACCCGTTACAGTTTTATTATAAGTATAGATTTTGTAACGACTCGGCACTATATGGAGTGGCTCGTAAAAATGTAAGTCGTATTACACTTGGCAGTATTTTGAAGAAAGAACTAATACTAGTAATAACAAATACTCGTGCATAGAACAACAGTCATAAAGTAGAGCGATAAAACTGAACTATTTTAAAACAAGTGGAAACTCTTGCATTCGCTAAGTGCATAGCTGGTGCGCTATCTACAAAGTAAGGTGACCTATATGATAAGATTATTTCAATAGCTAAACACACATGCGTACAAGCGCTGTGTATGTGTGCGAATTTGCGGCTGGTTCGTTCGTACAATGACATCGCCGACCTTGACTACTGCATCGCTTATACCGCACACATGCGAGTTGTGTCAGTGTGTTTCATTTGCCTAAATGTAGACACAACAACATTTGCATGTGTTGCATTATATGCAGAGGATGCAAGTGTACGATTTGATATTGCATGTAGTTCAACACACGATAAGGTGAATGCCAGAGCTCGCAATGATGCGAGCCAAGGCCATGCAAACTAAATTTATCGCCATTGGTGTAACCGTCCAGCCAATTTATCTTTGCCACTGCGCGCTGCTGTGCAGAATGCGATTGCACCTTATTTCTATGGCAAGTGATGCCAAACTGCAATGTGTTGTTACACAGGTATAAATACACTATTATTATATTACTGCCAACATAACAATAATACAATCAGTATAAGACTTTTACAACAACTGTGAAGAATCTTCTGCTATTCAAATTTTGGAATGGTAGGACAGAACCAGAATCTTTTAAATACGTTTAGTGCAAAAAATGTATGTGTTAAAATTTCAAATTTGTAAAGTATTAGGTACATAGTTATGTACTTACGAAAGTACATATCAAAAGTTCAAAAGGTTGTAAGTTCTCAGAAGTCTCAGTTAATAGGTAGGTAGGAGTTTGCCAATTTAGAAACACGCTGTCTCCCAGTCCCATAATCGTATAAATAGTCGATTGTAGGCGTATGAGAAATTCTAAAAATGCGGATTTACAAGTTGAACAGTCTTTAAAACATCATATAAATCTTGCAATCACAAAAACATTTGTGATGAAGACCGTCCATTAGAGTGCGAAAATATCTTCTTTGATGTGTGTGTCAACTCATTACGAGGGAACGCGCATTTTGTTCTGGAAATTATGCTTGTGAAGTTGATGAGACGATGCCAATTAATGTAAATTTTATGTTTGTTATCGAACGTCCATCGAGTGAAGTCGTTTACAGAGACTTTGAGAATAAATTAGTTCATAATATCAAAAAATGGTAAAACATGATATCAAATTCGTCCTTAGAGGTCCGTAACCAACGTATCAGTAAGGTTCAACACCACTGGCGTATCTATGCCAACGACACAGGGTTTTGGTATTTCAAAGAAATGGACTGGTTCGGGTGAATGTTGATCGAGGTAAATCCACAAGTGTGTCCTTCAGGAAATACCCTGGTACTAGTACGATTGGGCATTGTGACTTTAATTAACTCGATTTATTGCCCTATTCGTAAAATCCAGTTTTTGATCGATAATTTGTTTGTTAAAAACGTCCAAAATTGTTATTGTTCTTGTTGAAGAAGTGGAAGTATTATGGTTCTTTAAATTTAGATCTTGCATGTCCTACTTTAATATTGTAGCAGGCAACAAAGTTGTTTCATTCGAACTATTTTAGTCCTATCAAAAACAATCTCAAAATAAATGACGTCCATTACGTGCAATATAAAAGTTTTTGTTAGCTTATGAATAAATCAATGAATCACGTACCCAAATCGTCAGATCTGGCCATATTAAGCAATGTCAAAATAAACAGCATCTTCGATGTTTTACCTGGTACAGACCCCAATATTAACAACTGGCCGATTAAAAAGATATTGGCAAGTATTATTAATGACAGTGACATCATATACTGTGTGGTTCTTGGGGCCGTATGTGAAACAAATTGAGATCATCTTCATTTTTTTCACAACAAACGCAAAACCGTTCTAGTTTTTGCGCGTCTTTTTATCAATGATGACTCATTGTTTATCTGAAAATGATGGCATTATAAGTTCAATAACATCCATTGCACGGTGTCAAATATATATATATTTTCAATCATAGGCAAGTAATGATGAGAAGCTAAGAACTGCAGCAAAATTTAGATATTCCAGGAAGTTGTCCACAAAGTAGCAGCAACTGTTAGCAGACGAGTAAGTAATTGAGTTGAATCGAATCACAGCTCGATCCGACGCATTAGCTTCGGATCTCGTTGCAAGGTTGAGATTTGTTATTCTTGTCTTGGCTTTGCAAATCCCGCATGTAGGATGTAGCACAATATAGTGACCAGGGGATAATATGGAGGCGGTAACATGTCTTCACTGCATGTTAGAAACTCAAGAGATACTCTGATATTACAACTGATTTACATTTTAACATTGTCTTTACTGAGACGTAATAAAGCACATTTTTGAATTGTACATACCAGATGGAACAGAATAAGGCAGAGAGGCATGCTTACTTTGGTTCAAAGTCACGTAGTTATTCGTAGACGTAGTTCCGCATAGGTAACGTTTCCATTGTAATTCGACACCATTACGTAATCGAATCTAGATTTTGCTAATGCGTGTTGTCCAAATCCTGGCGCGAATTTAGCGCGCACTAAAAATAGTATGCATTTCGACATTGTTGCATGAGACTTTGTTTGATATGCATTTAAATGACACAAGGGCATAGTCACTAGATTTAGCAACTATTGTAAGAGGAAAATAATAATATTATTCGTTTTCGGAATACGACAATGGAGTTGAAGGTTCAAAGTCAGCACCGATGTGACCTCTCAGAATACAGCTAATCAATTGTACAGAAAACCACCAGTACCTTATTTAGGAGAGAATAATGGAGCAAGAACAACGTGATGACTGCGCGTTATGGAACAAACGATCTGAGATGTCAGTCGTACCCACTCAGTTTTTTACGGTCTACGGTCCGTAAAAAACGACACAGAAAAACTATTGTTATCTAACTTGGAAATCAATTGCGAGTACTTTGGACGTTAGAAACGCTGTTTTGAAAAACAAATTGCAAGCCCAAACTGGTTTTAGCTGTCCCCCTTTGCGACAATAAGAATGGCCAAAGAGAGATCATCGCCCTAACTTTGATTGACAATGATCAAAAGACTCATATGGCAAGTATGCCAACTACATTATTCTTCTAACAATACATTAAAGAGACGAGATTTAAGAAGTCCGTTATTATAATCGGTCGATTTAGATCAATGGCTCGTGAGATCCGGGAAGAGTTAGGCTTTAGTCAACAGACAACGTTTGTGTATAACCGTTAATGAGAGATGCTCGCTCAAGATTAATGAAATTTGAGGATCATTATCCTCAAATTAAAACAGATTTTATCTGGATTTTCAATTTGGACTCGAGGTTTACTTATGTTGCAACTGTTACGGTAATTTAGAACTTTCTTGGAAACGAAATGAACGACGTTAATGTTATACAGATTTGATGATTAATTTAAGCAATACACCGAATTAGATGTTGATATTTTGGTGACTAGAGGGTATATCATTTTAGACTTATGTTAAGAGTTCATTTTTTAACGGAGTTTGTTGGCTATAGAAAGGTTGTTGGTGTTTTCAACGTAAATTTGTCGCCGGAGGGTTCCCAAGTCATCTAAAGATATCCGATCTGGAAGATCGTTACAGAGGGCGACTCTGTGCGAGATAATAGGAGTAACAAGCGTCGCGGCAGCGCACGCGCACCCGAGCGCGACGCGCGCTCGACCGCGTTTCCGCCGGTATGCCTTCCTAGGTACCAGAAGAAATACAAGCTTTTTCTAGTCACATTTTTCACTTTTAACAATTCTTTTAGTCTTTTTGGAGAAGGAAATAGGACAGATTGATACCTGATATCATAGAGTTTAGAATATTATGGGTCGCCACGAATGTTGTTGGTATACTATTATTAATGGTTGTATTTTAATTTTTTTAAGGAGACTTCAATAGTATCTGTTTACGGTATTTAAGCTTGGAGGTTTTTTTTAAATGAAGTGACGAGACGAGCATGACATGTGCATGATGGTAAGCAACATGCCTGCCACATAACAGCACAGTGACACGCAGCTATTGGAACATGAAGAGTCCAAATCATTACCTAGCACTGCACTGCGATCGTCACCCAGAGATCTAAGATGTTACACATCCCTAAGCTCCTAAGGTGGAAATGAAATCGAATGCAACACACATAGATGACGTCGCGTTCATAAATGTATTCAGACTACAGAACCCAAATGATTATACTATCAAATCTCGGAAAAGTCACATGGAGAGACGTGTGTCAAATCAAGTCAACGAACTTTCGAGAGGTAAAAACGAAAATTATGCGCAAACTTTAAAATGTAATCAATCGTCAGTCATCACTAGACGGCAATATATCCGCTGTATTAGTGAAGGCGCGGAAACTAAAATAGACACGAGCATAATAAGGGCCGCGTGTTTAGAATTGAGGGTCAGGCGCAGAATAGATTATTTCAAAGGGTTGCCAAATCTAAGCGCCTTTATTAATGAAAAAATATGATTGGACCCTCGTCTAATGCGAGGAGTGGCAGCTGCTCGCCATAGATTAATATTATTCTAACACCGAAGCCGGCGGCTGCGACTGATCCCATTTGTATGCTAATTCCATAGGTCCTGTCCGACTTACATGAAATGAGCACCGTTTATGTCCTAAGCTCATTATTTCAACAATCGCGGCAGTTTTATCTATCTACCTAATCACAGCTCCAAGTCATTCAATGTTATATAACTTCTTGTTATTATTATGGGTGAAGTCACAAGCTATCTCAACGGTTCTGAATCGGAGGTCTATGACCCCGTTGATTAAGGAACCATCAATCATGCATAGCTCCGCTCAGGGTATCACATTTCACACATTTTTTGTAGCGCTTACTTGCCATCTATAACAAGGATTCGAGTGTCGTGTTCACACTTCGCCGCGAACTTATTTATGAAGCGTGATTGGTCAAAGTCAAACTTTATCTTTGACGTTGGGCCACGTTTTCGACTCGTGTGAAAGTAATAACGCACGAGAATTTAGATTTCGAACAATTCTTTTGCACGTATTGTGTTGGCAAGGCCGAGGGGTCCGTAGCCTTTCACCTTGGTGAAACAAAACGATTATTCAAATTGAGAAACGAACGATTTCCGGCTTAGTGTACCGACTAGTGCTGGCACGAAATAATTAGCGCTAGTACCCGATAGTTGGAAGTACGTAGGTACGTACTATTTATATGCGACGGGTGTCAAAAAACCGTGGTGACCTTGGCGCCCCCACGCGGTCGCTAATACATTCACCTCAGGTGGGGCCCGAGGGGATCCTAAATAACACCTAGTCATATAATGCCAATTAGATATGATGCAACCAGACTGTACGTAAGTACCTATACATATACAATTTAATGATGAATATAGAACAACTACTGTGACGAACAACATTTGGACATTGAACATTTGGCAGAGGCGATATGAGTAGGTATGACACATCGTATGAAAAAAAAATCATGAAAAAATAAACAAATTAGCTGAAAGAACGCTAAAGGTTGCTAATATTATAAACATGCCTTTTCTTGAAAGCTCTACAAAGGCGTTAAAGAATAAGTTAATGAAAGTTATTGTGAATCTTCAATACATTTCTAACGTTATGAAAGAAACCAAAATAGAAGAATTAAAATGGTTTATTCAAGAAGCGGTAAATGCAAATTCTGTTTTAAATTCATTAGTGTATTGTTACCTTCACAAAAGAGCAAAATACGTAGCTTTAAACCTACAATTTAGGATTAAAAACCGAGATTGAGTTTATAATTTTACTTTCAGTGAAAGCAAATCAATATCACAGTTTTTGTAATCTTTCTAGCCCTAGAAAATCTGTCAGACGTCGGGTGTCACGCGAACTAAGAACTTGATGGATTAGGCGTCCAAACTGGTATAATTTTCATGTTGACCATATTTTCCTGCCTGTATAATGAAAATAAAAAGTAATCTAATAAAAGCGCCCGCATCTAGTGCAATTTGTTCCAAATTCGTCAATAAAACTTGCTCTAAGCCATGGCTAGTTTAAACAGATAAGAACATTATGCGGGCTTATACTGACTAGGTTCACATAAAAAAAAATCTTCCTACTAAATTTGTTTGATTATAATTTAAATTGAAGAGAATTGAGCAACTAGATTTACATAATGTTTGGCAGTGTGATTCATTGATAACTCGGGTGTCCGTCCTATAATCCTGTGTAAAAAACAAACACACAGTTAGTTACAAACACACGGTTAGGTTTATGCCATGGAAACTTTGCATGACTATACGACTGAGTGGCTGAAATATGTATTGATGAAACAGGCATATTATAGTCAAGATTTTTTAGAACCGAACCTTATAAGTACATAGAAACAATAAGAGATTCAATTTCATTGAGACATTTCTTGTATATTTTATAATTTTGGTATTTTGTTTATAATATAGTGACACGACGAGTTAGACATGTTTGTGTCTGATATACTAAGCAATACGCCTGTCTCATAACAGCACAGTTCAATGCAGCTAGTTCAAGCCACCACGCCTCGCATGGCACTACGCCCGTCACCCAGAAGTGTAAGATGATCTTTTGCCACTGTTACATTTCAATATTAATACAAATTAGTTTTAAAATGGTAATATAGGAAACTTATTGCACTGATAGTACAAAGAACAAGGAAATAAGCACCTGGTCTAACTCGGAAGAGACCCTGAGATTACCAAACTGTTTGAGCACACAGCGAGAACGCTCTAAGAGAATTTCAGGGTTAAACTTCACGGAAGCAAACTTGATAAAAATTATCACTGCCATAAACTAAAATTGAACCTAAAACAAATCAGTTATCTTTCTTAGTTTCAAAATATTTTTTTTTGTAAGTCTTGAATCTGCTTAAATATTTTTAGTTATTCTCTCTTTAGAATAACTAAAATATATCAGTAGATTCAAGTAACATCAGTCGTTTGATGTTATCCTACATCGATATACTCAACTGTCCAATTGGTATACGAATACCAATTAGGCATTATTTTCAATAAACCCAAATCGGGACATATTCAGTGCTTGATTTAACTTAGGTACTTACTTAATTTAGATTTCAAGAAGCTGATTCAGCCAATGAAAAACTTTGATACGAAACTAATTACCTACGCCATTGCAAATAGGTATTATTTCGATTTCGCAGATACTAAACATAAAAATGCTCAAAAATGTGTATTGCATATTAATTAATGAACTTTAATAATTCATTTCAATATACATATTTCATGAATCTTGTGTCTGATATCCCCTCTGCAATACTGTGTTTCATTTGTATATTCTCTCTTTATCAAAATAAGAGGAAGAATATGAATTCAATCAGAAATAAATTGCAATAACTTTGTAGTTGAACACGGGTTATCTTCACCGTCATTTCTTTAATATTTTGTTCACTTTACTGCTGTTACCTTCACCTTATTATTCTCGTATTTATCAACCGGTGTAATGAGGTCTACAAACAGAAACGACTGCAGTCACCTAGATCCACGAGATAAAGATAAGTTACATGAAGCATGAAGGTAGCTAGGTTCTTCGTTACGTAAGCCTGCTACTAGACTAGCATTTGCAAGGTTAGCGCTTAAACAGCAAGTTTAATGTGTAAACGTAATAGAGTCAGTTTCTAGAACTTTCTCGTTCCCGTGAAACTTGAATCGCATGGCTAGGTATTGAAGAAAGTGGAAATCAATGGGTGGCGGTTGACAAGCTTGACCACAAAACTTGTACCTACGTATACACTGATCTAAATGTAAGGATCAGGCAGTTAAGGCTTACAAATTAATTAATTAATTGATAAGAAATGTGTTAATGTAATCAATTGCGTTTGTTATTGAAGTTATAGTTCTTTTGGCGCGTTTGGAAAAAAATATGAGAATATTATATGTGATTGCATTTTGCATTAGACAAAACGATGCTTGCGCACACCGAAATCAAAAAACGATATAATGGAGTTGGCTGACAATTGTCTCTTTAGATTGAATTTTAATGATGCCCGCGCGCGCTGTTTTTTTATACTAGGTATATATGTAGAGTGACAAGACGAGCAGGACTTGTGCCTGATGGTAAGGAACATAACAGAACAGACACCCAAATCCAACAAACTGAAGTTAGTTCTGCATTTTTTAAGGGACTTATGGCTTTTATTGCCTAGATAACTTTATGCTAACGCAAAAGGAGCGTAGTTGCGCTCCTTTAGTATTTTTTTTAGTATCCACATCTACATTTAGTACACACATCCTTTCTGTTTTTAAACAAAAAGCGACAAACAAACTGGCAGACCGTTTTGTTAAAATCAAATTGAAAGATATTTAAAACATAACGCTACTATTAATAAAGCGAACGTTGATCAAGAAATGTAACAAAAATCGGGAAAAAATATTCCTTTTTGAGGGATTTTCTGCGTTTCCGACGCTGTGACACTGACACATGACAGCATGTGTCTAAAAGATTACGTCAGTGAATATCTGAATTATATACCTCTTGAATATAAAACCTTTGCCCCTGACTCTCCGAGTTGGTTTTGACCAATTTCCGATTGGTGGCGTAACAGGCAGCTGAAGTAATTGTTTTATTTGAGAGCGATATTCTCAAGAATGACTGAACCGATTTCCAGTTTTTCTTTCACCGTTGGATATGCACGGGATCTGGTGCTATTTAATATACCACGGGCGAAACCGAGGCGGACATCTAATATATGATGGATCATTATTTCGCCCCTCAACCAATTATATTATTGCCAGTTACTTAACCTTTAAAACAATATCGATTTTTTTTTTTTCAATTTAAAGCTTTGAATTGATACAAAGAGTCACATTTTACATTTATGCGTGAAGTAAACAACTAATATCGGTTTTGAGTTATATTTTTCAGCAACAATGGAGATAGACTTTTTGTGTTATAAGGTTTCATCGCACCTGCTTTCGTTCAAACTCCACGAGCAAATTCATCTACTAACCGTAAATAAATAAAAATAAACATTTGATATGACTTTCGTCTTGTCCTTATTCATCCTCAAACCTGCCTGGTGGGATACTCTACTGAGGTCCCTGAGCATAGCACGGAGGTCATAACGACTCCCGCCACAATAACTATGTCGTCCCGGCAAACCGAAGGTGAGTGATGCATTCGCCGTTGATATTGATGCCATATCCGTTTCAGTCCGACAACAAGAAACATCTTCCGGCAGGGCATTGAGAACAGTTTCGGAGATATGACATCTTAAAGTGTCAGGTCAACTTGGCTCTGGGGTCTTTTTGCCATGCTAACGACAGGTTGTGCTTGCGTGAGGGTATAACATCCATATAGAACCATTTCTCAATCTCCTCTCCAAAATCTCAGTAGATACTGGACCCAACTACCTTTACCAACCTAATGACAAAGAGTTGGACATCATTACGTCAACATATGAGTGCAAGAAAAGGGTCTCGGCTTGGCTATCTACTCAAAAAAGCGACATCGTTTCATGGTGGATGTTCAAAAGCACGAACAAGAGTTTACTCTTTTTGTTTTTTGTCTACGCTGTGGAATACGTTGCCTGAGTGAGTTTTTCCCCGATAATTTACAATCTTTGTGTCTTCAAATCCAAAGTGAGTCAGTTTTTCTAGGTAAACACGCGCTCCATATCGTGGCCCAAACATATTGCATGCCTCTAGAAGAAGAGCCAATTTGTAATGGGTCAATTATTAAAATCTTTGTATCCACCTTATCTTACCTGCAAACAGCAATAAAGATTTTGTATTTGTACCACATTGTTGTTTAACATCAGGCGAGATGGCGGTCAAGTGTAAACCTTTGATAGTAAAAATAATCCTGAATTATTTTGGTTATATTTAACACAATGTTGAAACAATCATATACCTAAAATAATCAAGTTGTATTAATTAACATACACAGAGAGAATGATGAAAAACATCAGAAATAGAAAAATAATGGTTGAAAAACAAAGATAAAATGATTTTGAGTTGTGGCTTTTTTAGTTTTAAAAGCACCGAGTTAGGTAATTTTTTAATTCGTCGCTCAATCGAACAAGAACAAAATTAAAAACATTGGTAGGCTATGCCTCAGATTTGTTTCTATAAAACATTCTACTAGTCAAGCCCTTTCATTTGAAACTTCCATATTGAGAGTTTCGAAAAAAAAGTGTTCGATATTTTGCAGTAGCCATCTTAGATTTCAAGTTTGTCATATTGCATAGTATTCTAGTCCAATACATAACGACATATTATAGGGTAGTAGTGAAAAAAAAATTTGATTCATAAATGTTGTGGTGGCAGCCATCTTGGATTTAAAATTTGTTACAACGTATAATAATATTCTAGTAGTAAAACCTTTCATTTTGATACCCATATTGAGGTAGGTTGTGAGAAATATTTTGTCCTGTTTTTATTGGAGCGGCCATCTTGGTCGATATTAACCAAACATAACTAAGATTTTATGCAAGGACTCTTTTGTACACTACGTCCGAGCACCTCGGTGAAGTTCAAAGCTAGTTTGTTTAATTACTGGAGCCTTGTGGGTACTAATATTTATTCTGTTACCTGAGCATTGTCTTGCAATGTAGGTAGTGTGATAATAGGTGAGCCTCAGATATTTAATATCCTCAACTAAGAGTTTTAAAGGACAACCCAGGTATAACATCTACGTACAAATAACTGATATCTTTGTACACAGGTACATACATTGTTATTTGTATGTCACGTGGTACGCGAAGGTAAATAACGACTCAAGTTAATTATTAGGAATTGTGACTTGTAGTTCGACACCATGTTTGTTTATGTTTTGATGCCATGTAATCAAGAACAGAGTATAGATTTTTTATACTGGGTATAAGATTTCAAAACGAGAGGTTGGTTAAGGTTTGTATACTTAGATAATATATAAATAAAACAGATTAGTACATAATAATATTAAACACGTTATTTTTCATAGAATAAGTGGTAATAAGCATACAGTCCGCCTGATGGTAAACGGCGGCCGTTACTTAAGACCTTCGGCAACAAGAGGAAGATGCTGCCGACGAAAACTTGTTTTCTTTTTTAAAGACGTGACACACAACTAGAACGAGAGAACCAGACAGCGTGTGTATCCCAGTTTAAGGAATTTTAAGCGAAAATCAGGTAAAATTGTCTTCATTTTAAATTTGAACGTCAGACATAGGTAGGTACTACGCCACAAACATAATTATCATGCGCATACGTTGTCAGGCGATGCAATTTACCATCAGAAGTTGTCCGGACCATATTCTCGGACACTCGACATTTAAGCAGTCACTCTCACTGTCATTATATTCCTAACTGGATAGACAGTGACCGAAACAATCTCGAGTGAGCGAGAACAAGATCCTTGGACCGGTCAAACCGGGGCGGACAGAGCTCGGGACTCTGCTCAGTTCACTTTTAAATTGTTTATAATGTTTCACTTGGCAATTTGAAATAATTTCACGAGAATTATCTGTATTTTTGCTTTTTGTCTTTACTTAAAAATAGTTTTGGCAAGATTTGAAATTCCACAGCGCTTGCAGCTAGGCACGATAGCCACGTTGTGAGAAAAAATATTTAATCGATTTTTTCATTCGTATATTTCGATTTTTTATGTTGTTACGTGTAGAGCCCTACTATTAGTCTACATATATCACATCTTAGGTATCTATCAAGTTAATACTACTTTTGTTAGTACCGTAAACAGAACGATGCCAGTGGTAATAAGCGCAAATCTAGAGAGGCGCATAGAACTAAGTGTTGGGTCATGTCTTGGTAGTCAAAGACACTTGCTCGCTTCGGGCGCATTTAAAAAGCACACGTACATATATTTATCTAGGTAGTTTGAGCACTGATTCGAGCTACTACTCTGTCCATTATTAATAGTACCTACATAGTTTACAATAAATAATAGTTGAAAGGTTCCATGATTTCCAACCATTTCAACATTTACTTATGGGTTACGTCAAAGAGAGAGATATCAGAAAGAAAATGTGAGATAAAACCTGTCAGTTTTGAGCAAAGTCAAATCAGTTTTAGAAAAACATTCGACATTTGTGCGTCAATCGGGCTCAAAGAGGAATAGTTGAGTCAAGTTTCGAAATGCGGCGGTTATTGGCATAGCTACATAAAAAAAAACATAAAATTAATATACCTACATAAAACAATATCGGGCTACGTAATAAAGTTTAGTTAAAGTAGTTTTAATAAAAGTTTCCATGTTTATTACTGGTTACAGAATTTTTTTGAATGTCTCGTGGTCAAATTTGCGGACCTGATTTCTTTATTTCTTTTATATTGATTTCTATACATATATCTTGTTTTTTTTTGGAGATCTAGGTGTATCGGAGTTACCTATTATTTTATGTAGGGCCATTATAACATTTCGTATATTATTATCTCTGGATATTTTATTCATGCTTGATTGTTTGTCTATTTCTTCAATTTAAAAGGGCTATAGTTTTTAACTAAAAATAGCGCATTTCTTCCCCTTCTCGAGCGCGACCCTCGCTATGATAGCGTGGAACCATGTTTCAAACATGGGAGTGTTTTTTTCGTGCGTTGCTTAAAATATCGTCCTGATGAGCAATCAATGGTTTTTCTAATGGATAAGTAATTTATAGAATTCAGAATGTTATTACAATTTTGACCGTTGTATGTTTTAAAACGTTTGGCCAAGGCTTACGCTGAAAAAAGCTATCGATTTAAAAAAAACAAATCGATAGGAAAAAACACGATATTCGTGACTTCTAACGAATGAAAAGACGTAGATAATTAATTTACATATTTTCTATGTCAATATGGCGGTTTCTTTTTCGGTATGTACCTACGTACCTACCTACTTACTAAAATACATGTTCATTACATATTTCTTAACTTTTTTGTTCTACAAGGTTTTCATTTATTTTTATCTCCAGTATAAAGGTAAATATTTTATGGAAGCGTTGATGAACAGGAAGTAGAAAATACATCATTAGATGTGTAGGTAACTAATTACATAGGTAGGTACAATAAAGAGCAATCAGCTGTCCTCGCTTAGGCATGCTTATGTTTAGGTATACCTAGTCAAATTTAGTTCAATCAAACTAATTTGTCAAATGGAAGTTGTGGCAACAATTTTTAGTTCATTCACAATTTTAATGCTGGTGCAATCCCATTGCTAATGAGATGATTCATCTAGTAACTACGAACCTAATAAGATGACGACAGATTCTAATTATTCTACACCCACGCCACGTACTTATAACCTCTACGCTAAAACCTTGTATGTACGATAAATCGATCGTTTACTATCAAAGAAATCATATCAAAGAATAAGCATTCGATTGAAAAATATCAACATAACAATGTATTTGTCTGTTGTCTACAGTTTTGACTATTTTACTTCCTTTAAGTAAATTTTCCGCGTTAACCTTGAAAACTATGGCGATAAGAGGTACCTACTCATTGTAGTGTAGATAAGTAACCAGGTACCAACCTATATTATCCTCCCACATGGCTCTGCTAATCAAACATAGGTATGCCTTGGTATAAATGTTTGGAATTGTTTTTGCCGGTAACTTATTGTCTGTGAGTAACTAAATTGGTCGGTATTCATTTAATTACTATTTTCGTCGTTTAATTCAATTCTTCAATTTAACCGTAATAGGTTATCGCTTGATCACCATCACCTGAAGAAGATGGTGATTGGCGCGGTTGGTGATTGGTTGGTTAATTTTGATTGAAAAAAAAATGGATCATTCGTGGCGTCAAGGCACAGAATAGATATTAGTATAGATATTAGTGGTCAAGGTAACAAGGTTCACGAGGGTAAGATACAATTACATTTTGTTTTACTAAGTAATTATATGAAATGATTTTTAACCCCCGACCAAAAAAGGGGTGTTATAAGTTTGACGTCGATGTCTGTCTGTCTGTGGCACCGTAGAGCTCAAACGGATGTCCCGATTTCGGTGCGGTTTTTTTTTAATTGAAAGTTAATGTCCGTGCGGATGTTCTTAGCTATGTTTGGTTAAAATCGATTCAAGATGGCCGCCTCCACAAAATGGCGGACAAAATATTTCTTAACAACCTACCTCAATATGGGTATCAAATGCAAGGGCTTGACTAGTAAAACACTATACATTACTAAAAAAAAGAAATCCAAGATGGCCGCCACCACAAATTGGCGAATAATAATATTTTATTCACTACTACCTCAATATGGGTATCAAATGAAAGGGACTAGTAGAATATTGTACAGATAATAAATCTGAGGTAGTCGGGGGTTAATCTAAATTTTTAATTTTGTTCTTGTAGTTTTATATGGTCAATGTGATACTGGAATTTTTGTTGGTCCATTAGAATCATAGATGGACTTTTTCAGATCTTTTTAGGAGCTAACCTAGGTATATTGTATACCAACCAACAGCGTAAATTTAATATAGGTAGGTAGATACCTACGTTCGTTATCTAGATATTATTTAGCAAAGGTTAGAAAATGTATAAAATTCCTTATGTACCAATTTAACCAAAATTTAACCTTGGTACTAATAGAAATAACATTTATTTAGCTTTTCCTAAAGAAACCGCCTACGTTTAGTGTGTTTAATTTTCACACAGTAGGGATGATAGCTGAATTAGTTAGTATAGTATTTTCTACTTATTATGTAAGTACTTACTGAAATAAATAAAGTACCTACCTAGCAGATAAAACTTGCAATCAAAACAGCAGATGGAACGGAGTCACGGTTACCGTGACAGAGACGTAGATAAGTGTAATACAATCAGACGCCTGAAATATTCATGATGGAGGTCATTATCATGTGACAGAATCAAATGTAGGTAAACAAAACGATTGTGATTGTAAGGGCAAGGAGACAATCGCTCGCGGCGCCCGGTCAAGGTATCCGGGCCAAAGGTCGATGACAGCGGCCGGCGAACGCCCAATAAACGCTTGCCGCCAAAATCACGTAAACATTCCAAATTCAAAACATACGCGGTTTAGGCTTTTCCTTTCTTCTGGAATTCTGTTGAACTTCATAATCATAATAATAAATTCTTGACGAAACAATTTCGAAGAACGAACGTTCTAAATAGTGTCTAACAAGTAAATCTGTCACTGCGGTCTTAGTTCCAGATTTATGGCTAATTCAAACCGGGCAGACCAAGTCGATCTAGAAATAAAAACTTGGAAAACAGTACAGGCGTGATGACTCCAAGATCAATAGAGAATAGTCGTTTAGAAGCCGATAAGGCAAAAGAAGAACATTTAGGTTTAATAGCGGTACTGACCTGAAGACATTGATTCATTTTCCGATTTAGGTGTAGTAGGGGGCATAGGCAGGGGCATCGAAGGCAGCGGCTGCGTTATCTGCTGCTGCTGCTGTTGCATAGAGCATGTGGAGAGGAGAGACTGCGCCGTGGAGTACGCCTCGTCGTAGCCCCAGAGCTCGAGAGCGTACTCGCTGGGCGAGTTGAGTGAATCAGGCGACATCACCATCGCAGGAGGCAGCGTCCCGAGAGCGGACGACGATGTCACTTCGGACGAGCTCTCTTCTAGCATCCGCAGCGTGTGGAACCCTCCGTTGTTGGTCCAGCGGCGGCGATTCATGTCGGCGAGCTCACACGCTTCGCCTTCCCCGACCGCCGATGGACATCTTCCACCGAAGGCTTTCACTTCACTTTTTCCCAGCACAAAACAATCTAAACGCGCCTCTACGGACATGCACCGGTCGTCAACGACGCGTTCGTACCGAAACAAATCGCCAAGCGATTCACCTGCGTACGAGACGCTGAACTTTGTAAATTGTAATCACAACACAATCCGGGCAACAGGTGAGATGCACGATTCACGAGAGGATACGGTAGCGTGGAGTGGAGACGAAATGCCGCGTCCGAACGAGCGGGGAAATGCACGTTGCGCGAGCGCGACCGTCTACAGCGGAGTACGTCGAGCAGCTCGCGCGCGACGCGACCGCTCTCACTACTCACTGCCACGGTCGGCGTGACGTCACGCTCCCCGCTCCCCTCGCGTCTGCCGTCCGCCGCCCGCGCCCCGCGCGCAACCGTGGCACAGAAAGTCAAGTCGCCGGCGACAGAATGTGGCGCGCCGATAAAACACCCTCGATTTATGAAGACTCGCTCTATCAAAACAACTTCGTTTGTTACGCAACTTTTGAACTTGAAAAGAAAGTAAGTAAATAGAGTGCGCAAATGAATGGGACAAGTTTCAAAGAAAAGTGAAGAACTACTACTAACTATAGAACTATACCTAAGTACCTAGATCAATTTTTTGACTTCCTACCTATTAGTAGCTACCTACCTGTTTAATGTTTGGTTGGTAAGCACATAAATACATATTATGAGGTACCTACCCACACGTTAGATACCTACCTAACATAAATGAACAAAATAAGTAGGTACTAAGCCCTCTTTCATACAAAATTTTGAACTTTTCTTTTCACTCATCATGAAACTAAACCCTATAATAATACAAATCTACAATTTAATCGAAAAAATAGGATATTTAAGCGTAAGTATCTATCTTGCAAACATGGAAGTTATCGTTTCGTTTAATGAGAGTTTTACCTATTGTTTTATTACAGAGAGTCTAGTGCAGGCAGCTTCAAATAGCCGCACTGTCTACCGCCCGTTTATCTAGAGTTCTAGAGAAAGGCCCGAACTAACTTTGACGACTTTTGTTTTTTGGTCCTACCTAATAGTTCAGTTTGTATATTGTCTACTCCATTTATATATACATATATTTACCTATATTAATGTTATTAGGTACCTATATGTTTAGAATTGACGTGACTCACCTAAACAGAATATTTTGTAGGTAGAGTATTGGCAGAATACAGACTACCAAACCAGTAGGTTGAGGCCAATGGAATACTGTTATATTGATAAGTACTATCAATGTATCAATCTCGATTACGAAAAAAAAACAACACAGCCCAGGCAAACTGATAACAGTTCTGTCTAGAAGTGCCTACCCATTGTCTTTGTGTCAATTTCGGACAAAAAAGTAGTTTCCAAAATCGCTTATTGCAATTCCTATTTTTATATCCATGCTTCACCTATCTCTTTAATGTCTAACATTAATAAATAGATAGCTGTAAAAAGGACGTACACAATAAATAAATATTGTAAGACAATTCACACACAGCACTATCTGACCCCAAACTAAGCAAAACTTGTACCATAGCTGATATGATGTATCATATCAGCTATGGTACAAGTTTTGTATAGTTTTAAATACATGTTTATTATACATAGAAATACCCAATATATTTATTAATCGTAGTACACAAAGTAGAACTACCGTAGATATGACAAGAGGGTAGGTATGTCTCTATGTAATGACTAGAACAGTCCAATATATTAATAAAATTTGTGTATTATCACCTTTTTAACGCTCAATCTCTTGACGCTAATAGTTTTATGGCTAATATTAAGCACATTTTTGGTACGGTAAATTGATTAATTTACCAAACATTAATACATTCCCATAGCATTCCACAATGCCCCTGTTATTTTTATAAACGCGGAGGGCCCCACCAATTACCCTGATTGTGTGTAGTATTCATTATACTTGTTCAATTTACTGCAATATCAACTGTTTCAACAATCATTGATTGATTCAACGGCTAAAAGTTAAATTGTGTTAAATCGTAACTACCGTTTTAAATTTAATATAAAGGTCGAAAAATTAAAAACAGCTTAAAAATAAAAATCGGTCGCACTAATGCAAAACATGTATCTGATCTAATTTGCATATTTGAGTAGTCAATAAATTCACCAAAATGTTATCTTTTCAAGAAATGTTTAGCATCTTTTAGTATTTCGATAAAATTGAATAAAATATGTGTCTATCCTCATATAATTAAACACTTTGTTTTTATAATTTGCTCTCTCATGATTGTTGGGGTGTAGAAAATAAATGACCTAGAAAAATGCTAAGTTATACACATGATAAAAATTGCTACACATTATACTTTTTTTTATAAAAGGACTTATGGTAGCCGGTTTCAGTTTCAGGTCGCTGATGGCCTCTACCAAAGTGACACGACAATTACCTTGAATTAATTGTTACTTGCGAGTACAATCAATATTAACCTACAAAGAAAGACTTATAATTTTGATGTCCTTCAGACAAAAAGAAATTATAATAACAACTCAATAACTGACGGATTTTTTTTTTATCGACGCACTATACAAACTCTATGTGACTTTCTCTTATCACAAACCTAGACCTATTTGAGAATCAAATGCCCTTAATTTGTCAGATAAACACAACCCAGTTCGTGTGTGTGGCATGCGTGACACATTGGCACCAATCACCGTTGTCCTACAAATCTAATAAATAGACCGACGACCTAAATTGCAGCTTTCAGGTTATCTCACTCTTCAGCAGCGAATTGGAAGGTGTGGCGAAAATTTTATCAACCAACCATTGAGCGTATCGCATTGTTAGCGCTAGATTGTCCCGCGTGTTAGAACTGTGTACGTTGAGGTTTCGTGTGTGCAGCGATGTATGCCGACATGATTGTTGATATGATGACGGATGAATTAGATTAGAAGTAGGAATGACGAGTGTGGTTGCCGAATGCCAACCTAGGTTCACGTCACACCATCACGTGGTCGTCACGGAGCGTTGACCTAGAGCATGTTTTGGAAATATACATCCACCTCACTCGTTGCTTTAGCAATCTGTCATGCAATTACGGAAAAATCTGCCTATTAATCTGCACGTAACGCCTGGTCGCTTTTGTGTTAAACATAAATAATTTATTATTTCGGTTAGTGAACATTTATTAGCGATAACGTGGGCGCGGGCATATTTGTCTATTTCGCGGTAATTTATTTTAAGGCACTTAGCTATGGAATTACTCAGGCGATTATTTATAAATAATCGATAGTTTTCTCTTAGTATGATAGATATGAGTGAACGGTCTTGTTGCTGATATAGAGCAGAAGCCAAGTAACGTGATTAATTTTACTCCTATCTACATATTAACTAGATGGCTACCATTTGCGGCTGGCGGTTAATCTAAAATAATTGGTCTGTTTAACCTACTGAACAAGAAGTCTATTTTTACAATTGGTTAGACGTTGATTAGTTTTCAAATATATTTCTCCGACGTTGATACAAATTGAAACCAATTTCGGTAACGATAGCAAGCATCAAATCCTACAGAACAACATTTTTAGTATATTCTTCAAGAGACATAGAAGATTTTTTGAAGTGGAAGAAAATTTGAAAATAATTCCTTTAACGACGTTATTTACGGAATATTACGTGATGAATTTAATTTTTTGCATTGTTATGGATAGTCGACCAAAGATTAAAGTCATAGGTACTGCGAACAAATTGATGCCTCTGGGCTTTGGGCCATTGATTATTTTTTTGATTCTTCCATCGGAAAAGAAGTATTTTCTCCTAAATTTTTTCCCGCAACAAAGGAACATCAAATCTTTTTTAAAAGTGTCTAGTTCGGAGTGCCATCTCTTTTTGGGTCGTCTGGACAATCGTACATGTCGAGGGACCCAACTGGTTAATTCGTTTGGCCCAGAGTTGTTCTGTCTTTCCACATATGTAACTATGTATTCTTGTATGCCCAGCCTAGGAGCGCTTAAGCATTATCGCTGGACTAGTAGGTACATATACCAAATCGTAGGCTTATCGTATCCACGAAAAACTGCCAGCGAAGTCGTGGGTAAAACCTATCGCTTATACAATAAGAATTCAAAGCTTTTTACATCCACAACCCACAGCCTCCGAAGTGTTTGCACAGTCGTGAGGTTTACAAAGTGACTATTCACTTATCTGTGGAGAGGCCAGTCGTGCGTGCTGTGAAATTGCTCGATTGGTTCCTCCCCCTCTCCCCTCGCGGCCTCTTTCCTCCGAATCGTCCTCTTTGCCGAATTACAGAGCAATTTCCTTAGGGCTGCTCAGACCCTACAAAAGTGACCAGTGAAGAGAGAACGGACCGTGAGGAGTTTTAACAAAAACGATTTACTATTTCAGTAAATAAACCTGAATTTCTATCTGAAATTAAATATTACAATATACACGGCAACGAGCTTGTCAACAATGTTATTTAAAACAAATTCACGTAAGTATTTAAAAAGTATTATAAATAAAATCAATATTGTTATTCATAGGTACATTTGAATGTTTTTGTGTGAACGAACAGATTTTTCAAGGCATATCCAATAGTGAAAGTTGTAGATTACCAGTCCCTAACAATACATGAGCATTCACAATTTCGTATTCGCGTCATCATGAGGTTGATTTTAATGAAATACGTCTTATTTATTTTCTTTCGAACCGAATAAATTTCTGGACTGAAGTTCACGTTCACACGGTAATGTTATATTACATATTAAGTTTCAAATTAAGCAAATTGTTTATTATAGAGGCTAAATAGCTATAAAATAGGTAAATAAGTCAGATATTACATTTGGAGTATTATCTAACTAAAGTCCTGGTTAAAATATTTGTCATCACACTTTTGTTGTGAACCCTATCTCCATCGAATCTTCGAGGCCTTTTGGCCAAAACCGGTAGTACATTAAGTAAATATCGCATTATGTATACACAAATAAGAAAAGTTTTTCCGAAACCAGATTCCCGGATGTATTTCCATTAATCATGCGCCATTGTTCGCCCGCCAATATCCGCATTTAGAGGTCCCTAACGATACGCGAGCAAACACAATTATCGATCATGGGATTTAAGATATTGATATCGAGTTTATAAAAAACTTATATGCCGCAATTTTGTTGTATCAGATACCTCTGATAGTACTCGTAGTGTTCTAACCGCCTCTACTGCCTATCGAACTTTGGGTGAGGCGTAGAGCCTTAATTTATCTGGTACGTATTTATTGCCAATGCGTCAGAGATATGAACAGCACAGAACAGTAAATTTTATGGAATACGGTTCCTTTTACGTTTGCTTAGGGTGTGTTCTAATTTTAGATACATTTTATTACTTATGAGAAGGAGACGCTAGTACCTATCTGTAGTTCTTTAGAAGTTTGAAAAAATAATAACTTTCTTGGTACTCCACAATCACTACTTAATCCTCTAAACCAATACAAAGAGATATCTATATCTGTGTAATAATAAGGTACTACATAGTAGGTTCAAATGATTTATTTCGATCAATGCATAATGTCTGATGGTTCCGCTACGTAGTGCAATTGGTTACAGCCTCGTATTTTAACTGAAACTTTTATCAGATTTTTTGCTCGTTTTTGCTTCAAAGATTTCCATTAAATGTAAATGAGAGATGAAATTGATCGATCTACCGGCCCAGCCGTCCAAGGTTAAACTACACAATAGAAAACTACTTGATTCTGACGTCACACCACTTTATTTTATCAGACGTTTATTATTGTAGGTAAATTTTATTTTATTCGTCGATCCAATCGCTTTCAACCTGTTTATTTTATTTTTGAGGCCAGCATTAGCAGAGGTTTTATTAGGTAGCTTATAAATTGGTGTCCGCTAATGGCTGATTAGATTATTTTTTCAAGTCTTCCAATGGTCGTTCCATTTTTGAGTTTTTACACATTAATGATTTGTTTTTAACTTACATACCTTATGTATTTTTAAGACGAGCATCATTAGGGAAAGTAGAGATTTGCAAACGACGAATTTTATGTACCGAGGAATGATTAATGAAAGCCAAAGTTGGCGCATAGCCATGAGCCTTTGTTGTGGTGATCAACGGAAAAAATGTTTACTAATTTTAAAAGTTGTAATGGGCGATCTGTCATACCGTGTCACAAAAATATTCTTGAAATATTTATTGATCAAATTTAACGCGTTATTCTTCCACAATGTGCCGTTTCCTTTTATTCGAAGAATTTACCGTTTTGTATCCAGATTCTTACCTGCAACAAAACAAAATATTCACATTAATATTAAATTCATACATAAATTTATCTATGAATAATTTGTGTATAATGAATTTAACATAAATGAAAACAACTGTACAACAACTACAACTAGTAATGTGAAACACACTTGGTAGGCAATAAAAATGCGATATGTTGTCATACTTTGTAGAAATAAAGTAGAGGGTAGAGTTTTGACGAAGATTGGGATCTCAATGTGGGTAGTCTGAAACTCGTCGTCGTGTACAGACGGTGGCATAATGTCCATACCACTCGTTGTTAGCTAAATATTCTTCCCATAAACCATTTCACAGCCAAATAAACAAGAAAGTCGACTTATCATGTAAGATCTGCACATTACTGAACCAGTATGGCTTTCTCGGTAGAGCGCACGCGAAGTAAGCCAACTCGTTTGTGAAGTTGTCAGTAAGTTGGGATTTACCTCAAGTTACCGCCATTTCCGAGCCGGGTGGGTAGTCGTCGTGTTTTTACTAGCGATGTGCAGGCGCATAAAAAGTGGCCGCCGCGGAATGGTCCGAGTGAGCGCAATTAAGACCAAGGTCTCCGGGTTATCAAACCCGTGTCGAGTCGCTTTGCGAGCCGTACCTCGGAGCCGTCGCAAAAAACCCCGGAGAATAATGAAGACGATGGTATTAAAAGATAATCTTAAGTTTAACACGCTCCCTGGATTGCATTGCTCGATCTACATAGCGACCGGCGCCTAGCCGTCAGAACTGGTATAGAAGGAGCAGCGCGGTTCTTTCGAATGTTATTAAGTACATACACATTTCACGGACTAACATCACCTATTACAAAACGTGTAGAGATTGCAAAACTGTTGGAAATTTCGAAGACGAAGCGGGTCAGTGAATGTCTCTGGCCGAGAGCCATTGCTTATCTGTAGAGTCAAGGCTACGACCGTATCTATTGCCTAGTATCCTGTTCGTTGACTCCTCACGTTGCACTTGACAGCTGATGTCATTCGCACCATTGTGACCTGCTGAGGAACCATGTTACCGTTCTTCAGTCACACGAGCTTACATAATGCAATCTACACAATGTTATCTAATGCCGAGTGAACTTAGCCTTTGAGTAGAAAGCATTGGTGCTACTTTCGCTTGCTTAATGTCTTGCATCGTGCATTGGCGTTGTACGAGGTTAGAATGTGCGACTCGGAATAAAAGCTTTACCAGTGAAGAGTAGAGTTTATATTCAAGCTAAGAGGGTTAACTTTAGTTATAGGGACATTGCATGCTTTACGTGAGGTAACTATAGAGTCCGAGCAGTGATATGAAATTGCAGATCAGGGTCTTGCACGCATTGCATTGTATTCGCTGGGAAAACGAACCTTGGGTATCGAGTATTGGAACAATCAGGTCTGATGTGATGTTAGCACATAAATAACAGTTGTTTCTTTATTTGAAATCTCGTGAATTCACGACTTTCAAAATCTGATAGAACAATGATGAGCTGAGAATTGCATGTAATTTTTAAACTAGGTTTTGTAGCAGGTGATATTAGAAAGATAATGGTGATGATGATAGAAAAATATGAGTTAATATAAATGTTTTATTATAAGCTGGAAAGATTGTGTTTAACTTGTATTTAAATATGCATCCTTTTTATATTTTACGTTTGGGATAAATATTTTGTTGGATATCTCTAGAATGAGTGCGTTAATTACAATCAATGTAGTAAAAACAGAGGAAACATCTAATTTAGAAGATCGGATGATGTCCTGTTTTACAACGATGTATATTAATCACGATTAAAGTCACCCAAACGTAATAATTGGGTACGGCACTGCTTTACGAGTTTATTTACGAGGAACGCGTTTCCTTGGCAAGTTATTTTTTGCGAGCGAGCAAACTTAATGTGAAATATCGATGTTTGTTTGAAGCTTTATTGCTGGCCTGCGTAAACAGAGGAAATTGATTGTATTATTAGAAATTTCTGATAAAGTATGCGTCAAACACGGAGAGGCTGGATTTAAGGCGGTCACAGCATTGCGGCCTAGTTAAGTAGTTTGGAAACAGACGAAACACGTGGCTCGATGTAGTTCAGGGAAATAACGTGACGATATCGAAACAAAATGTGAAAGGTGTTGTAATTAAAATACCTCCAGAACGTAGAGGCATCAAAACAAGGATAATAAATACCGACTATTCAAACATCTAGAGGTATATTTTATGTAGCGGCAGTATGCGGCGAATGAGGTAAAAACTAAAAATGATGAAGAAAATGTTTACTGTGGAATTGAATTCTGAATACTTTTTTTGACTGTGACGTTTAACGACGTTTAAAAACGTTTAAGAAAAAATAGAAAGAGAAAAAAATAATTTCTACTGAAGACATTCAATTTAAACACAAAGACTCAATTCATGAAATATCTTACATTGATGTCACATAGTAAGTTCACGAGATATTCACTCACAAACAACACAATTTATATCGCTTAGTACACATGCAGTAGTCACATGCAATGAATCGAAATTGCACGTTTATTAAGAATCACGGGGAGACGCAATATTTACTGGAATGAACGTGCAATTGGGTCAGACGGACTATGCGCCGTTGCACGCTGCGCGTGAGTTGCGTGGCGATCGTGGAATAATAAGTCTTGATGCACAACCCTTACGTAATGCCCTCAACGTTAGCCTATAGTGCATTGTGCTCGACTAGTAACAACGCTTCGTAATGTGAGAGAAATGTAACAAGCTTCATGTACTTAGTGTACGGTGGTCAAGAAACGTACTGAGGAACATAGCAGGAGTACGAGTAGAGAAGTTTAGCCTGTCATTTGCTAGAAAAATCTAGTAAACGCAGAAAATCTTAGTAAAGTAGAGTTAATGTATCAGAAGTACAGATGTTGGAGAGGTAGAAAGAAATAAGTGGAGAGAAGTTTAGCCTGTCACTTGCTAGAAACAACCTAGTAAACGTAGGAAACCTTAGTAAAGTAGCGTAAATGTATCAAAAGTACAGATGTTGTAGAGGTAGAAATAAGTAGAGGAGATATATATAAAATACAAGATGTAGATAATATATATCAGAGATAGAAAAACAACAAAGATATTGATATCAGTTGTAGGTAGAGATACAGTATAACTAGCAACCTGTAAGAACATGTAGCATAGTTAGAAAAATTTTGCCACAAGTAGAGAAATGTAGCAGATTAGAAATATGCATGTAGGAGATGTAGTGAAATGTTTCAGAAGTAGAAAAATGTGTCAGATATCAAGAAATGTGGTAGAGGCAAAAGAATATTTCAGAGGTAGAGAAATGTGCCTGATATATGAAAACGTAGAAAATGTAGAATCAGAGATAGATTTAATCTAGCAGATATCAGGAAATGTAGCAGTGCTAGAAACCTGTAGTAGTAGAAATGTGTGGCAGAGGTAGAAAAGGTACCATAGATATAACAGTTTAATAGAGGTAGCCAAACGTCGCGGAAATATATAAATAAAGCGGGAATGGAACAATATAAGCCGAAATATGGAAATAACATTTCAGAGGTAATTAATATAAGACAAATGTAGCAATTTTCAAGAAATAGTGCAGTTATTTTATAGAAAAAATACTATTTTTATAGAAAATCACTATTTTAAATTGATTACTTTAGAAGAGACCTAATGATTATCTTCGGATCTATGCACATCATCTAGAAAAACAGGATAACATCATTACCATTTCGTTTGAGCGTTTGACATCCATTTAGCAGAATTACATTACTATTGTACTCCAAGAGTTTTGATCTCGAATAATTTATTTACATTCTGTGGTTTTTAAACATTTACCTATCCGCTTTCAAATGGATCTTTGAAATGTTCGAGAACCTGTGAAAATCTGTGATGGCTAATAAATATTTGTGAGAAAATTCCAGTAAACAAATTTCTCACGACCACGGCCGGAACAATGACGACAATTTTAATTTATTTTTACACATATTACTAAACTAAAGCATTTATTTCTGAGACATGAGCCGTGTCGGCTGTCAGGGGATACATTGACTCCAGCTAGAAAACGGTGGAATTTGCCAAAATTAAAAAAAAAACCTTCCGAGTTAAAATAGTAGTGGATTGACAGCATGCGACGCACAGCTTCCGTGCCAACTTTGTAATTACAAAAAACCAACTAGAATTTATATTTAAAACAAAAAACGCTCATATACATGTTACCTACATGTGCGAAGTGTGATCATTTGCGTTGTTTAATTACTTTGAGATCATGGTTTTAATTTAGACGAGCAATTTGGATACCAGATGCTGCACAACTGTTAATAACCTGTAATGCCAAATATACAACGAAACCATGGAAAATAGGCCTATAGGGCTTTCGTCAGTTATACCAAAAATATGAAATATTGTATAAGGAAGAAAAAGTAAATTGATAATATTGATCGGCTTTTGTCACAATTAGGGTGTTAAGCAAATCAGACTATAATCTGTGTTCTAAAACTTAACTCGATCCGTTCAGCTATTATCTGTAATTAAACGACAAACATCCAATCTTTCGCATTTATAATATTAATAGGATAAGGAATGCATCAGAGCAAAAACTATCATATAATGAGTTTCCGCAGTGTAACGAGGTAGGGTTTAATTTGCGAAGGCACAATAATTGCACAGCGCGAGTTAGACATCAAGTCAGCCCACCGCAGGCATTGGAGCACAAATTGAAGGTAATTATATCTAATTGCAAGCCATGGTCATGGCCAATAAGCACCAATAAGCAATCACACGAGAAGGTGGACTCTCGGTAGACCTGCTACACTTTCAACTTTGTTTTGTTCAATAAACATAAATTTTCAGCCCTTTTTTGTCAATTCTTTTTTGGGGGCACACTAATTTTTGAAAGTTGTAAATCTTTAATTTATTGGGGATTGGAGAACTCGGTGTGCCACCAGTGCACCTTCGGGGGCACTGCGTGCTTCCGTTTGACCCCACAAAAAAACCCAGGACATTTTTAGGTTCGAGTTGCAAAACAAAAGAAGGCGTCAAGTAAGCATTTTTCCTGGAAAAATCCACTAATTTTCCTGTATTGAATCTTCAGTTAAATTTTTCTTTCTGGAATACATTTGGCATTCAGGATTCGTATCTATGGGATTATACAGCTCTTGTTGGGAATTCCTTATTTGCCATTATAGCGTTTGCCAACAAAACGGTTTTACGGACACCTACGGTTGCCCTACTTGTGCTGGACTACCGCCAAGGCCTCGCCTAGTCATAGTTTAATGTATTTACGGACATTTCAATCCCTACCTCAGACCTGCGGGTAGGGATTGAGCTCTGGAGCAAATTTAAAATGAGGCCATCTCAATCAGATGATTTATCGTCTGTAAATGCCAGTTGAATGGCCCAAGTGAATTGTTTACAGCAATTGAGATTGTTTTACAGAAATTTGAGACTCGGCCGATTTGAGACTTATTGCCCATTAAAATGGTTTTCATGCTACTGCCGAAGCAGTCGAGTTGCAGCGGTTCGACGTGAATCGCCGTGGGGTCAGGGGCACGTCTCGATGTATTTATAGCGTCGTAACTCGTACCAATGATCGGTGGAAGGCAACAGCCGAGCACAGCCCTATTGTTTGCTAGGTATAAAATAGAAATGGTCGCACGGGCGCGACGAGTGCACTTGTTTAAACTTCTCTTTTCATAAGCAGCCGGGCAATAACGCAAGCTTTACTGCCGCATTGCATAGCATAAAACTATTTCGCTTGACATTTCCTACATTCGAGATTTCCGTGCATATATTTCTACTACACAATGGTTACGACACTTCGAAGATTGTTCAAGATTTATTCGTTCTGAAATTACCAGATGTCGTCGAACCTCGATTTATTTGCGAACCAGAGCTGTAATTACGATCGGTAATAAACAAGGCGGGATGGCGAAACCTTTTGACTTTTAATTATTGAATGTGGCGGACAATAGTATAGGAGGCGAGTCGAAGTGCCCTTTAATCAAGTCTTGTAAATCACTTTAGCAGGCGATTCTTTCAATACGCTGCGATAAATGTCTGCTATATTGACATGTGCTTTTTGTATTTTTCTTCTACCAGCCGTTTGCTTACATCCGTTTATATTTCATGCGCTGTTGTTTAACGTTTCTTTTAAAAGTCTACTTAAACGGCTTAACCAACAATGTTGTTACTTTTTTTATAACTTTACCCTCTTCATGTTAAGGTTACAAGTCACGTTACACGCGGCAATTTTTATCAGGACTTTTACGCAAACGTGACATTTCAACGATTATCGTTTTAATTGCAGGCGTTGCAGGTTGTAATACCACCTTTCTTTTTTGTAGCCTGTTGAGTCGTTTTGTCCTTGTCTGGTTGCGTCGTTGTTGATGTTTTGTCCTTTTCTAGCTCAACGGTTGTCTCTATGATAAATAGTCATTACCGAAGTGTGGTTAAAACACCAACTTAGGCATTATAACTTAGGTCGTTATCTTAGTTCGAGTGCACCTGTGTAAGTTGGAAAACTTTAAGACCATAAATAGAGATTATGCATGAAATCTCTCAATTTATTCTCGAAGTCTAAGTTTTGTTCTATTTCTCTAATAAAGACAGATTTTGCTTTAAATCAGTCGTGGACTAAGGTTGAAATTACGGTAATTTATGGTTGTCTTCTGTCTTGCGTGCAAGTTTTATAAGTTAATGTATTGAGCGGCTTTTAATTTTTCGTCTTTCGAGTAGCCTATCTTTACTAGACTAACTATATCATTTATTCATTGGCCTGGTAAGTTAGTTGGAAACAACACTGCACGCAGAGCCGGTGCCGGTGGTCGTAGGTTCGATTCTCATTCAGGACGAATATTTGTGTGATGAACAAAAAAAATGTTTGTGCATGAGCGTTTCTATGTATCATAAGTATGTATTGACATACTTGCCATAATACAAGCGTTCCTTAGTTTCTTAGTTCCTTAGTTAGTTTGTGAATTGTCCACCAATATTATATATTATATTGACAATTCCATAAGTATTATATTGGCTATCTGGCTCCCATAATACAGACTTTGTTTAATTTGGAGGTAGTGAAATGCGATGAATTTTCACCAATATTTATTTATTCAAATGCATAAACAGCCTACTAAATGTTCCCACTGCTGGGACTCGGGGCCTTCTCTCGTAAGGAGAGAGTCAAGGTCAAGGTTTCATTTCATTTCATAATCCATCACGCTGGCCCTGTGGGAGTTGATAGATGACGCATAACTTCGAAAGATTCTAGCTACATGTCGGTTTCCTCACGATGTTTTCCTTCACCGTTTTAAGTTAGCGGCATTATGCACATGAGTTCGAAAAGACAGTGGTGCGCATGGTGCGCATGGCCGTAACTTCTAGATTTATTCAAATGAATGAACTGTAAAAAAAAACTATAAAAATTAAAAGTCGAGGTCAATATCTCGGTTTCATTTGATCGTTAACATTTCCACAATTTATTTCAAGCCACACCCACATCAATGATTACAATTTACAACTGTAAATTACTACAGAAATTATCGTTTGCAAAGTCTTTAATTAAATTTTTACTATATTCGAAGAATGCACATATTTACATTCAAAGCTTTATTACCGTGTCATTTAAAACGATTCATGCTGAAATACATTGAGTTTCTTCATAAACTGAAGACAATGTTAGTTCGACATTTAGCATAGAGCCAGAACCACATGTGCAAAATGTTTCCTGTCTGTAAATCATTAGTTTTATGTCCGTTTTGTTTATTACACCATGTCACGCCTATTGGTGCAAAAGTATGTAAAGAAGCCAATATACATTTACGACTTGTTCTTGTACATCAAAAGATGTACATGTATTTAATTAATTTTTTCATTAACGAAGTCTTTAGTAACAAAACTAAATTAGAATGAGCACTAGATTATACTACATACCTATCAAACTACTTGCACTAAGCACATCTGAATTCTCCATAGATCAGTGAAGGTCTAAAGATATTCAAGATTTATTTCAATTAACTAATTAATATTCGATCTTCGATTCCTTCGATTTAGCTTTGATCAAAATGCAAATTTAATATACTTATTCTCAATTTGACCACATACTTAACAAGTAAACAAACAGTATGTGAGTATCACATACATGGTAATTTGTGTTTTTTTTATTGGTTTAATAATTTTTGTACGAATAATTATAACAAAAAATTAGCACCCTGCACTCCTTCTATATATAAATGACTAAATTTACACAAGCATGCATGACTACTTGCATGCATGACTGGATGCATGGATTATTATATTATACTGATTTTTGTGTCGAATAAGTATCCTTAAACAATAATAACTTGTTTGAAATAGTTTTCCTGTCCCACTTCGTCATACAATCTAAATGAGATAGATACAAAAAGCACCATTATAACCTCATTTTAAACAATTAACATAACATAACGAGTGAAACATGGTATACATTGGTGAGTATAGTATGACTAGCTAGTTAGCTAGCTACATCACGTTTCGTTCCTGTAGTTACCGTTGTTTTACCGTGATGAAAAGTAGCCTATATGTTATTCCAGACTAAATTCTAACTGTGTTCCAAATTTCAACCCAATCTGGTTAGGCGTTCTGAAGTGGTTGAAGAACAAACATCTAACCCTCTAAATATCTAGAGAAATGTGTACGTTGTGTTTTTAACGATAATACGATAATAGCTCGATCGCCATCTCGAATCGACGATACGGTCTACGGCGGTTTTTTTCTGAAAGAAACTGATTCACTCTCTTCACTACGATTGACTTGAGACACCAAGATTGTATTCACCGGGAAAAATTGACTCAGCAGCCTCGAATCTAGTGAGGGGGGGGGGGGGGGCACGCCTTAGGGTATGCCACGTATTTCAAGTCAACGTCTTTATATCCGATCCTATATTATCATCATGAATTCTTCCTTCCTCATGTGGGGAAGTTAGGGGAGCTAGATACTCGAGGGGAAAAGAACCGCAAGCTTCAGAGGGACAAAACCCGTTATGTCCCTCCTGCGCATGGTGGTCATGAGTAGATGCACCGATGCCCTCCCGTCCAGATTCAGATTTTGCCCCACCTAAAAAATAGATCCGGGGCTGTGACTAAGGCAAGGCTTTACACAGCCTAGAAGTTCTTATTCTTATTTCTTCTTAGAGTGAAACCCCTAAGTTGGAGTCTTTGGAACGTACATAGGTTGAAGTCAATTCGTTTCATGAAACGAAGTCGGTTTTTCGAGCTACGAGCAGGATGAAAGTGGGTAAAACGGGTAAGGTTTACTTTTTCAAAAAGAGAACATTAAATTTAGAGACTATAATTAAAGCTGTCTAATTTTCACTCTACCACTTCTAACCTAACAAAGTCAATATTATACCTTATCTGTGGAATGCATACACTGCGGGTTGCATGACGTACTTCCCAAGAAAACTGGCGACATTTTCAGTTCTAACCCGTTGGAATAAGAGCCACGATGAAATAGACATTGTGAACTGATGACCGTGAAGACTGCGTCTCACGACCAAGTCATTAACAACTGTTGTCCTGGGATAGGGATGCCACGCGTTCTAATTTTTTCTAGAACCTTCAGTGAAACTTACCTTAAGACTAGTTTATGAAAATTCTTATGATTCAAATTAAACGAATACAATTCAGGTTTACAACTTTAACATAGAGTCAGTTAACGCTAATTTTATTTTATCAATAATATCCGAGCGCTTACTCACAATCTCGTGTAATGTTATGCGTCGATGCTGTGTATAGTGTGTGATTACTTAGAAGAAAACCCATTCACTGCCAACTTGAAGATTATATTACGTAGGTAGGTTTTATAAAGAAAGTTATTCAAAATCGTGAGCCAGGGTCCCTAGTTAGCCTTTTTAAATTGTTTACTATAAACTGTTCATCTTTTTAACTGTAACCTGATAAAGCTAACAATATGGGCTTGTTTTGTTACCTTATCCCACGTAATAAGATTGCAAGGTAACCCTACGCCATGCCGACACGCCCTTGAAAATGCGATAACCAGCGTTCGATAGCGACACATTATGTAACGTTGCAGCCGCATAAATAATAGACTGCAGGCCCGTGAACAAAATTGATGGGTCAAATGAGCCAGCATAAGACCTATGTAGGATGATAGATGGGTATAAAATAATAAGATTCAGCACTATGCCGTCACTTGTAAGCTGTCCAACTGAGTGCAGATGAGCATTCAAAAGCGCAAGTAGAGTGGTAAATTTTGGTCATTTGTTTTGTACGGCATTTTACCATCAAATAAATCCATAGAAAATAATGAGAAAACGCGTAGTGCCGTACAAAAATAGTGGTCCACCAAATCGGAAACATGTTTGATATGTCGAAAATTTTCAGGGAAAATTTGGTCATTTGATAGTGTACGGCATGGGTTCCATACAGTTGCAATAGCTCGTCTAACCCATTATTCCGCAACGCCGTACAAAAATAATGCGACAAGAGGAAAATATCGAGGGATCAATCTCCTCTTTTCAGTGATCCAAGGAGGTGATTTGATACAGTACGGCATCGGTTCCAAAACATTATCTAGCAGTCAAACGTACAGTTAAAAATAATGCCGTACAAAAATGACTGTTCATTTTAATGTTTTTCGATAATTACCTTAATTTCAACGTATACTTTATTTGTAAAGGTGGTAGGTCATTTGATACTGTACGGCACCTTATTTTTCTAAATGACATTGCTAAAACTATTGTTGTATAGTAACGCCGTACAAAAAAAGTGTTCTAAAAAATTACAGAGGAATACAAAACATGCAAATTTTCATTTATTTCAATAAGCATAGATTAATGAAACATAGCAATTTTTAACATATTATCATTGCTTTAAATAGTATTCAGTTAAATAAATTAGGAAAAAATAATGCCGTACATTTTAACCCTTAATCGAACAAAATGTGTATCACTTAGTTAGAAACTCGGAAACTATGTACTTTAGGGCAAAAATAATGGAGGTCATTATTGTCGAAAATAGTATTTTACACTTTTTGTTATCAAAAAACTTTTTTGTGAAACGTACCGTTTACGATTTACGACTCATTTAATGATACAGTTTTTCTATCGCAGCCGATAACTTTTGAAATATTAGGTAAATCAATAGAACGCATCTATTCATTTTTAAAGGTCAGTTTATTTTCTTTAACTTTTACCTTCACTTTTTTTCTCTAAAGTCCATACGTTTTGATTTCTAAGACGTTTAAATTCTGTTATTCTGCCAAAAATAATAAAAATTTAAGAATTGTATTAAAATAAACAATTGTTTTGTTAGTGGTGGGTTATTAGACGATGGAAACTCTGTATTTGTGAGACAAAAAACGAAAACTTCTTAGACACGCCTGTCGTATCCTTCGCATCGAATCGGTTAGTGAAATATAGGAATTTTCAACATAGTTTCGTTGCTTTAAACAGTATTCAGGTGAATAAATAATGCCGTATATTTTTACCCTCAATCAAACAAAACATGTTCACCTAGTTAGGGACTATAGGCCCGTGTACGAAATTGATGGGTTATTTAAACCACTAACATACCTATGTAGGTCAAAGATAAAGGGTACCTGTAAAATAATAAGATTCAGCACTATGCCTTCACTTGTTACCTGCCCAACTGAGTGCAGATGAAGAGAGGTGTTGCAACCCTTTATCTGTTCTTCTTGTCGTATGATTTTATACGGCGTTGCGGAATAAAGGATTAGAACAGGTATTTAAACTGTATGGATCCGATGCCATACATTATCAAATGACCGAATTTACCCTGAAAATAGCCTGATAAAAAATCCAACAGTAAAAATAATTAAAATTTACAACTTTTACAATTTCAATACATTTTCTAGTCAATTATTTCGCAATGCCGTATAAAAAATATGCAATATGGGGAAAAGCCCGAGGGTTGCAACATCCTTTCTTCACCTGCACTCAGTTGGACAGCTAACAACTGACGCCATAGTGTTGAATATTATTATTTTATCTATATATTTACTTTTATCATAAATGTGAGGTTAAAATAACAACGTCGTACGGGGAAGGATTTTCCTTTATAAGCGGAGGGTTAATCGTCATTGGAATCAACGTCTTCATCGATATCAGAATTATCTTGTCTATCATCTTCTGAAATATGAAGAATGTTTTCAAAATCACATCTGACGTACAAATTTAAAACATGCAAGGGTTTTTTTTACCTTTACGTATTTTTTACGGGGTATATGTAAACTCTTCGGAGTCTAATGAAAACCAGTATTAGATGAGACGAGAGTAAATATGAAAGTATGTTAAAAGAGTTGAAAACTAACTTACTCGGAGTACATACTTCAATCCTTCCATCAATCTATTCTTACATAAGTATGGATGGAGAGAAGGATGTTTGTAACTCTTTCACTTAAAAACTACAGAAGGGATTTCGATGAAACTTAGTGCATAGATAGATCACGGTCTGGAATAACACATAAGCGACTTTTAAGAATAAGAATGTTACCATGCGTGTCTTGAAATTTTCAACATTACGACCAGTAGTCCAACATTAAACTTCTTATAACTCAAAAAGTATAGTCATTACAAAAAAATTTGGTAAAATTTGTAAAGAATAAACTGGTCTTTAAAATGTCTTGACGTGTTTTATTGATTAATCTAATATTTCAAGAGTTATCGGCCGCGATAAAAAAAAACGGTTCATCAAATGGGCCTTAAATCGTAAATGGTACGTTTCACAAAAAAAGTTTTAGGCAACAAAAGGTGTAAAATTTATTTTCTACACTAATTAGTTCAATTATTTTGGCCACAAAGTGCATAGTTTCCGAGATATCGGCCAAAAACATTTTTTCAAGATGGGGCTCCTCCTGAATCTGTCAGCATTTTGTGGTTTTATGATCAGTAAGAGATCCTACACCTCATAAAAAAGAAATTTGTATCGGAAATTTATGGCAAAGCTAAATTATAATCTTTACTGGCCTATATGATATGAACTTTCAGATTTGTACAGCATTGACTTTTCTTAGACATGTATTTAATTCAAATAAATTATCTGAATGCCGTTTAAAAAATTGTACTAAATATCACCTTATAGTAAATTTAGTCACATGGTATTTTCTTGAGTTTTTGGCATTTACTGACTCTTGGACTAACAAAATGTACGGCACGTGTAAATTTTTATCTTTGCACTAAATGCTTTCGAATAAATTAATTTTAAGTTGTATCAAATCACCTCTCTGAATCACTGAAAAGGAGATTGATCCCCGATATTTTCCTCTTGTCGCATTATTTTTGTACGGCGTTGCGGAATAATGGGTTAGACGAGCTATTGCAACGGCATGGAACCAATGCCGTACAGTATCAAATGACTAAATTTTTCCTGAAATTTTGCGAAATATCAAACATGTTTCCGATTTGGTGGACCACTATTTTTGTACGGCACTACGCGTTTTCTCATTATTTTCTATGGATTTATTTGATGGTAAAAATGCCGTACAAAAACAAATGACCAAAATTTATCACTCTACTTGCGCTTTTGAATGCTCATCTGCACTCAGTTGGACAGCTTACAAGTGACGGCATAGTGCTGAATCTTATTAATTTATACCCATCTATCATCCTACATAGGTCTCATGCTGGCTCATTTGACCCATCAATTTTGTTCACGGGCCTGCAGTCTAAAATACTTTGAACATTCTTCTGTTAGGTATTTTAATCTAGCGTTATATACCGTCCAAGGCTCGGCTGTTCCTAAGCGCAGTTTTGAAGTCAAATACTTATTTCAGCTGTAAACGTAGGTACATTATTTGAAACGGGCAGAGCCTTTATAATTTTTTTTTTAATAAAGAATTACGAGACGAGTCGAGACGAGAGTACCATCAGATACAGGACATGTACCTGATGGTAAGCAACATTCCTGCCAGAAAACAGCAGAGTGACACGCTGCTATTGGAACATGAAGAGTTCAAATAATGATTTGGACATAACATGATATAACATCTTAGACGAGCGCAGTGCAGTGTTAGGTAAATTACCTAACACTGCACTGCGCTCGTCACCCAGAGATCTAAGATGTTATATCTCTAAGCCCTGTGATTTCTCTGGAAACATTGCTCTTCAAACTGGACACAGTAATGTTTGCACATTACTGCTTAGCGGTAGAATAACTGGCATAATAACAGGTGTGGTACTTCTCCAGGTGGAATCTTTTAAGTGTCCTACCACGACACAATTAATAAAAAACTATACTAAATACCTAACTACTCGCACTTAGCGCATCTTATTATATCAATAGACCGATGAAGGTCTAGAGCTATTCAAAATGATCACATCCGCTACCAGTCAGAGGCATAACCAGTAAGCTGGCGTATAGTGTAGTTCACATTGAAATTATTTTTGTCATGAGGAGAGAATCAAAGCCGTAATCTACCACGCTGGCCAAGTTCGGGTGGAGGGTGGCACAAGAAAGATGTTTTTTAAAACATGCCAATTACCATCTTCTTTACCGTGAAAGCCAGTGATTATGAAATACTTGTAGCTACTATGCAATTGGGAATACTCAAAAGTACAAGGTGCACCCACGATTTCACACTTGTGAAATTGGATGATCTCACCATTAGGTCACCACAACTTATATAATTTTATATTATCCAGAAAATATGAGCCTTGCATCTATCTGCACCTGTCAGGTCCATATAAATAGATGAAAGTTCGAACAAAATATAGATATATTCCTAGCTCCTACCACCTGTGTTGAGTGGGAGCCAAAATTATATTAAAACAATTTGTCACCTGTGACTATTCATATTGAAATAGAGTAGAGAATGGAAGGATGTATTTTTAGACAGATACGTGCTTAATGAATTAAGGTGAACTTCTATAACTAAATGCATATGAAGACACTATCTCGCTGAATGGCAATGCTCATCCGTTGAGATAAACATTTTTACGCTGAGATGTCTATGACATTATTGTTCTGTGATAATGTTCTGTCACTGTCAAATCGGACACATAAATCAGGACAATTGCAGTGGGAGGGGTCGATGGATATAGGTCATGGGAGTGGAGGGAGATGAATGTAAATTGGCTGCAGCTAGCTACAAATGGATAACTGCTGTACTAGAGCGTGATATTTTATTACCATTAGACATAGCTCTGTGTAATTGAAACGTATCTTAACCACCGTATCCCAAACAATTTCAAGACTCTGACAACTCAAAAATCTGTGAAACGTTTAGCAACGCCAAATTGCTATCGACAATTGCATCGTTTATGTGATATTAATTATTTAACAAATAAAAAAGAAAAAAAACTAATTTTACAAAAACCGTATCTTTGGATCGCGTAAAGCTAGATCAAAAAATGTGTGCTAGTTTTGACAATTAGCTTGAATAATGTTATATTTTAGACAGAAAGACAACAACTTGAATGTTTCAGTATGCTGCTTTTCTTCTCGGGTATGTTGTAAGTAAAAGTTAATTATTATTTTTTTATTTATTTTATTTATTATTTATTTAATGTAGAGAGTGGATAGTAATGTAGTTTTTGTAGTGGTAGGACTCTTAGCAGAGTCCGCCGGGGGAAGTACCACACCTTTGCCAGTTATTCTACCGCCAAGCAGTAATGTGCAAACATTACTGTGTTCCGGTTTGAAGGGCAATATTACCAGAAAAATTATAGGGCTTAGAGATAATAATATCTTAGATCTCTGGGTGATGAGCGCAGTGCAGTGCTAGGTAATTATTTGGACTCTTCACGTTTCAATAGCTGCGTGTCACTGTGCTGTTATGTGGCTGGCATTTTGCTTAACATCAGGCACATGTCCAGCTCGTCTCGTCACTCTAAATTATACAGCCACATATTATATAATTAAACAGCCCACTAAATGTTCCCACTGCTGTGACTCGGGCCTTCTCTCGCAAGGAGAGAGAGAGAGTTTTTAAGTGTAAAGAGTGGCTATTAATGTAGAGTCTACCTGATGTTAAATTGTACTTCTAGTTTATAAACATCGGGAACATGAGAAATGGTTAATTTAGATCAAAGACGCTGTAAAACATACCTCTAAATATACAGAAACCTAAAAAGTACACAATGAAACGAACATATAAATAGACGAATGTAAAATAAACAATTGACCGGCTAAATCAAAACAATACCAGCAGCATTCGTTCACCAAATCCGGTGTAGAATATTGAACTTTGTATGAAAGCGACTGGCATTGTCGGTGGTTTTCCGCCAACCTTGACCCGCCTTTGACTCAGTCGCATGCAGGCGGTAGGTATGTACTGTCGCATGCTACTGTGACCCATAACCGTGCGTCAATTTAGAACGTGACTTACTGACTATTATTTAACTGCTCATAAAGTTTTTACTAGAACTGACTCTTTTTCAGGATGACAGATATGATTGAAAGTGTAAAAAATATGTCAAATGAATGATATTGACGTATGCTTATCAATTTTTCTAACAAAATAACAAATTTACAGCACAATTAAAAACTATTTTTGTTTTATTTTTTGCATTCTGAATACGCCTGATTTTGTTGACGGAGTAATTTTATTTCCTTATCTTGGTGAAAACCGTCGCTAGAGTTTTTCATACACATGATACGCGCTCACGGTAAAACGCGTATTGTTTTCGACAAAACTCACCCGGTTGATCCGCAAGAAATGTGCCTATTTGGAGAGATTTTGGTATTTTGCCACATAATATCGGTAGAGTATATAGTCTCTGAAGCTTAAAGCTTGTGTCAGAATTGTGAACATGTTTACCTAGGTATTTTCCAGTAACCTACTTACGCGAACGAAACTGACTGAGTACATCGAGGACAATACTTACAACATACAATATAGTGGTTAGAACTGGGGAAAATGGTAGCTCTTTAGTGGCAAACTCAGTGACGACATTAACCTTCCGGGAACAATGGTAATCCTGGACTGGGTTAAGGCTGATCAGTTACGAGTATAACCAATGACTCACAACATAGTACCTATGTCATGATGACACCGTAAAATTCTTGTATTTAAGATCTAAATTGCACTTTTAAGGTTAGAAAATGGAACGGTAGTGTATTTCTGTGATTGTGATAGTGTGATTAAATTAATGTAACAAATATACGAGTAAATACCATCATCCTCATGGTCGATGGTATTTGTTACGTTTCAGAATTTGTCTTCGTGCTGAAACTGAATTATCATAACTTTTATTGTTTTTATATTTACGGAGAAATTTAAATTAATTATATATCTTGTCACATGTACTGTTCTCGTATTGTTGTTTATTATTATTTTTAATTATTGTCACAATAAACTATTTTTTAATTTTTTTATCTGTAGCCAGATGGTGTAGTGTGAATGTGTAGCAATTTTTCTGAAATTTATTTTATTATCGACCAGTTTTATGAAAAGAACCCGTGCTGAGATTGGCATCAGAACTGAGTATGTGAGTTAAAAAGCGCATCCTGGCAGAAGTGGGTCGCACATCGAGAGCAAGGCTGCCGGGGGCGCATTATTCTATCAAGCTCCCGTAGTTATTTGTGGAGCGACCTCGCTCGCTGTTTACGGCCTGACTTCACTAGTAGCTAAGATAGTTGTCTACAGGTGCCCTACTTACGAGATCATTCGTGACTATCAATTCGTAGATAAAAGGTGAAGTACGAATAACGTCTCCGGCTGGTACATATAATAGGGACAAGTATATGCCCTAAAGTAAGTATATACGATACGATAAAGAATACGACTATCTTACGGAGCTTAAAATGAACTGCATTTTTGAAACATTTATAGACAACTAGCGATCCGCTTCGGCTTCGCCTGTGATACATATACATATAGCCTATAGCACTTAGGATCATGTACATATCCAACGGTATAACAAAGAGTTTTTGTAATCAGTTCAGTTGTTCCTGATATTAGCGTACAAACAAAAAATAAACTCTTCAGCTTTATAATATTAAATATAGATTCAGAGATATATTGAGTTTAGAGGAAATGTTTGGAGCGGTAATTAAAAAAAAAATCATTTATTTCAAGTTACAAAGACTCATACACTAAATACTTAATCATTCATAAAATTAAGGTCGCGCTGTATTTTTATTTATTGTCTTTTGTGATCGATGCTATTTTTGCCACAAGGTTATTTTATTTATTTACTTAGAACTTAGAAATAAATCTTTTTACTAAGTTTGTTTTAGTTAGTTGATCGTGATTTTTATTAGTTTTCAACTTTTCCTCTTGAATGTATAATTTATTTTAATACAAATACCAAAAAATTTAAATAATACATAAATTCCAAAAATAAATGT
>CM029776.1:20021901-20038901 GCA_017562165.1 Ectropis grisescens
CAGTGCAGCTCATCGTGGAGTTTGCAAAGGGGCTCCCTGGGTTCGCCAAGATCTCGCAGTCGGATCAGATCACGTTACTAAAGGTCAGTTCTTTTTTAATATCCAATAGTTACTAGGTTACTATAAATGTAAAAGTTTCAGGCTCATTCTTTCAGGGCTTTCATGCGGTAATATCACGGCAATTTCCAGAGTCCGTCTGGGGAAGTACGACACCTTTGTCTATTCTACCGCAAAGCAGTAATATGCAAATATTACTATGTTCCGGTTTAAAGGGCAATGTTTCCAGTGAAATTATAGGGGATAGTGATAAAACATCTTATATCTCTAGGTGTTCCGGGTAATGATTTGGACTTATCATATCCCAATAGCTTCGTGTCACTGGTCACTGTGCTGTTATGTGGCAGGCATGTTGCTTGCCATCAGCCAAATGTCCCGCTCATCTCGTCGCGCTATACTATTAAAAAAATCCAGCTTTGGAACATTGGGAGACCCCTTTATGCTCTTTACTTGAGCATGATTAGTCATCCACATCGAGTATCTGTCTCGAAAATGTCTACTACAATCACGTGAATTGAAAATGATACGACATGTCGCTGCCTAACCACAAGATCGCAGTCAAGCGCAAAAAAAATAAAATATGTTGATTTGAACACTGGGTGGGAGGATCAATAGGTGGTAAAAGCCACTTGAAGTCTACTTCCATATAGAGGTATATGGTCATACCATAGATATGATCTATGGATCAGCTTAAGTTACGTTTGCAGGTGTCTGCCCTTCCGCGCTAGCCCCAAAGTTCAGTAGGCCAACAGGTTTCTTTAAAAGAAACACACTTAATTGTGTACCTTTCTCGTTAATACTAATAATGTCCACTACATAATGAAGTGAGGAGTACCATACGACATGTAATAATATCACCGCAATTTCCAGACTCCGTATCGCAGTCCCGGTCATTTTTGCAAACAACTTTAGCACAGAACCTTCATGTACTTATATCAAGATACGCTGCAAGCATTTGATGCAAAATAAGGCACGATTTGCGTGCTACGATAAAAGTTTGGGGCCAAATACAGAAGGCAGAACACGGAGCTCATAGAGAAGGTTACCAATGATGCCTTTCGTCCTGTCCAATACCGTCAGCAATCTAGTTTTAAATTTGGTCTAGTACCTTAATGCAGAAGAAATAAAGGTTATTATATCGTTTTGCAGGCGTGTTCAAGTGAAGTGATGATGCTGCGAGTGGCGCGCCGGTACGACGCAGTGTCAGACAGCGTTTTGTTCGCCAACAACCAGGCGTACACCCGCGACAACTACCGCAAGGCCGGTATGGCGTACGTCATAGAAGACTTGCTACACTTCTGCCGCTGCATGTACGCTATGCAGATGGACAATGTGCACTACGCGCTACTTACAGCCATCGTTATATTCTCAGGTAATTTCCAAATATATTTTCTCCACCATGTACGATAGACAAGTGAAATGATTTCCTAATAAGATTATTCGAATGTTTTAATCGTCGTGATAGCAGTCGTTTGAGAGTAGCTAGCAGTAGGCATAATACCAAAGATATTTTTTTTCAATATCAATACAATAATTTTGCTATCATATTTTTTATTCAGACTTAGGTATACGTCTCGGCCGTTTTGAAGAACTATGTTTTTAGAATTTGATTTTTCGCATCTGTGGCGCACCATATTCAAACAACACCAACTGACCGAAGTCTACACATAGGCAACTCAGAAATTTCTTCTGTAATCGGTTGTACTGTTCGTCTATCAGCGAAAGCGTCTTCAAAAATATTTAGTTGTCTTCTGAGCAAGCCAACTTTAGCCCACTAAGTTATCGTAACATCGTTGTAAACAAGCAGACTCACTACTGAGGCCAGGCCTTTTCAAGAATATCGTTGTAAGCTAGGAGACTAACTACTGAGGCCAGGCCTTTTCAAGAATATCGTTGTAAGCCAGCAGGCTCACTACCGAGGCCAGACCTTTTGAAGAATATCGTTGTATTCGCAGACCGGCCGGGGCTGGAACAGCCGCTGCTAGTGGAGGAGATCCAGCGGTACTACCTGACGACGCTGCGCACGTACATCATGAACCAGCTCGGCGGCTCCGCGCGCTGCCCCGTTGTCTTCGCCAAGATCCTGGGCATCCTCACCGAAATCCGCACCCTCGGTGCACAGAACTCCAACATGTGCATCTCTCTCAAACTCAAGAACAAGAAGCTACCGCCCTTCCTCGAGGAGATCTGGGACGTGGCTGACGTCGCCAACACGCCCGTCGTCGACGCGCCCGCCCTCTAGCCACCCCCCGCGCGCGCGCGACCCCCCGCCGCGATATGACCCTCTGGAGAGAACGCTCATAGACTGCCTAGTTTTAGTAAAGTGCGCAAGGACGTGAGTGTATTTATAAGCCCGTATTCGGTGACCGACGCGAGAGATTAGTGTATATGTGTTGTTGAACGTTCGGATATATATTTAGTGTTACGCTTGGACGCGCTGCGCCAAGCCTTCGACTGGAGTCGGTCGCGGATACCACTAAGCTAAGTTCGGTTAAGTACGTCTAAATTACGTATGTTTATGAGAGTTATAGAGAAAAAAATAATATATGAAAAATGTTTCTATTGGGTGAAAAGTTGATAGTTTTTATTTACCAAAATTTTGAATAGCCATTCGACTACATTGTAAACGTTTTGAAATAAAATTATTTATATGTCTTGTCCCGTCTCAGTACAGTTTTTCCGTTGTCCTGTGTCGCTCGAGTCACGTTAATTATAGTTTATTGTTGCTGTGATTACATTATAACGTTTTATTACCGTAGGCTGACGTAAGTGTGACTTATTACGATAAATTCTTCGGTAGCTTTCACGTCGCCGTCTGTTGTAGTGTTCATAGCTCGCCTTCACTTGTACAATTACTAGGAGATATGAACACAGCTTCTTAACATAGGCTTTAGGTATCCGATAACCCCATATACTTAAATAATAAATAATAACAGTCCGAGGTATCTTTTTCTCTACTCAATCATTACAGTTTATAATTTGAAGAGACAGGTTTGGTCACATTCTAAACTATACAGAAATCTTAAAAAATAAAGATAAATGAGATTGCGTGCATGTTATGGCAGCTGTTATGTAGGTGTCGGTTAGAGAAGTAGCAACCATAAAATTAACCCTCTATCTTGTAATATTTATTTAACTAGATTATCACATTCCTTACGTATAATGTTAAAAAGTACAAAATGGCAGCTTGTTTGTAATTTCTAAAATAGACGCGATTCTCTACATTTGGCCGAGCTTACTTCGTGGGAACAATACTGGTGTAATAGACACTAAAAAATGTAAAAATGTTGGTAGGTCATGCACGCAATACCAACTATAGCTTACAAGCCAAATCTGTCTCTTTGTTACTGCAAATAAGGTGGCGATTGGTCTATATTTTGAAGTCATAGAGAGTACCAATTGGTTGCAAAAATATAAGAATAATTATTCTTCATCACATCATATATTTAAATTCTTTCAACAGTTTTTAACTTTGCACAGAATACTTGAATTACGTGAACTCTCCTACTAAAGCTAGTCGAATGGCTTAACAGGGAAACAAGTAACATGGTTTTCACATATTTATAATACTTTTATACAAGAAATGTCTCGTTTGCTCGCGTTACTCGCTTTAGTCAAAAGACTGGAATGTTCCAGTATTTTGACTAACGCGTACGAAAATTTCTAAGAGGGAAAAGAAGCAAAACCATTAAGGGTTTTGCTACCTCTGTTGTGTATACTTAGACCACTTAACCTCTCCCAAGTCACTTATAATGTGGACTTCACCTTAAAAATGCCCAATTTTCATGATATCAAATACTCATTTTTAATCATTCGTAACATTTATATGTAACGAATTAAAAACATTGAAATGTTGACCAGTCGCTACCATGCAAGTCAACGAGAAATACACAAATTCATGAAACTTGGAGGTAATTTTAGTCTTTCGATACATTTACAGTTCCAACGATTTATAAAACCTATTTGAAATAGGTTCTTTGAATTGCAGTGCATTTCATTCGTTATTTTATCCTTAAAGTCCTCTTACCTCGGTATTACAAAAGCACAATTTTGCGTTTCAGTTATTTTAACGTCACTAAAATTCGTTTACCGAAAACTATTACCGGTTTTTTGCTTCTTAAAAGCTGGAAGAATTTTTTGCAATATGATGTTAAAAACGCGTTTTAGAATGCAAATATACATTTTTAATTTAGTTGAATTTCGCCAATGTTTCATATTGTAAAATTTCTCTAACGAAAACCTCCATAATTTTGAAGTTTTTGGCCTTGACTTCGTTTGTTTTATTGTTCGATTGATTGGAATTCAGCGGTTAGATGAGACAGTAAATATATCAAAACACTAATTCCTCTTACATACTCGCGTTTAGAAATGCTGGTAAAATCAATATACTGCCAGGGAAGTGCTACAAAAACGTATGCCTTATTTCGCGTTACCTGCGTTTTGTACCTACTGTTGACGTGTGAAATATAGTTTAGAGACTAAATTAACGATCTCAATTATCGGTAAGCGTTGTTAAGCGTCTTCTTTCGTTCAGCTCATCTCGGTTATCACTAGCATTGATGTTTGGTATTAAAAGTTTTTCATGACAGGAGTTGATATATTCATAAGATAACATAATTCACAAATTGTAAGAAAAAAGGTTCTAACAGATTTGTAATTTAAAAAAAAACTATTTTTACTTAATAAAGGCAGTTAAAAATATACATGTTATAGTCAGAAACAAAGGATAAATAATATTGGCAAAAATCCATCAATAAGTTTTAATCTTTAGATAAGATAAGAATAGATTCTTTGTGATGATGTGAACGATCTTTTTAATAAGGTTTTTTCAGAATGACAGATTGTTGTGGAGTCTCTAACAAAATAAAACATAAACGCCATCAGATTCACAATACAATTGATTAATTATTTTGACAGGCTTTTTGCGTTCTGAAAACACCTCATTATAAAGACGTTGTGAATTCTCTTTTAAACATATTAGATCGGTAAACGATGATAGCGTTTTCAGGGTGACAGATAGATGTAAAATATAACTAATTAACATTCACGAGTATATATTTTTTCTAACTAAAATGAAACTAAACGCCAGATGGAAATATTTAGCATTTGATCGACATTCTGGGAACGCCTCATGCTATAAAATATTTAAATGGGTTAGTAAAATAATAATTTTATTTCCTCCTCACTTGCGAAAAATGAATATTTCATTACTTGGCCATATTAAAGTCTTTGTTTCAATATTATGTTTTGACCTCATCCTGTCAGGGAAAGCTTTTAGTATCGGCATGATTGTCCGTCTAACTTCTGTCACATCGCTCGGCCACCTCGCGTATCCATAATCTACGCGATTAGAATTAAGAGTCTGATTGGTGCGTGCTGTATTGTCTATACTACATGCCATAACGTGTGTCTAACTAAATACTACACGACTAAAATGAGAATACCACTCAGCTGGCAACATTGACCAGCTAGGGGGATGGAAGACAACAAAGATGCTATCATCCTCACTAGAAACCCTTTTTTTCTAGGAGGACAAAGACATTTCTAGAATGGCAGCTCAGCTAAACGGCTGTCAATCCCCTAAGCCATAAAGTGTCAACTTCGGTTGTAACCGAAATGGGCCATGTCAGTGTTATTTTCAGTTTAGTCGTTATACGTACGTGTGCCTGTGATTTTGGAAATGCATTTCTTAAAATTAAATCGAGTGTTACGATCGAGCTTGCACCGCGGACCGCGCTGTCCTTTGTACGGACTTGTCGAATATAATTTAAATTGTAGCGTTAAGCTCCGTCCGCTGAGTGAGACTGCACTGCGTTGGTTACATTTTTACGTAAGTAAATCTGGCCAATATCTATTTGAGGAATTTCAATAGAATCTGATTGACAACCATTGTCATCATGGCAGCATTCTCTGTCTCACGACTGGATTTAGTCTATCTATCTCTTTTACTTTGCTGTCTGTCTCGGTCTTGTACCAATCGTATCAACCTAATTCTAATATTTCCACTGAAAAACCGGAACAGGATTTTCAGACAATTTTTCTTTAAGGACTTTTTAATTAGCTCACTGTTGTAGTTACTAACTTCATCTAATTTTTGTGTTATCATGAGGTTTCCTTGCAGTGTAGTCGACTCGGTGAATTCGGACCATTAGTCGTGTGAAATAGCATTCGAAGCACAAATCTTCACGGAGTGTCTTACAGTCTCTTGGGACGCGTTCTGTAATCAACACACTGCCATTATAAACGTAAATGAAAACATGGTGCGTCTTGTATGCGTGAGTTCATAGTTGGGGCTCTACTTAAATATGACGTCTAATAAGTTGTAGGTGATAGCGAAGTCACGGGATCCTTGCTACGATACGTTGCCTTGCCTCGAGCCTCGGCTCGCCCGCGACTAAAAACTGCCATTCGATAAGTATTTGTAATACGTCATCATAGAGTTCATATTAGCTTTATAGGTTCGCCTTCCGTCGGTGCACAGCCGGTCGCGTTTGATATATTACTCAATTTCGAAATCGTAATAGATTTATTAAGTATTTAATAATCTCATACGAGAGTAATAAGTAAACGGTAATATAATTTGTGTCTTAGCTGATAATGGAACATTAGTAAGATGATAAGTTTATATCGCTTCGATGAGACGGCATGTGGTGCGGAATGCCGGCTGCGCTGATATACGAGACCATGACTACCGAGGAGGAACAAGACTGGCTCAGGAACGCACGATGGTTGGTTTATCACAACTCAAACCCCTTTAAAGCCTCTACAGACTAACGGATTAAATTCACATACTCCGCCATTTTTTTTAAGAAAATGAGAGTATTACTATCTTGTAAACTTAGATTGGTGGTTTGTGAATTTTACGTCTGTTAAGGCCTTTTCGCCTAAACATCTTTATTTAATTTAAAGCACTGAGTATAGTAGTGACCGAACGTGGCACGTCCAGTCTTTGTAAAGCGGCGGTCTCTGCCGGAGAGACCGCCTGTGTCCATTAAAATTTGTACATAGGTACCTTTAGATTCTATTGTCATATGTTTGACATATGTACGTTTAATTTTATTCATCTAAGAAAGTACAGATGGCTGTTGTTATTTTATATTATTTGGGTAGAATTATATTTTTTGTAAATGACCTCTGTATTTATCTTTTGTAAGCTTTGTAAGCCGTAGGGACCTAGATTAGAGACGACCTACGAATATTGTGATCGCTGATATCTTTCATTTCATATTTACTGAAATATTTGGTTATGCGTATATATTCTTCGTTTCGACAGATATTTCTAATAATTTGTTACTTCAGAGTGCAATATGTACAAATATTTACATATAAATGTACAGTCAATTTTTTTAGTTTGTAATTTGTCAACGCAATACATGTACGTCGCTAACATTCGTTGAATGTACACTGGAAGGCATAATAAACTATATCACAAGTGAGGTGCGACGCGCGCCGGCGCATCCCACTCTCAACATTGTGTTTTTCTAATACTTAAGTGATTAATTTTATAATAGACGGAATAGGTGATCTTTGTATTTAAATTTGCTAATTTTTTGTAGCAGATTAGATTTGTTTACATTGATAAGAATGAAATAATTAATAATGTAAATTTTGATTTAAACGTGATTTAGTTGTTATATAGTAACGAATTTTCTTATTAGGTGTAACTGGCAGCCCCGCGGATTGGCTAATTCCGCATACCAGTGTGAAGAGTGCAATGTCGGTAGAACGGTGGGCCCGACACACTACGCCGTACGCCGTACGCCGTACGCGAGGGCGCAAAACACCTCAATCACTCAAATTATAATAAAAAATTGCTAACATATCTTGTAAATGTCTAAAAACACTGGTTTTCAGAACTTCAAGAATCTTAGATCTCCAAATTATCCGATCAAATGCCGTCCCACAATTTCTCCGCTTGTTTAATGGCCTCAGACCATGTTGCTTTGTTACAACTTGAGATGCGTATTTACAACCAAATTCAAGTACGACTACAGCGTCTCGAGTCAACGATTAATATCCTAAGCACGTATGATTGCCGGTATAGCTTGATTCCGAGACAGTGTTGTCTTTCGTAATTCTAAGTCAAGATATACCGACATGTGTTTGCGTTTCGTTGTAAATGCTCCTAAAAATAAGAAGGAGACATTAAATACCTAAGATTTCCTGGAGAAGTGTTTTTAGTTCGAAAAGCAGTGTACGCTAGTTTTTGAGGTTGGTTTTGTTTTAAATGTCTTCGCTGCGGCCCTACAATGCGGCACGTAGTCGGAACCCATTCCAAGTTCATCGAAACACTATTTTTGTATAATATTATTTGTGTCGTTTAGTCCGCATTAACTATTGTTTTCCTCCTAATAAATACTTTGCTTTAGTCTCCTCTGTTATAACTTGGTTGAACAACAGTGGTGAAGCGAATTAGATATAGGGAACAGAAATGACGATATGTTAAAATTTTAGAGAGTCAACTTTTATAAACGATAAATACAAAACAAATATGAGAAAAGGTGTGTACAAAATGGGAATTTGTATTGAGAAATTGTTACGCGAATAAACTTACACCTCAAGTAAAAATATAAAAATATTTTGTTTTTTATTTTTTAAGGAATCCTGCAATAACCTTTTTAAGCTACAGCTTAAAATATAGCCAAGTAGGTATCTTAAGAATAGATATAATATTATAAGAAAGTCTGCAACGAAAGACTGTGGTTTTCGCTCATCATAGTGTACCACTACAACTACTTACCTAGGTAGGTTAGTAGACTCTTGACAGAGTCCGCCTAGGGAAGTACCACACCTTTGCCAGTTATCCTACCGCCAAGCAGTAATGGGCAAACATTACTGTGTTCCGGTTTGAAGGGCAATGTTTCCAGAGAAATTACAGGGCTTAGAGATACAATATCTTATGTCTTTGGGTGACGAGCGCAGTGCAGTACTAGGTAACAGTGCTAGGCTTCATGTTCCAATAGCTGCGTGTCACTGTGCTGTTATGTGGCAGGTGTGACTCTAAACTTCCAATAAAAACCTACCCAAGTTATGTAGGTAATATTTTAAATACAATTTTAGTGATCACAAACAAAATATGTCTGTTTGAAGGTAGGAAAATCATCCTACCTTCAAACAGATATATATGTTATATGTTTGTATTTTGGAAATTGAAGAATCCAAATAATTACCTAGCACTTCATTCTTCATAATGGGCAAATCTTCCAATATGATGAGTGTCACAAGAATAAGGCCTTCAGTTCCCGGTGGTCCCGTTAATCTCGGCCATCGTGGTGACGGTCGGAGTCCAAGCGGGACAGAGGGTGCGATGAATCCCCGGGCGCGGACTGGTCACCACCCACAACGACTTTTTCTGGCGACCTATAATGCTCGTTCGTTGAAGGAAGACGTTTACCTAGCTGAACTCGACTCGGAGCTAGGTCACATAAACTGGCACGTTCTGGGGGTATCCGAAGTCCGAAGACAGGGAGAGGACACGGTTACTCTGGAATCAGGCCACCTACTCTACTATCGGGAGGGCGATAAGACGTCACAGGGCGGGGTTGGCATTATGGTCGACAATGTTCTCTGTAACAACGTGATGGAAGTTGGTAGTGTCTACGCGGGTAGCATACCTCATACTCAGACTTACCAATAGATATTCTCTGAAGGTAGTCCAGATCTATGCTCCTACGTCGACACACTCCGATGAAGAGGTCGAGGCTATCTACGAAGACATAACAAAAGCCATATATAATACCACCACGACCCACTACACCGTTGTTATGGGGGACTTCAACGCCAAAGTGGGAGTACAGGAACGCGGAGAATCTGCAATTGGAGTGCATGGTGTTGGCAGTAGAAACTCAAGGGGCCAAATGCTGGTAAACTTCCGCGAATCCCAGAGGTTATCCCTGATGAACTCATTTTTTCAGAAAAAGCCTCATAGAAAGTGGACTTGGCAAAGCCCTGATGGGGTGACAAAAATGAGATCGACTTTATTATGGCGAATAGGATGTATATATTCAAAGATGTCATAGTGATCAACAGGTTTAACACCGGAAGCGATCACCGACTTGTCCGAGCAACTTTTAATATAAATTTCCGACTCGAGAGAAATCGTCTGATAAAGTCTACGCTCCGTCCGTCACCGTGCCATATCTTCGCAGCATCCAAAGAATTTCAGCTGGAATTGCGGACCAGATGTCACAGCGGCAGAGACGGGAGATGTCGACAGATTCGTCAGACTATCGCCTTCTCAATATGCGTATAAAAAAGCGAATACGACAAAGCAACACTCGAGCAGTCGAAGATGCAATTAGTCGAAATAGAGTTTCAAAAGTATTCGCTAAGGAATTGGGAAGGAGTCATCTGACGAAGCTTACGACATTCGTTGGTCGAGTCCTTACAGCAAAGCCAGATCTACTGGTAGAAGCTGAGATGTTCTACGGGCAACTATACTCCTCACACACACCGAAACCCACATCTCAGATTAAGGACGACAGACGTGCTAGACTAACCCGCCACTTCACGTATGAGCTACCGGACATAGAGATTCCCGAAATCGGGATGACTCTTGCGCAGCTTAAGAACAACAAGGCCGCAAGGCCCCCGGAGATGATGGCATTACATCAGAACTCTTAAAAGCTGGTAGGCGTCCAGTCCTGGAACAACTTCGGAAGCTATTTAATGCTATCATCGAAAAAGGTATAACGCCCGAGGCGTGGTCACCTTGTTCTTCAAAAAAGGCGATAAAACGTTACTAAAGAACTATAGCCCGATATCACTTCTGAGCCACGTCTATAAGCTGTTTTCAAGAGTCATCTCGAATCGCCTTGCCCGAAGATTTGACGAATTTCATCCGCCGGAGCAGGCTGGGTTTCGAAAGGGCTATAGCACCGTAGACCACATACATACGCTGCGGCAGATTGTACAGAAGACCGAAGAGTACAATCGCTCTCTTTGCTTGGCGTTCGTGGACTACTAGAAAGCCTTTGACTCCATCGAAACCTAGGCTGTTCTGGAGTCTCTGCAGAGATGCCAAGTCGATTGGCGCTACACCACGGTGTTGAAGTGTCTATACAAAGCCGCAACCATGACCGTGAAAATCCAGGGTGTTCAGACAAGACCAATCCTTCTGCAGCGTGGAGTGAGACAATGAGACCTTATCTCTCCGAAGCTCTTCACTAACGCACTAGATGACGTCTTCAAAACACTGAATTGGAACGGTCTGGGCATAAATATCAATGGTGAATACATTTCACACCTACTATTCGCAGACATTGTTATCTATAATGGCAGAGACGCCACGGGACTTGTCGGAGATGTTGCGGAGCCTAGGTGTTTCTTCCAGACTGGTGGGTTTGGGTATGAACTTTGACAAGACGAAAGTCATGTTCAATTCATTTGTAGACTCTATCGCAATCACAGTCGATAATGTCAGCATCGAAGTTGTGCAAGAATACATCTATCTAGGCCAAGTTATTCAACTGGGTAGAAACAACTTCGACAAAGAGGCTGACAGAAGAATACGTCTGGGCTGGGCAGCGTTTGGGAAGTTACGTCAAACCTTTGAGTGGCCACTGCCTCAATGCCTAAAGTCCAAAGTATATAACCAGTGCATCCTCCCGGTCCTAACCTATGAGGCGGGAAACGTGGACACTGACAAAAGGGCTCCTCCACAAATTCCAAGTTGCACAGCGAGCTATGGAGAGAGCTATGCTCGGAGTCTCTCTGAAGGATAGAATCCGCAACGAGGATATCCGACGGAAAACTAAGGTAACCGACATAGCCTTGAGAATAAGCAAGCTGAAGTAGCAGTGGGCGGGCCACATATGTCGCAGAACCGATGGACGTTGGGGGAGAAGGGTTCTGGAGTGGAGACCACGTTCGAAACGTCCCGTGGGAGCGTGGGACGGCCTCTCGCTTGGCGGACCGACGACCTGAAGAGAGTGGCGGGAAGCGGATGGATGCGGAGAGCCGAGGACCGGATTTGGTGGCACAATATTGAAAAAGGCTATGTCCAGCAGTGGATGAACATGGGCTAACGATGATGATGACTTCATTCTTCACTGCGCTCGTCACCCAGACATATGTATTGTGTATGTTTTATCCTGATGCCCTGTAATTTATCTGGAAACATTGCCCTTCAAACTGGTTCTTAAACTGCTTGGCGGTAGAATAACTGGCAGTGCCTTTGTGCCTTACTTTCACATACTTCACACATACTCATATAACAAGTCAAGAATGAATCGGTTTCTTCTGTAGGTAGGGTTAAAGTTAAAACAGAGAAAAAAAAAGTTTCAAATGTGACTAAATACAGTTTATTAGATACATAACTAAGGCATCTATTTTAGTGAGAACAAAATATAGATACTTCATTTAAATTTTATGTTGGGCAAGTTCTTCATTTCATGTTTTTTTATCAAATAAGTCCACGTTTCAGAACCTGAAACAGTATCTGTTTCAAGACATCTTCATCATCGAGGGCAAGTGTCATCACCTAACCAGTATTTAGTCACCGTGGCGAGTCACGCCTTCAACTCTTGGCTTCTCCTATCTATCATCCCATCTCCCATCAGTTCAGTATAAAGTGGGCTGCACACTACACAATAGACATTCTGTAGCATGAGGGATTGATCACCAGCGCGACAGTTATGCTCTCTAGGTGTATGCATGCTTCGTTTCAAGCACCGTCAGGGTCGTGCGTTATTTGTTTTATCAACTGAAGCATTCCTATTTTAAAATCTAGCTTCTGTAGATTGTTAAGTCGCTTCATATTACTACGAAAACTGAGTAAGAACTTTTCATCGTCTTCTTCATCATCATCGTCGTCGTACTGTGAACGCGATCTCTTCACTTTTAGGGCTCGGTCAACTCTTGGTTTCTTTTTCCACAATTTGGAGGTTTTTTTGGGGGAATATACACTTTTCTCGTCGAAATTCGCAGAGAGCGGGTCTAAGTGTTCAAATTTAACTGATGTCACTATCTGGCTATCTTCATTGTCGCTTTCGGAGCTGGAAAAACAAAATAAAATGTCATTAGACTCATTATACTGTCGTCTAGTGAACATAGACTTCTCTCATGATAAACCCATGCGCGGTGTGAAGGGGGGGTCACAGGGGTATGAGCCGCCCCCAACCCCAAATTCGTATACGTTAAACTAAAATTCTAAGAAAATTACAAATATCTTATAGTACCTACCTACATAGACTATTTTTTACGCGGAAAACCACTGCAAAGGGTGCTACGCGGGTAAAACCGGTAGGCGCTACTAGTGAAGTATTTTTTACTCGATTTATTGTATTTCTACTGGTGACCCCAAAATCTAAGGCTGCGTACTGGTGACCCCCTCCAAAATTCGAGGCTGGGATAGCGCCTGGATAAACCCATCATCTAGGGCTTTTTCTCCAACTACCTACTTCCGGATGTCTTAGGTCCATTAAACCTTGGCAAAGTCAGTAAGGTTTGGCGGAGTCTCCGCACTGATGTCGTCACCACCGCCTTGCCAGGACCCAGGACTAGCAACGCGACCGACGACCATCTAACGAAAACGGTTATAGCTTTGCTCTATTTAATTTCAAGCGAAAACTAAACGAAAGTAGGTACTAAGTGTGCAAACATTATTGTGTTCCAACACTAATTCGCTCGTCTTGTTACGCTATACTTTAAAAAATATATTTATATTATAGTGACAACACACCACACCTTTGCCAGTTACTCGACCGATATGCAGTACTGCTAATATTACGGATTTACGATGTCCTAGTGTGATCTACGTTTCCAGAGAATATTCAGAGTTATGGTTATGGCGAACTGGTGAAGATGATGGAAATTGAATTTACTTATCGCGATATATTTTTACTAGCCCTACCTTACTACCTACGGTTTTACCCGCGTAGTTCCCGTTCCCGTTATTTTCTCAGGATAAAAAGAAAAAGCCTGTGTGTTCTTCCAGACTACAATCTGTGTTACCAATTTCAGTCCGATCCGTTCATAATTATGTTATGACGTGATTTAGCAACACAAATCTCCAACACTGACATTTATAATACATATTAGTAGGATTGGTGTAGTAAAGGGACGACCCAGTTTACATAAATATACTACTCTGTGTAAAAAGTATCGGGAATATGTCAATAAAAAGACCCGTGTAAAAGAGGTCGTTCTAATTTTTTTACTGTATGTTGGTAGCACTGTACTGATTTAGCGCGCAAAGTTTGAGCGGGATCTGTCATTTAATTTGTTTTAAACTACACTTTTTGTTGGTCATAGTTTTGAGTTTTCGGCGATTTTTACAACGGAAAATATTGTTGAACAAAGAGTGTGCCTTAAATTTTGTGTTTCGAATGATATTTCATGTGGTGAATCACTAAAAATGTTGCGAAATAGCTACCTACGGCGAATCGTGTATATCGAAAACAAGGGCTTATGAATGGTATAAGGCTTTTAAAGAAGGCCGAGAAGTAGTAGTAGACTTGCTTCGTTCTGGTAGACCTTCAACTGCTACGACCAAAGGAAACATCGACAGAATCAAGAAGCTAGTGCTCGAAAATCGACGTATGAGTTGGCTAGTGAGGTGAACATGTCTTTTAAGTCCGTCCACAACATTCTCATTGACATTTTAGGCATGAAACGCGTCGCCGCTCGACTAGTTCCAAAAGAGCTCAATTTTGTTCAAAAAGCGCAGCGAAAGCATGTCGCTGAAGACATGGTTTCCCGAGCTTCTACGGATCCGACCTTTATGAAACGTATAATAACTGGCGACGAGACATGGGTTTATGAATACGACATGCAAACAAGCCAACAGTCTTCAGAACGGCGTCTTGAACACGAGCCGAAACCCAAAAAACCGCGGCAAAGTCGCTCCAAAATCAAGGTGATGCTGACAGTTTTTTTTTTTACTACCGTGGTGTGGTTCACTCCGAATTCCTTCCAGAGGGAGAAACAGTGAATAAATAAAAAATATTATTTAGGCGTCATGAAGCCTTTGCGTGATAGTATCCGCCGAAAACGTCCAGATTTGTGGCAACACAAGTCATGGATGCTGCACCATGATAATGCACCATCACACACAGCCATTTTAGTGAAATAATTTTTCTCTCGAGTCTCGACCAAGCACCGTATTCACTTGATATGGCTCCGTCTGACTTTTCTTTATTTCCCAAGTTAAAATTACCACTTCGAGGAAAACGTTTTGAGTCGATAGAAGCCATAAAAGAAAATTCGCTGAATGAGCTAAAGGCCATACCGCAAATAGCCTATGAAAAATGTATGGAAGACTGAGTGAAGCGTTGGAGATGTTGTTTTGCAAGCGATGGGACCTACTTTGAAGGCGATAAAATAAATTTATATGAATAATTTGTATTTTTTGTTTTATTGATAAATTCCCGATATTTAGTACACAGAATGTACTACGTATAGAGTTAGATTTTCCGCACGGTTCCTTTGTGTCAATCGTAAGCAGATGACGTGCATACTTTCTATGGCAACAGAGTGATGTGCCGCGACAAAAGTATGACACTTCCACAAGAGCGACAAGGCAAGAAAGACGCGTGCTTTCGGGGTTATGAGTTTAAGCAGATTCGTTTCATGCCCGATCAACAGGGTGCTTAATCTATGGTTCTAGATTATTTATAACACAATGCCATACTGTGCTGTTATAGGCAGGCGTAAATGCTTAGACGCATTTCTTGCTCGTCTTGCACGCTTATAAAAAAAAACTAAATAGAATGCAATTAATACAAATTGCGAACTAAAATTTGTGCAGGTTACAAAATAGGTAAGGTATTTAACAAAAAAATATGTACATACTTGATCAAAATGTATTATGAATATAGTACCTATATTACCTGTCAATTTGTTTGTCCAGCGTGCTGCCGCAGTTATCTGAAAATAAATAAAGTCACATAACTCCATGACTTAATCCTACTAACATTATGAATGTGAAAATTAACGCAACTGATTACATGTATTTTAAATATTAATACATCATACGAGCAATTCTTGTAAGTATATATGTATGTAGGTATGGTATATATATAGAATCTGAATCTCGGAAACGGCTAGAACGATTTTCATGAAATTATGTATACAGGGGGTTTCGGGGACGATAAATCGATCTAGCTAGGTTTTATTTTTTTAAAACACCATTTTATGCGCGTTTTTAGACAATGAAAATTCCTACAATGTCATTAGAATACGATAACTTATTTCTACTATTACTACTTTAAGTCTAAATGGCTCAGACGGAATATGCTCGCCCTCGGAGTCAACAGGCCCCAGTTCGAATCCTGATGGTTACACTCGGGACTTTTCTTTTTGTTTGTTCTTTTTTTTTCCTGAGAAAATCTTATACTTAGAGCCTTTAATTCGTATCTAAGTAAGTCATCACTACGTAATTCGTACCTGTCTAAATATCATTCAAAAAACCGAGCAAAGCTCGGTCAACCAGGTACTGTATTATATATATTAAAGAATTTTTTTTTGTAGTGGTAGGACTCTTGGCAGAGTCCGCCTGGGGAAGTACCACACCTTTGCCAGTTTTTCTACCGCCAAGCAGTAACGTGCAAACATTACTGTGTTCCGGTTTGAAGGGCAATGTTTCCAGAGAAATCTCTGGGTGATCTTAGATCTCTGGGTGACGAGCGCAGTGCAGTGCTAGGTAATGATTTGGACTCTTCATGTTCGAATAGCTGCGTGTCACTGTGCTGTTATGTGTTAGGCATGTTGCTTACCATCAGGCACATGTATGGATCGTCTCGTTACCAATTATTTAAAAAAAAAAAAGTATCATTGTGAAATATGTAAAATTGATAGATGTCAAATATCATACTCTGTGCGGAGACAGCAAGCTTCTGTGAGGAAGTGACTGCAGGTGGGGGATCACCATTCTCCGGGTGTGAGGGTAGGGGCAGCACCACCACTGTTCTGATCTCAGGCTTGGTGGCAGGCGTTGATTCATG